>CM053031.1:34428265-34745765 GCA_028564925.1 Lithobates sylvaticus
AAAAATGAAACACCCGCCATTTTAATCTGTAGGGCCTTTTCTTAAAAAATATATATATAATGTTTGGGAGTTCAAAGTAATTTTCTTGCAAAAAAAAAAAAAACAATTTTCATGTAAACAAAAAGTGTCAGAAAGGGCTTTGTCTTCAAGTGGTTAGAAGAGTGGGTGATGTGTGACATAAGCTTCTAAATGTTGTGCATAAAATGCCAGGACAGTTCAACCCCCCCCCCCCCCCCCCCCCAAATTACCCCATTTTGGAAAGTAGACACCCCAAGCTATTTGCTGAGAGGCATGTCCATGGAATATTTTATATTGTGACACAAGTTGCGGGAAAAAGGAAAATTTATTGACAAATACTTACCGTAATTTTCCTTTCCTGATGGACTCCATGGCAGCCTACGTGTGGGTTAACCCCGCCTCCTCTCCAATGCTATAGGACCCCATTCCCATAAATGAACACTCACCACTCCATACTGTGTTCCGTAACTAGCCTACTCATATGACTCATGGGTGGGAACTCCGTCTGCCATGGAGTCCATCAGGAAAGGAAAATTACGGTAAGTATTTGTCAATAAATTTTCCTTTTTCCTGACAGACTCCATGGCAGCCTACGTGTGGGAAATAACTAGCCGACCACACGGGTGGGTATGCTTTAAACAGAAAATATTTAATTTGATCTATCAGCCGATAGAATTTTCAAACCAAAGTTTACAGAGGATAAAGAAGCAGGTTCAACGCAATAATGCGACATGAATGTATTAATAGAAGCCCAAGAAGCTGCCTTGCAGATGGTATCAGGAGCCACGTGTCGGGCTGCTGCCCATGAAGTAGCCATTCCTCTAGTTGAATGTGCCGTCACCGCCTCAGGAGGAGCCAAGCCCTTAGCCCTATAAGCCTGTTGTATGGTTCTCACGATCCAAGATGCCAGAGTCCTGGTTGAAGCTTTGTTCCCCTTGTTGCTGCCTGAGTGCAGTATAAAGAGATGATCCGAACGCCTGAAGGCGGAAGTAATGCGAAGGTACTCTCTCAGAGCTTCCCCAACATCCAAGGGATGAATATCATCGGATCCTGGAGATCTGAAGGTAGGTAGAACGATCTCTTGGTTCTGATGGAACACCGAAGTTACCTTAGGGTTGGAACCCAACATAGGGATGAGGACCACTCGGCCCGGAAAGAAAGTCAAAAAGGGTTCTTCGAAGCCCAGTGACCCAATTTCCGATACCCTCTTGGCTGAGGTGACTGCCACTAGGAAGGCGACTTTTTCTGAAAAGTCTTTGATGGAAAACGGGGATGGCCCCGTCGTACTTAGTCCAGAAATAGAGTCGAGGACAAGGGGAAGATCCCATTTGGGGAATCTAGACTTCCTTTGGGGCTTGAGTCTCGAGGCCCCCCGAAAAAATTGACGAACCAATGGATGGACTGCCCAAGAGGTACCAGAGAAGGCTGATAAGGCTGAAACTTGCACCCTGAGAGAGCCTATGGACAAGGGAAGGTCAAGGCCAGTTTGTAAGAACCCGAGGATGTCCTGGACTCTTGGATGTTCAAAGGATCTATCCGTAGATGAGCAAAAGTTTACGAATTTGGACCAGATTCTACCATAAACCTTGTTCGTACTCGATCTCCTGGAGCTTAATAAGGTAGAAATTACACTAGAAGCACATCCGATGGACTCTAGCCTCTTCCTCTCAAGAACCAGACCATCAGTTTCAGTACTGCCGGACAAGGGGGCAGTACCGCCCCTTGAGAGAGAAGGTCCGGCCTGAGAGGGAGAGGCATCGGCTTCCGTACACTTAGCTGGACTAGTAGAGGGAACCAAGGCCTGTTGGGCCAGTAAGGAGCTATCGTCACTACCTCTAGTGCCTCCGACTGGAGCCTCTGAAGGAACCTGAGAATTAGTGGAAGTGGAGGGAAGGCATAGGCCCTCTTGAATTTCCATTGGTCTGTTAGGGCATCCGTCCCTAAGGCCTGGCTGCAGCGATTCCGCGTGTAGAACTTCTCTATTTTGAAGTTGCAGGGGGAGGCAAAAAGGTCCACCTCGGGATTGACACCCAGCGACATGATCCACTTGAAGGACTGAATGTGGAGGGACCACTCGTTGTTGTCCAACTGGGTGCGTAACAGGAAGTCCGCTTGTGTGTTCTGAACCCCTGGGAGAAAAACTGCAGAGATATTCACCAGGTTCTTCTGTGCCCATGATAGAATGGGTTCCACTTCCCGGAGGAGAGTAGAGCTCCGGGTGCCCCCTTGCCTCTTCACGTAGGAGACAGCTGTGGTGTTGTCCATCCGTAACAACACCGATTTCCCCTTCAACATATGGGAGAAGTGCTGGAGAGCGCACCAAGCTGCTCGGAGTTCCAAAATATTCGACCCTGGAACAGGAAGACTTGTGTCCCATTTGCCCTGTGCAAGGTCCGATCCGCAGAGGGCCCCCCAGCCGGTCCCACTGGCATCGGTCGTGACCGTTACCCAAGAAATGGGAGCTATTGAGTGACACGTCAGGAGATTCCTGTGTTGGAGCCACCAGAAGAGGCTGTTTCTCATTGTTGACGTTATCCGTATGTCTTGGTTTTTGTTTCCCGTCTTCCACTGTCTCAGAAACCCTGACTGGAACGGGCGTAGTCTCCACAAGGCCCATTTGACCATAGGAGTCGTAGAGACCATCGTCCCTACGATCTTGAGACACTGCGAGGCCTTTAGATACCGAGTGTGAAGAGCTCGAGAGACCCTTTCCCGTATGGTCGGGATTTTCTCCATTGGCAGCGAAATCGTACTTTGCAGAGTGTCGAACTGGGCACCCAGATAAACTAGCCGTTGTGTTGGCACTAGCTGGCTTTTTGCCATGTTTAGAAGCCACCCGAAGCTGGTCAATGTGGACATCACCTGCTCGCGATAAACCAACAGCTGTTCTTTGTCTTGCGACAGAACCAGAAGATCGTCCAGGTAATGGTACAGTCTTATCCCTTCCAGCCTGATCAGGGCCACCACTGCCAGGAGCACTTTTGAAAAGACCCGAGGGGAGGTCGTCAACCCGAAGGGGAGGCAGATAAACTGTAGATGGTCTTGACCGACATGGAATCTTTGGAAGCCTTCCTCTATCGGGACGTGAAAGTAAGCGCCCTTTAAGTCGATCGAGACCATCCAATCCCCTGGTTGGATGGCTCGCTGTATAGTTAGGAGGGTTTCCATTTTGAATTTTCCATACTCTATAAACCGATTTAGGTATGTTAGATCTATCACCGGGCGCCACGACCCACTTTTCTTCTGTACCAAGAAGAGGGGAGAGTAGACTCCTTGAAACCGTTCTTCTTCCGGCACCCGGACCACTGCGCCCTGAGCCTTTAACAGCTCCACGTATGACAGTAGGACTTGTCTCTGTTCTTCCGAACGAGGAAGTAAAGTGGACATGAACCTGGGAGGAGGAACGCTGGAAAAGGTCCATCTGTGACCCGACGAGACCGTCTTGATGACCCAGTAATCTGAGATCGAGGCCACCCAGACGTGCCGGAAGAGGGATAGACGGGCCCCCACCCGACCCGCCCGGGCGGGCGCAATCTCAGAAGGACTTGGGTGGCTCACGTCCACCAGACGACTGGTTCTTGACGGACTTGCGAAAGGAACTCTGCCCTCTGCTCCAATTCCTCCTGAAGTCCCTTCCAGGCTTGTAGGAGCGTGCATCCCTTGAGCGCTCTGGACTGCGCCTTTTAAATTGAGGCTTCTTCCGCCCAAGTAGTCTTCTGTCCTGGGGAAGGAAGCCCGACTTACCGCCTGTCGCACGCGTTGGCGTGGCATCGCATGGCATCATCCAGCTTGTTACCGAATAACGTAGACCCCTCAAAGGGGATTTTGCACCATGCTTGTTTGGAAACAGGATCGGCGAGCCAGGGACGTAGCCACAAAGCGCGCTTAGCCGTGACTGAGGACAGCATAATGCGTGCTAGCAGACGTATCAGGTCAATGGACGCCTCCCCCAGGAAGACCGCTGCAAGCTTTAGTTCTGCTGCTGCTGAACTCCTGGCTAATTCGACCGATACGCCATTCAGGAAGGAGTCCACATTTTCAGTCCAAGCCTCCATGGCCTTGGACATAGCCGCTAGGGCTAAAGCAGGTTTACAGGCCATTCCAGCAAGACCGTAGATCCTTTTGAGGTCTTGGTCGATCTTCCTCTCTAGGCCATCCTTAAAGGACACAGAGTCATCCATCGGGAGAGTGACGTGCTTAGCCAGGCGCATTAATGCTGCATCCACGAGTGGAGCGTTCTCTAGATGCTTCACCTCTTCCATCTTAAAGGGGTATAGCCTGGAAGTCTTATTGGTCATGGAGAATTTCCTATCCACCTTGCTCCACTCTTCTTCTATAACGTCTTTCAGTTCAGTGAGTAGAGGGAAGTTCGGCCGTTCTTTACCCAGCTGTTTAAAGAACTTCTTCTGTTTAGCCGGAGGGGTAGAAGCTTCTTCCCACTTGAGGGCCTCCTTAATTGCCTTAATTAGCGGCGAGACCATGGCGAAGTCAAAGCCCCCGATCTCCTCATCGGCTGGAAATTCCTCTCCAGAGGACTCACCGGAAGCCCCATAGGGCTGGGACGTACCCGGGTCATCACGGGGTTCATCAGTCTGGGGACCAGATGCAGTCGTTGATTGACTCAATGTGTGAGGAACCTCCATGTCCTTAAGCGACTGCTGCACGACACGCTTTACCAGGGACTCCATGCGCTGGTTTTCCGTGTCTTTTTCCCCAACCGCCCAGGCAAAACATCTGTCACACAGCGATTTGCCTTCCGGGACTCGAGTCTTGCATCCCCAGCAGGCTCTGCGATCAGAGCGATCATCATGGCGGTGGGAGCGGTGTCTGGAGGAGGAATGTGAACTTCTCCTCTGGTGGTGAGATCCATGCGGGGAGTCCCGTCTGGATCTGGAAGATTGCTTTTGTTGTGGCCTGGCAAGGTCCCTGTCCTGTGAATCCAGTCTTGACGGGCTAAAAGCAAGAAGACACACAGGGGGAGGGGAAAACAAAGGCATCAGAATGCAAAATAAAATGCAGTTGTACCTCCACCCCTCCCTTACCAGCACATACCTAGTGCGTAAGGGCTGGCCACTTAAAGGCGGTGATTTGTCCATAATCTCTGGACGAAGAGCGTCAAATATGATCACTGCAGTCTGCAAGAAAAAATGCGACTTAAGCAACCTGCCGGCAACACTAGCCCAGAAAAAATGCATGCCCGTTTTTTTTTGTTTTTTTTTTTTAATATACATATATATACTAATATATATCCTACCAAAAGAAAATCTCTTTTCTTTTTCTTTTTTTTTTTTTTTAAAGCTTCATATATATATATATATATATATATAATCTCTATCAAGAATTAATTAATCAATAAAAACATTTTTTTTTTTTAAAACATTTCAGGCAAGGCATAGGCATAGGCATTAAAAATAGCACTGACCTTAGTAGTGGGGCCGATGGCTGGGGAACAGGCTTGCTGCTTCCAAACACTGGTAGAACCCAGTGACACTGAAGCAGCAGCCTGCTTTTTGAATTCCCCGCCCGTGACGTCACCGCCCCTCCACCTCGCGCCTGCGCCGTGGAGCATGGCCGTATCGCGCATGCGCGACCACCTGACCGCGCATGCGCAAACCAAGCCTCAATCTCACCAGAGGCCAGTGCGCATGCGCAAACCGCCGAGGCGGACGAGAAGCCGGAAGAATACGGCGAGCTGGAACGCAGGAGCGCTCCAGCCGCCATACAGGGGGGGATACACTAGACGCCAGGGATAATATAATACACACATATAATAACTGCCACGGAGTCATAATACAAAAAACGATGCAGACCTTGCCAGCCGTTGAAGACCTTCATCCATCCGATCCGACCAGCATACAGAGGCAATCCACCCTCTTCTGGGGGAACCATCCAGCCTCAAAAGCTACTCGCCCGCCCATGGCTGAGCACAGAGCTTGCACCGCATCAGTATGCCAAGAGAAGATCCGAAATCCGACCGGACGCGAACAAAAATGTGAAGGTCCATAGGAGGAGGACAAAAAAGGAACACAGTATGGAGTGGTGAGTGTTCATTTATGGGAATGGGGTCCTATAGCATTGGAGAGGAGGCGGGGTTAACCCACACGTAGGCTGCCATGGAGTCTGTCAGGAAAATAAATATTTTTTTTTTTTTGCACAAAGTTGTCACTAAATGATATATTGCTTAAACATGCCATGGGCATATGTGGAAATACACCCCAAAATACATTCTGTTGCTTCTCCTGAGTACGGGGATACCACATGAGTACAGGGATACCCCCCCAAATGACCCCATTTTGGAAAGTTGACACCCCAAGCTATTTGCTGAGAGTTATGGTGAGTATTTTGCAGACCTCACTTTTTGCCACAAAGTTTTGAAAATTGGCTTTCTTCATTTTCAAAAAAAGGCCAAATTTCGTTTGGGTACAGCATTGTATGACCGCGCAATTACCAGTTAAAGCGACGCAGTGCCAAATTGTAAAAAGTGCTCTGGTCAGGAAGGGGGTAAATCCTACCGGGGCTGAAGTGGTTAAAAAACAAAAAAGTAAATGTTGTCATGCCTAAGAGTCACCATTGGGGGCTGTATAGAGCACGTACCTTGCATGCTTCCTTAGAGACGCTGTCAGAATCAGCAGGCTTTTCCTCCGGCTAGACTCCAGTAGGGAGGTATTTTCTTCCACCAAACACCCCCCACCTGGACAGAGCTCTCCCCCTCTCCCTGGAAAGGGGAAGCAAAAACGATCGGTGATGCCGATCCGTTTTTTCACCGCCTCTGCATGGTGGCTGGGCACCAGGTCTCCTCCTCGCCATCCCCCCCACACACACACGCCGATCCCGACGGATTGTAGGCCCGCACTCGCGCGGGAAAAACTCTCTTTTAAAAAGAGAGAGGGGGGTACAATGTGCGGAAGGGGTGGTGTATGTTTTAAAGCTCCATTTTTGCTGGCTGCAAATGTCGGAGGCACATAAGAGCAAAAAGGGGCATGTAAAAGGTTGGTGACACAGGTTTTTCCTTGGCACATTTACTAAAAGCATCAGGCTGAGCGTTAATAGTTACATAGTTGGTGAGGTTGAAAAAAAACATAAGTCCATCAAGTCCAATAGCAGCGGCAGTTGCTCAAGCAGTGGATGCGATTTTCTTCTGGTAGTACCTCTGCAGTTAAGCATCGGGCTATGGTCAGAAGGGGAGGTAGAAACACACCAAAAAATTGCTAAAAGGGTCTCCCTCAATTTCTTAAACCCTAAAATTCATCTCTGCAATGGCATCCTCCCCTGAGAGGGGGTGGCTGGTTAGAGTGAGCCATCAGGGGCCATGAAATGTTTGCAACTGTTTTTTTTCCTAAGCCGTGATAGGATTGGGAAAATGATTAGCGGCTTTATCCCAGAATGGGATAAAATTGGACAGGTTCCCTTCCATTACCCAGGACCCTCAAACTGAGGATCTGGGGGCGGGAGTAAATGTTTTTCTCTCAGGGGACTGTGAAGAGGCTGATGAATCCTCTTCTGAGGGGTCAAATGCGGAAGGATCAGCTTCACAATCTGAGATTGTGGGTGCAATTTCTTACTGAATTGGTCCGCTCCACATTTGTTACCCATAACTGAGTGTCCACTTCTTGTTTGGGTTCGCTAAAAGCCTCCTCAAGCTGCGCATGCTTTTCCCATCCATTCATTGCTGGAAAGACTTATGTATTCCGAGTGGGATCACCCAGATAAGCATTTTTTTCCCTCCTAAAAAGTTTTTCACACTTTATCCTATGGAGGAAAAAAATTGACTCAAGGTAGGAGATACCGGCAATTAACGCTGCTATATCTATCTTCTGAGTAAAAGTTTGACTTGTCTAGCAGACAATGCTCAAATGCTTAGGGATCCAACAGATAAAAAGTTGGAATTCCTATTTAAATATTAAAAAAAACAAAAAAAACAGCATGTACTTCTCTCTGGCAAGTTGAGTGTCTCAGCCTGTGCTCACAGTAATTGGCATATGTCAATCCTTGAGAGACCAGTTTTCCCAGGTGCTCAAGGTTATCCCTGTTCAGCAGGCCCAGGATCTGGCAAGCTCCTAGTAGCTTTATGTTTGCAATAGATGTTATGAGAGAGTCTATCTTTCAGGCCTCACCCCTTTCGCTGGGCTGGTACATATGACATATATGTATAGAATACTATGGTTGAAAAATTGGTCAGCCGAAGCGTCATGCAAAAAACTCCTGGCTAAGTTTCCTTTCTGCGGTGAAATGGCTGTTTGGGATATCTTGAGATAATACATCCAAAGAATTTCTAGGGGAAAGTACCCCTTTGCCATTTAAGAAAAGGAGTAAATATATTTCATTTAAACAAGCTCCTTCTCCAGTGCCAGGGGCATCAGCCTCCAGGCAGTCACGATGGCTTCCGCCGTCAAGTTCAAAAGGTAATCCTCAGGATAAAGCCTTCTTATGAGGGGGCGCCCCCGCTCGCTCGAGTCGGGGGAAGACTTCTGCAGTTCTCAAGGGTCTGGCAGAAAGAGTGTTGAGACAAATGGGTGTCTCAATAACTCTAGGGTACAAATTGGAGTTCCGAGAGTTCCTGTCTCCTAATTTTCTCAGATCGGACATTCCTAAAGATCCAGAGAAAATAAGCCTCTTTCTAGCAGTGGACCATCTTTTGGCAAAAAGTGGTCACGGTGGTCCCCATCAAAGAGCAGGGGGTTTTATTCGAACCTTTTTTCACGGCAAAACTGAATGGAGATGTGAAACCCATTCTGGATCTCAAGAATCTAAACCGGTTCCTGAATAGCCGCTCTTTTTTGCATGGAGTCAATCCAATCAGTTGTCTCAATCCTACAAGGAGGAGAACTTTTGACGTCAATCGACATCAAGGGTGCATACCTCCATGGGCCTATTTCCCAGCTCACTAGAAATATTTACTTTTTGAGGTATAAAATCTTCATTTTCAGTTTGTAGCATTGCTTTTCAGTCTAGCTACTGCACCTTGTGTGTTTAAAAAGGTTCTGGCCCCTCCTCTAGTTAAGGGCCCAAGGTATAAAGATTATAGCATTACTAGACGATCTGCTCTTGATAGACCAGTCAGGAGCCCGCTTAGACCAAAGTATGGTCACCACAGTCAACTACCTGGGATACCTAGGATGGGTTCTTAACCTAGAGAAAGATCAGCGCCATAAAGGAACGGATTCAGCTGGTCAAGGCAAAAAAATAATCCTTGATTCGGCTTTGCATGAGGTTGTTGGGAAAGATGGTGGCTTCAATCGAGGCCATTCCTTATGCTCAGTTTCATTCAAGGCTGTTGCAAAACAGTATCCTATTGTCTTGGAGCAAAAAGGTCCACGCTTTAGATTTCCCAATGTGTCTCACGCCAAAGGTGTGCCGGAGCCTCAGTCTGTGGTTGATAACCAAAAATCTGCAAAAGGGAAAATCCTACCAGTTACCTGGGAAGTCGTAACAACATTTTTTTAGGTTGGGGAGCAGTCCTGAAAGAGGCAACTGTCCAAGAAAAAGTGGTCCAGATCAGAAATGACCTTGCCCATTAACATTCTAGAGATTCAGGCTGAGGGCCTGGACGTTTCGTTTACGGAGATGTCCTGTCAGGATCCAATCCAAAAATGCCACAGCAGTGGCCTATATCAATCGCCAAGGCAGCACAAGAAGTTGTGCGGCCCAGAGACAGGTGAATCATATCCTATCTTGGGCAGAAAACAATGCACCTTGCCTATCGGCAGTTTTTCATTCTAGGAATAGAAAATTGGCAGGTGGTCTATTTGAGTCGCCAGCAGTTGTTCCCGGGAGAATGGTTCCTTCACCCCAATATCTTTCTGACAATAGGTCAAAGATGGGAGATGCCAGACGTAGATCTGTTTGTGTCCAAGTTCAACAAAGAGATTGACAACTTTGTGTTAAAGTGGTTCTGCACCCATTTCATTTAGTAAATCTCTTTGCCTTCCAAATCAGGCAAAGAGTACTAAATGAAATGTGCTTTTTTTTTTTTTTTTTTTTTTTACTTACCTTGTAATTGATGACTTCCGGTCTTCTGTCTCTTCAGGGGTGGGCGGGGTCTCTGCGTCGATCGTCGTCAGGCCGCACTGTCTCCTGGGATCTGGTGTCATTGTTCCCAGGAGTCAGTGCGGACATCTTCCGAAATCTCGCGAGATTTCGGCCACATCTTCCGAAATCTCGCGAGATGTCGGCAGATGTGCCGTTACTGCGCACGCGCGAGTAACGGCGGTGCATGCTGGGCCATCTAAAGTGCCTGTGGGGGTTTCACATGCCCACAGGCAAGATGGCCCCCAGCCCAAAAGAAGAAGATGAAGAACTTCATCGGACGAAAACCGGCGGCGATCGAGATGGAAGATGGAACAGGTGAGTCCCCCAATTAAGGTAAGCATCCTTTGTATACCCCCCCCCCCAAAAAAAAAAAAATATACAGAGTGCAGAACCGCTTTAAGAACAAAGGATCCGCTAGCATGCGGAACAGGTGCCTTGGTGTTCCCGTGGAATCAGTTTTGCTGATTTTTTTTAATCTAAACCAGGATATTGTTCTACCTTAGTTTTTTCCAGAACCCTGTTCTATGGAAGAAACATCACTACATTCTCTTGATGTGGTGAGAGCAATTAAAGTCTACTTAAAGGCGACTGCTCAGATTCAAAAAACGAATGTTTTGATTCGTGTTGCCTGAAGTTCCTAAAAGAGGACAGGCAGCATAGAAATCTACTATTTCTAAATGGATTCGACAAGTAATCGTTCAAGCTTATGGTTAAAGAGGTAGATTCCACCCTCTCAAATCAAAGCGCACTCCTCTAGGGCTGTTTGTGCTTCGTGGGCAGTGCATCACCAAGCCTCCGTGGCTCAATTCTGCAAGGCCACAACTTGGTCTTCTATCCATACATTTACCAGATTCTATCAGGTGGATGTAAAAAGACACGAGGATGTCGCCTTTGGGCGTAGTGTACTGCAGGCAGCAGTATAAGTCCTCTGATCTCATGGTGCCCTACTTTTTTTGTGTCTCCCTCCCCTCGATGAGTCATCAGCTGTCAGTGGGCTTCCCCGCTGAATGTAAAAAAAAAGAATTGCTGGTTAAAAAAAATAGTGAAAAAAAAACGCGTGGGGTCCCCCACCGGTCCATACCAGGCACTTGGGTCTAGTATGGATTCGGAGGGGACCCCCCCCCCCCCCCACACCAACATTTGAAAAAAAAATGGTGTGGGGGTCCCCCCAAAATCCATACCAGACCCTTATCCGAGCATGCAGCCCGGCAGGCCAGGAAAGGGAGGGGACAAGCGAGCGCCCCCCCCCCCCTCCTGAACCATACCAGGACGCATGCCCTCAACATGGATGTTGATGGGGACAAGGGCCTCTTCCCGTCAACCCTTGCCCGGTGGTTGTCGGGGTCTGCGGGTGGGGGGCTTACCGGAATCTGGGAGCTTCATCCTGATTGAACTACTACCTCTCAGGTGAACACTTCAGACCAGACTACAAACTCAAAATACAAACAGCAAAACACATTTAAAAAAACAAAAACAGAGTTTAGTGTCACTTCATTAACATCTTAGAAAAAAGGAGAGGAATTGGCCGGCTATAAGGGGTGGAGAAGGCCGGATTTATTTTTACACTAAACAATATCCTTATTTTTCAGTAAAAATTCATAAACATCCATTAGTTAATGGTACTCCTACACCCCTCCTTTTTCCCCTCACGTCTGTTTGGAACGAGCAGTGAACGAGCACGTTAGTTGCAGTCATGTACACTGCAAAGCCCAGAGCTCATAGCCCAAAGCTTATGCCTAGAGCCCAAAGCTTATAGCCTAGAGCCCAAAGCTTATAGCCTAGAGCCCAAAGCTTATAGCCTAGAGCCCAAAGCTTATAGCCTAGAGCCCAAAGCTCATATCATAAAGTCTAAAGCCCAAAGCACATAGTTCATAGCCTAAAGTTCAAAGCCCAAAGCCCTTTTCGGGAAGTGGATCATAAAAAATAATAAATGGACCGGAGTTTAGTGTCACTTCTTTACCAACTTACACAAAAGAAGTGTGATTGGGCGGCTAGGAAAGAAGGAAGCCCATAGCTACTTTTTTGGTTTAAGAAAACATACTTAAATTTATTATATCTTTTAAAACCAGTTTAGTGTAATTTCTTTAACATCTTACAAAGGAGAGTGATTGGCCGACTGTAATGCCACGTACATGCGATCGGATTTCTGACAACAAATGTGAGCTTGTTGGCGGAAAGTCCGACCGTGTGTATGCTCCAACATGGCTAGCAGGTTCTCAACTTTTTTACTATGAAATTGTAAAATACCTGGGACACCTCTGTGTGCCCTAGGGGAGTAGTAATGCGGCACGCGCAGTGGTGAACAGTGGGTGTAGCCAATTGCATATACTGCAGGTGTGTGTGTAATGTACAATATAGTGTATATGTAGTGTGTAATGTGCAATATAGTGTAAATAGTGCAGGTGTGTGTAATGTACAATATAGTGTATATGTAGTGTGTAATGTGCAATATAGTGTAAATAGTGCAGGCATGTGAAATGTACAATATAGTGTATATGTAGTGTGTAATGTACAATATAGTGGATATAGTGCAGGCATGTGTAATGTACAATATAGTGTATATGTAGTGTGTAATGTTTGGTGGGGGGCCTTCCAGTGTAATTTTTGGGGGTGGGAGGAGGTCTCCTGGTGTAGTATGGGGGGGACAGGGGAGTCCTCCTGTAAGGCATTGGCTGAGGATAGTTAAGCTGTGCATGATACATGAGTATGTATACGTATTGTATGGGGGGGGGGGGGGGGGGAGTGAGGACTGTATGTATGCATATTGTGGGGGGGGGGGGGGGGGTGAGGACTGTATGTATGCATATTGTATGGGGGGGGGGGGTGAGGACTGTATGTATGCATATTGTATGGGGGGGGGGGGGTGAGCACTGTATGTATGCATATTGCAGCCCTCAAATTTTCCACTCGCATTTTGCAAGTGGAAAATTAGGTCTGGCAAGGAGCTGGGCTGCCTGAGAGTGTGGGGGGGGGGGCGCACCGCCGTCAGGGGGGATGAATGGGAGCCGTTCTCCCGGAGAGAGTGTGGAGGAACAGAAGGGGTGGCCTGATCATTATAGCGGAAGAGTAGATCTGGCTTGATCACGCGCCCTGGCATTGGACCGGCATTCTGTCTGTCACAGGTGCGGGGTCAGGAGGGCGGGGCTGTATGTGGCGGCGCATGGACTTCAATTGTAATGTAAAGCTGTTACAGCGGGTAAACACCGCTCTGTGATCAAGCCGGATCCCCTCTTCCTCTATAATCATCCGGCTGCGCGATGGACACAGGTGAGGATTCACCTGATCACCTGATTCACCAGATGTAAGAAGGGGCTTCGCTGCTGAGGACACCAGATGTAAGAAGGGGCTCCACTGGGGGCACCTGATGTAAGGACGGACTCTGCTGGGGGCACCTGATGTAAGGAGGGAATCTGCTGAGAATGCCTAAAGTAAGGAGGGACTCCGCTGGGGGCACCTGATGGCATTTGGTGGCAGGTGACACACTCAGGGCTCCTACTGATTCTGCATTATGGTGAGTTGAATGATTTCATTTTATATTACAATGTAATAGACATAATGCGCTTCAATCATCCTGACACCATAACAACCATGGTGCCGGGATGATTGAAGCGCCAACACCAGGTGTTTGGAGTATCTTTATCTGCTGATTGTTGAACTTTCTGCAAT
The DNA here is from genome assembly GCA_028564925.1 of Lithobates sylvaticus. NCBI lineage: Eukaryota > Metazoa > Chordata > Amphibia > Anura > Ranidae > Lithobates > Lithobates sylvaticus. Next base: position 34,441,979 of record CM053031.1, read on the forward strand.
ATACTTATTTCTATTGTGGTGAAAGATCTGGTCTCTCCCTCTCCCTCTCTCTCTCCCTCTCCCTCTCCCTCCCTCCCTCCTCCCCCCCCCTGAGCCACACCCCATTTAAGCCACGCCCAATATCCCACCTATACCACATTCTCTTTCCCCCGCTATGCCACGCCTACAAACGGATGCCCCACCCCTACTTATAAAAAGACCCCGCCTACATGCAAAAAACTGTCCCTATACATTTTTTTACAATGTTGCAAACTTTGCGATACTAGCCAACAAAATGCCCGCCTCCGAGGCGGCGACAACTTTTTACTCGCTAGCCGATGTGCTGTGAAAACAGCTCAATCTTCCTGTAAAGGACTGTATTCAGTAGCCAGTGTGGTTTCCAAACACCAAGTATTCCAAATCAGTAATTACTGATGGTTTAAAGAAAGCGGAAGTGACGTGGTTTGATTTTCTGCCAAGTTGCCTATTTTGTCAGGACCCCGCCTTGTTTTGGTTTCAGGCAGCTCCAGAAGAAGACGCCAAACCCCTCGGCTTTCTAACTCTCATGTGAGTCTTTTTTTTTTAATGTATACTTCATGGAGGGGAGAAGCAAGTTGTCCAGCAGCCTGGACAGTGATAGGTTTGTGGTTTAGTGCAGGCGGCGGTGTTCTCCATAGGGGGGCACAACAAGAGGAAAACATAACAAGTTATTTATGTTGTAATTACCAGGCTGTTAGATCCTCAGACCTCATACGTTAATTTATATCAGCAAAAATCATGTTTATTACAGAGACTTCCGTGATGACGAGAAAAGAATCCATGAGATCTGTGTGTTCTGTCCCTTTCCTGTCTCTGCTAGCTCCATCTTTAACCCTTACAGCTCATTCACACTAGTTTTGCCCTCTGAAGAGCAATCCACCTTTAGATTGCGCTTTAGAGAACATTAGACAGGTGGTGAGAAGGTGTTGTATCACCTCCTCCCCGCCTGCTTTATCTCCTTGAACCCCACACTAGTGCAACACAACTGTGTGCATTGCAGAGCAGCCCTAGTCACTGGAATGGGTTGTGTTCAGTGGGTGGTAGCACCTACCAAAAGCCAAAGGTTCCTGCCATGACAAAAAAACATCAAGACCACAGCATGTATACACCTCCCAGCTGCTGCCTATGCAGCTAAAAAGGGTGGCAGTTGGGGGAGGTAAATATTTGGCTCAGCTAAAGGGTTTTACAGCCCCCCTAGCCACTAGTGTGAATGAGCCCTAACATTGCTGGTGTGGTGTCACAATAAATCTGTTTAAGTAAAGTAAACTTTCCCCTCTCCCTCCTCATGTTACCGTAAAGTTTTTTTTTTTTTTTTTTCTTCTGATCTGATAAATATATATATTTATCATCAATCAATGTAAAGGCTCATTTACATTTGCAGTAAGGGGGCAAAAAAGCAGGCATTTGAGTCATGGTTTTATTGCCACCTGAACCACAGGTCATTATCCCTGCAGAGCCTGGACCAGCTCTGTGACATCAGCCGACAGCGGGCTTTAGGCCCATTTCACTTAAAAGTTGCACAATTACACCGCAGTTTTGTAACAATTTCAGGGAATGCCTGTGTAAACTTTAGGTCTAGGACCTCAACTCGCATTAAAGTCAGACCAAAGTAGTACAGGGACTACTTTAAAGTCAGCACTACTTGAAGTCGCACAGATATGAATGGTTATCATTGGGAACGACATGTCATGTGACTTTGCAGTTCCAAATCGCAGGACAAGTCGTACAAGTGTAAAAGGGGCCTCAGTGGAGGGGCAGAGCTGAAGCAGTGACGCCCACAGTGGCGTGCACTTGTGGATTGCCTGTGGTGTAAGTCTATTACTGGTTGGAAGCCTCTCTGCCTTTTGGCTAAGATCAAGTGTAGGATCTGTTCTTATCAGTTGCCAGAGGAGGCTCTGTGCTACTCCCAAAGGGGAGGGCTATGCAAATCTGATGGTGTAATTGTACCTGGAGTAGGGGCCACATTAAAGCGCTCTAATGCGGCGTACACACACTCGGACTTTCCGGCGGGATTGTCCGCCGGACCTAGTCCAGCGGACAAACCGCCGGACTTTCCAGCGGAGGTCCGCCGGACTTTCCGAATGTGTTGACTTGCCCACACACGCCCGGACTTTTCCGCCGGAGTTTTGGCCAAAGTCCGCGGGACTTTCGAAATGAATGTACTAGCCCACAGACAGAGGAAAGTCTTTTCATTTAGAACGTAACTCCAGGTAGACGGGACTAGTGAAGGCAGTGAATGCCGCCGCGCTAGCCCCGTCACCTGGTATGGATTTAAAGGGGAATCCCTACGCCGAAAAAAACGGCGTAGGGGTCCCCCCCAAATCCATCTCAGACCCTTATCTGAGCACGCAGCCCGGCCGGTCAGGAAAGGGGGTGGGGACGAGCGATCGCCCGCCCCCTCCTGAGCCATACCAGGCCGCATGCCCTCAACATGGGGGGTGCCCTGGGGAAAGGGGGGCCCTGCGGCCCCCCCACCCCCCAAAGCACCTTGTCCCCATGTTGATGAGGACAAGGGCCTCTTCCCGACAACCCTGGCCGTTGGTTGTCGGGGTCTGAGGGCGGGAGGCTTATCGGAATCCGGGAACCCCCTTTAATAAGGGGGCCCCCAGATACCGGCCCCCACGCTATGTGAATGAGTATGGGGTACGACGTACCCCTACCCATTCACTTAAGGAAAAAAGTGTAACTAAAAAAAACTACACAATTTTTTTTTAATATTTTATTTCACAGCCCCGGGGTTCTTCTTCTGTCTCGGGGGGGGGGGGGGGGGGCCTTCTCACCAGACTCCTCCGCTATCTTCTGCTCTTTTACTAGCTCTTTCACTAGCGGAGGAGCCCGGCTTTCTTCTTCGTCGCCGCCGTCGTCTGGGGGTCTTGTTCTGACTTCTGGGGTCTTCGGGGGTCTCTTCTGTTCTTCTTGCCGGTGGCCGGGGCTTCTGTTGCCGTCGCCTTCTGCGTCTTGTTCTTCTTTCTTCATCCGATGTTGACACGACGCTCTCTCTGGCCGTAATGGACTTGTATAGGGACAAGGGGCGGGTCACATGCTCATGTCACATGGTGACCCCACCCCCATATGATGTCACAGTCCCAGCATCCTTTGTTTTTAAAGTGTGTTTCACACGCCATGGGCTTTCAAAAAACTGGTTGGAAGCCTCTGTGGAGGCTCTCATAATTTAGGGTTAGGACTACAGAAAACACTGGGGTGCCTTGATAGGGCTCTGTAGCTTACACATGTATTTGCAAATACAGTATGTGCAAACTAAACCCCTGTTTTTGATGCATACTTTAGATAGGATAATTTCGTTGGTTGCAGGTTGGTCGGTAAGTTTAGCCCTCCCACTTCACGCAGTGATGCGAGAAGGAGGAGAAAAAAACAGAGAATTAGTGAAATAATAAAAGAGGTGAGTGAGGAGTTAGAGTTTATTTTCAGTTAACACATTTTCATACAAAAAGCCATTTATACTTACAGTGGAATGTTTTTACTTATGTTTTTTTGCTCAATTGCGTATAGATTATATACTGTTTTTGTGCGTGTTTGCAAAAATTAAAGTGGACCGGTCTGGATGCAGTCCAGGGCCAAATTTTTGTCCCAGTCCAGCCCTGGTTATATATTAAATGTTTGCGTTTCCTTTTATCACTTCACTGCAAACTTAAAGTGATATTAAACCCTCAGCTTTTTAAAGGCAAAGTCCAGCCTGGGCTTGTTCGGCTGGCTTTTTCCTATGGGTCACAGGAGTGCAGTTAGTTTTGCACTCCTGTGACCCGTGGTCTGAAGTTTGCTCTCTGCTGAAGTCACCAAGATCAGTCCAGGCACCACGTCATCACGACTTCGGAAGTCTGGATCCACCAGGTGCCTAGACTGATAGGGGTCTCAGCCTCTCAGTGAGCCACTGAGATGGCTGCCCCTGCTCCTCTACAGCTCAGCGCTCCAATGAGTATGGAGTAGCAGAGAGGAGAGCTGCTGATTTACAGTCAGCAGCTCTCCACTCGGAGAGCTGAGAGAACCGAGCCATCTGGGGTGTTCGATCGCTCGGTTCTCAGTACAGAGATGCCGGGGGACATCTGCAGCATCGGACCGACCCATCTAGGTAAGTATGATTATTGGAAAAAAACAAGACCCGTACTTCTCCTTTAAGTACTTTATTCAGTTAATTTAAATCAGGCGTCTCCAAACTTTTTAAGCAAAGTGCCAGTTTAGTGTCCTTCAGGCTTTAGGGGGGCCAGACTGTGGCCAGTGAGAGTAGAAAATGCCCTGGCATCAGTGCTCCATCAAAAGAAAAGGAATCCACTGCTCCAGGTGTATGCAATGCCTTGCTTGATTGGAACCAAGTAGGAAGAAATGGCTGCACATCTAAAGTTTCCAAAAAGTGCCTTTTTTTTAGTAATGATTAAGCTCAGATGTGTGAAACGCTCAGATGTGTGAAACGCGTCTACGTGACTACCACCTAGTGTCCCTGGTGTATTTTGACCGTCTACAATAAAAGGCACTTTTTGGAAGCTTTGGATGTGCAGCCATTTCTTCTTTTTCATCAGTGCTTCATCATTGGTTCTAATGGAGGGTAATAGTGCCCTATTGTTGATATCAATGAGATGAATAATGCCCCATTGATGGTGTCAGTAGGGTGAATGGTGTCTCATCATTGGTGTCATTTGGTGGAATAGTACCCAGAGGGCCAGATAAAGGCAAGCAAATGGCCACATCTGCAAGGCCACCGTTTGGAGACCACTGATTTAAAGTATAACTAAATGCAAAGCTTTTGTTTTAGTTTTGGATAGAGGGGGAAAGAAGTGGCACATAATTGTGAAGTGGAAGGAAAATTATAAATTATTTTTTACAATAAATATGTGAAAAGCGTGGGGTACATTTGTATTCAGCCCCCCTGAGTCAATACTTTGTAGAACCTCCTTTCTCTGCAATTACAGCTGCAAGTCTTTTTGGGGATGTCTCTACTAGCTTTGCACATCTAGAGTGAAATTTTTGACCATTCTTCTTTGCAAAATAGCTCAAGCTCTGTCAGATTGGATGGAGAGCGTCTGTGAACAGCAATTTTCAAGTCTTGCCACAGATTCTCAATTGGATTGAGGTCTGGACTTTGACTGGGCCATTCTAACACATAGATATGCTTTGATCTAAACCATTCTATTGTAGCTCTGGCTGTATGTTTAGGGTCATTGTCCGTGGTTCAAGGTGAACCTCCGCCCCAGTCTCAAGCCTTTTGCAGACTCTAATGCCCCGTACACACGATCGGAAATTCCGCCAGCAAAAGTCAGATGAGAGCTTTTGGTTGGAAATTGCGACTGTGTGTATGCTCCATTGGAGCATACACACGGTCAGAAAAAGTTCCACTCAGAAATTTCAATCTGTACAAATTCCTACGCGCAAAATTCCTACGCATGCTCGGAAACAATTTGACGCATGCTCGGAAGCATTGAACTTCATTTTCTCGGCTCATCGTAGTGTTGTAAGTCACCGATTTCTTGACGGTGTATGCAAGCCAAGCTTGAGCGGAACTCCGGTGGAAAATCCGCTCGTGTGTACGGGGCAAAACCGGTTTTCTTCTAAGATTGCCGTGTATTTTGGCTCCATCCATCTTCCCATCAACTCTGATCAGCTTCCCTGTCCCTGCTGAAGAAAATCATCCCCACAATATGATGCTGTCACCAGAATGGTATGTTCAGGGTGATGTGCAGTGTTAGTTTTCTGCCACACATAGCGTTTTGCTTTTAGGCCAAAAAGTTCAATTTTGATCTCATCTGACCAGAGCACCTTCTTCCTGTGTCTCCCACATGGCTTCTCACAGACTGCAAATGGGACTTATAATGGCTTTCTTTCAACAATGGCTTTCTTCTTGTCACTCTTCCATAAAGGCTGAATGATGGCTACAGTGCGGACCTACATTGCCGGGAGGCCGTCAATAGATGTCCTCCCCTTTGCACGCTGCCCGCGTGCCCCCTGCAGGGTGCACGTGTGCTCTGTGATCACCGAGTCAATGAGACTCGGATGATCATGGATTGGAGTAAGGGGCCGATCATGGCACAGAAGATCGGTAATCTTTTTTTTTTTTTTTTTTTTTTCTTTCTCCTGACGCTAACAGCGCAAGGAGAAAAAAAAGCCGATCACAGGCTTCCGTGTAAGGGACATCGGTCCCGAAGAGGAAGAGGCACAACCACCTCACCTGTGCCCACCAGTGCCCATAGTGCATATCAGTGCCCACCAGTGTATACCAGTGCCACCTATGAATGCCCACCAGTGGTGCCAATCAATGCCTCATCAGTGCAAACTAGCAGTGCTGCCCATCACTGCCACCCATCAGTGCCCCACCTATCAGTGCCACCTATTAGTGCCCTTCAGTGCCACCTATCAATGCCCTTTAGTGACACCCTACCATGCCGCCCATTAGTGACCATCAGTGCTACCTATCCGTGCCGCCCATCAGTGCTGCCTAATCAGTGCCCATCAGTGCAGCCTCATCAGTGTGCATCAATGAAGGAAAGCTGAAAATTGGTCTGGGTGGGATGGGGGGGGGGGGGGGTTTAAGTGCCCAGTAATCAAGTGGTTTAAGACCCAGCTGAATCCCTGTGTCACCAGACGGCCTGACACCCTTCACTGGTTGCAGATTCCCATACCTCCCAACATTCTGAAATGGGAACAAGGGACACCTATTAGTGTAAGTATGTGATGATAGGACACCACCCCTTAAAGAAGAATTCTACACAAAAAAAAGATTAGTTAAACCCACAGCAAATTTCACTAATACAATGCACTGTTTTTAGGTATATTACCACGGCTCATTGGGGGGGGGGGGAGCACATTGAGGGGGGGGGGGGGGGAGGGGGCGGGGGGCGGGCGGGGGGGGGGCACTGGGGGGGTGCAGAGGGGGGGGGGGGCGGGGGGGCAGGGGGGGGGGGGGGGGGGGGCGGGGTGGGATGGGGGGGGGGGGGGGGGGGCACTCACGGGGGGGGGGGGCACAAGGGGGGGGGGGGGGGCATTGGGGGTGGTGGGAGGGAGAAGTTGGGGGGGGAGGGGGGGGGGGGGGGGGGGCGGGGGCGGGGGGGGGGTGGGGGCAGGGGGGGGGCGCAGGGGGGGGGGGGGGGCACATTGAGTGCAGCAGCTGGGATTCAAACATAAGAAGTTTCATTTACAAGATCCATAGAGTAGGTTTTAATATAATGTAGTGCTACTCTCGTAAGAGCCATAGGAATACCGTCCAGGTCTTCCCCACAAGGTTTACTCCTCAGCCAGGCACCCCGGCTCATTCACATGTTTCTTCCATGACCAGTCTAGGGGTGTTGTTTTTGGTGATTTTTATTTTTGAAGAACGTGGTTAGGGCTGAGGGGATTAGGTGGGATACTCCAAAAACACTTGAGGACTTGGGTATTCTTCAAAACAAGCTATATTAAAGTTTGCGCTTGTAGCAAACAGTATACATAGTAGTAGTAGACATAGTAGATGTAGTAGTAGTAGTCGTCTCCTCTCTTAGAGCCACAAGAGCAGAGTCCCTTTAAGTCAAATATTAGATGGACAAAGCCCTTCAGGATACTAGCGCATGTCCCCTTTAGACCCACAGCTGATTCTCTAGCACCAAAAGGGTGGCAAAAGCAGAAAGGTCCCCAAGATCTCTTAGAAGTGTCTGTACTCACACAAGGCCCAAGGACAGTTGGTTGCCTCCTTTCAACTTCCAAGTGAAACCTTACTCTGGTGATACCAGACCAGATCTTCAGTGGATAGCCCCCCTCAGTCAGCGTTCTCTAGCTCCAGGATCGCAACATCCAGGCCCTCAGGTCCCCGACATCCATGCCCTCAGGTCCCTCAACAGACATAGCAGCATTGCCTTAGAAGGCAGCGTGCCCTCCAGGATAAACTAATCATCTCCAGGAAAAGACCCCATACCCAGTGTGCATACAGAATATATACAGTCTGTCAGCATGCCATCAGAGCTTGCCTCTCTGATATTGGCCAGGCCTGTATCGATATTCATGCTGCCATCTGCATTGCTCCACACCTATCATCCAGAAACCTCTCAAGCTTTCTGGATGCAAAGGGAGTTATCAGACTGGCAGCAGCTGACCCCACTGAGCAGACCTGACTAGCAAAACACAGCTACACTGAGTAATTAGCTAGGAGAGGGCTACATTCATATTTTTACCCTAGGCCCACCTTGACAGTTAAATCTCTAATGGCAGCCATCTCATTTGCAGTACGGTGACATTATTGTGAAATAACTGGCAACAAGCAGCTAAATCTCTCCATAGCAAAACAATTTATTTGCATGCATAGCCCTGCCTAGGCTGAACATAGATCAAAGTCTTATCACTAAAGTCTCATGCAAGCTTTAAAATGGTGAATTACTTTCAAAACTTTGTTTTACTCTGCAGCTTTATAAATTACAATAATTAATAGGTGACCCTGCCATGCAGTTCCAGAGAGGGACGGAACGAGAATGGACCGCAGGGTAATGGTAGTGGAGGGCCGGACATGACAGTGTGTCTAGTGACACACAGGGAGGATGAAAAGGGGTGTGGCCAGGCAGGGCTGGCCCTGTAAGCAGTGGGGGGAAGCGGCCTCATATGGAGGGGGCGGGACTAAAGGCCTCAGTCGGGAAGGTGGCCGCACACGAGGAGGCAGTTTTCCCACCCACCCTCCCTAATGTAAGGCGATAGTTTTGGAGGTGTTAATGTTTTTGTTGTCATTTCAGGAGCAGGAACAGCGTTGGCGTCATGACAGCAAGGAGTTGGCGGTGTTTGTTTGTTTGGTAGCAGTTATGGAGGTGGTAAGTGGTGGGGGGCTCATCATTAGATGGCCCCTCCGGTGTGTGGGGGGCTCATCATTAGATGGCCCCTCCGGTGTAGTACATCAAATTAATTTGATGATTACTCGTTGTTGCACTGCGGGAAAGGTGTTTGTCTCCGGGCGGTACAGGTGGAGGCCAGTTGGTTACGGTAAAATCCCGCAGTGCCCCCTGGTGGTTATATATACACACACACACACACACCGAGAATTATATATATATATATATATATATATATATATATATATATATATATATATATATACACGTTTATAGTAATTAGCTCCGTCACTGACCAACAAACAGGGTGTAACTGATTGTTTATATGTGTTTATCGTTATTGGTGTTTATATCTTAGTCAAATGGAGTTTATGTTTAATAAAAGGCCGTTGCGGCCATTTACTCCACAAGTTGGTGTGGTCTCTTATTTAAGGGTTTAAGTAAAGGGGGAGTATATGATTGTATCAGCCTGGGGGTATTATCTAGGCTACACTGGTGTCCGGTATAAATCCAGATTGATCCGGTTGTGCCAGTGCTGCGCTAACTACATGAAGACAGCTAGGATTTTTGTTACCAGTTTATGTTTAGATCTACTTTACAGTCTGAATTTTTTGACCACAGATAATTTTAGGTTAACTAACACCTCACATGCATCTAAATTAGTTTGGTTCCTGGAACTAGAAAGTCTTGTTCTCGAAGAATGTGTGTTTTTTTTTTTTTCCTGTGGATATACAGTGTATATTCTAGCTGCTGTACATGATCACACCTCTCCTGGAAGCAACATTCATGACTCCATTCAATCAGGTAATATCAACATTTATCCTATTTCATGCCTGATCACTTTTATTGATTTTGGTAATTTCACTCTCCATAAACGAATCCACTGCAGCGCTGATCAGTACAATACAGTACAATACAAATAACCAGAAAACACTGGATGTTAGAGAATGAATGGTGAATAGGTAGCGAATTATTATTTATGAACAATATACACTCACCGGACACTTTATTAGGTACATCTTGCCTAGTTCCGGATTGGACCCCCTTTTGCTTTCAGTACAGCCTTTTATTCTTCGTGGCAAAGATTCAACAAGGTGTTGGAAACATTCCTCAGAGATTTTGGTCCTTAGTGACATGATAGCATCACACAGTTGCTGCAGATTTGTCGGCTGCACATCCATGACGTGAATCTCCTGTTTCACCACATCCCAAAGGTGCTCTATTGTAAGGTGACCAGATTTTTAAAATTAAATCCGGGGACATCTTTTTTTTTTTTACTAGCAATGGCGGCAATCAGCGACTCTCTGCCCATCGTCACTCGCCGCCCGCCTCAAAGCCAAGTCTTACTCTTCGGGCCCCGGGTACTACTGGGTGGGGAGCGGAGGAAGATCCCTCCACCAGGGAAGGCAAGGAGATAAGCAGGCAGGCGGCTCGCCGGGACTTGAGCCAAGGCAGAAGAACATGCGAGCGGAGCTGGATGGGCATGTATCCGAAACTGAAGAAATATTCCCTCCGCTCTGACCAGCACATCATCATCAGAAAGGGCCACAGATAATGGAAAGAAATACACCCCCTAAGCTAGTAGGAGCGATGAAGCGCGGGGGGGGGTGGGGGGTAATTCAGAATTTTTTTTTTTTAATTCTGCACTGTCTTTGAAATTGCCCCAGCTCCTGTTCAAATACAATCCGGGGACAAAACCGGGGACAGACTTGGTCCAGGGACAGTCTCCTAAATCCGGGGATGTCTGGTCACCCTACTCTATTGGATTGAGATCTGGTGAGTGTGGAGGCCATTGGATGAGATCTGGTGAGTGTCTCTATTGGATGAGATCTGGTGAGTGTCTCTATTGGATGAGATCTGGTGAGTGTGGAGGCCATTGGATGAGATCTGGTGAGTGTGGAGGCCATTGGAGTACAGTGACCTCATTGTCCAGTGGTGAGATGATTGGAGCTTTGTGACATGGTGCATTATCCTGCTGGAAGGAGCCATCAGAAGATGGGGACACTGTAGTCATAAAGGGATGGACATGGTCAGCAACAATACTCAGGTAGGTTGTGACATTTAAACGATGCTCAATTGGTACTAAGGGGCCCAAAGTGTGCCAAGAAAATACCCCCCATAACATTATACCACCACTGCCAGCCTGAACCGGTGATACAAGGCAGGATGGATCCATGGCTTTCATGTTGTTTTACACCAAATTCTGACCCGACCATCTGAATGTTGCAGCTGAAATCGAGACTCATCGGACCGGGCAACGTTTTTCCAATCTTCTATTGTCCAATTTTGGTGATCCTGTGTGAATTGTAGCCTTAGTTTCCTGTTCTTAGCTGACAGGAGTGGCACCCAGTGTGGTCTTCTGCTGCTGTAGCCCATCTGCTTCAAGGTTGGATGTGTTGTGCGTTCAGAGATGGTATTCTGCATACCTTGGGTGTAATGAGGGGTTATTTAAGTTACTGTTGCCTTTCTATCATCTCGAACCCATTCTCCTCCGACATCAACAAGGCATTTTCCTCCACACAACTGCCGCTCACTGGATATTTTCTCTTTTTCAGACCATTCTCTGTAACCCCGAGAGATGGTTGTGTGTGAAAATCCCAGTAGATCAGCAGTTTTTTTTTTAAATACTTTTTTTTTAATACTTTTAAATACGTCTGGTACCAACAACCATGCCACGTTCAAAGTCAATTAAATCCCCTTTCTTCCCCATTCTAAGCTCAGTTTGAACTTCAGCAAGTTGTCTTCACCACGTCTAGATGCCCAAATGCATTGAGTTGCCTCCATGTGATTGGCTGATAAGTAGACATGGGCCCTGTCAATAAAATTTGTTTCGTTCCGTTCCGTTCTGCTTCGTATAAAAAAAAAAATAGTATTTCGTAATTCGTGTACAAAATTTAATTCGGATTCGTACGAAATAAGAATTTTCATTAGATTCGTAAACTTTTAGTTAAAATACCGAAAGTTCGTTATGCTGAATTTATCATTATGAGGGGCTCCCACCATCCCTGTGCTGTGCTCATTGAGGGGCTCCCACCATCCCTGTGCTGTGCTGTGCTCATTGAGGGGCTCCCACCATCCCTGTGCTGTGCTCATTGAGGGGCTCCCACCATCCCTGTGCTGTGCCCATTGAGGGGCTCCCACCATCCCTGTGCTGTGCCCATTGAGGGGCTCCCACCATCCCTGTGCTGTGCCCATTGAGGGGCTCCCACCATCCCTGTGCTGTGCTCATTGAGGGGCTCCCACCATCCCTGTGCTGTGCTCATTGAGGGGCTCCCACCATCCCTGTGCTGTGCTCATTATGAGGGGCTCCCACCATCCCTGTGCTGTGCTCATTGAGGGGGCTCCCACCATCCCTGTGCTCTGTGCTCATTGAGGGGCTCCCACCATCCCTGTGCTGTGCTCATTGAGGGGCTCCCACCATCCCTGTGCTGTGCTCATTGTGGGGCTCCCACCATCCCTGTGCTGTGCTCATTATGAGGGGCTCCCACCATCCCTGTGCTGTGCTCATTGAGGGGCTCCCCACCATCCCTGTGCTGTGCTCATTGAGGGGCTCCCACCATCCCTGTGCTGTGCTCATGAGGGGCTCCCACCATCCCTGTGCTGTGCTCATTGAGGGGCTCCCACCATCCCTGTGCTGTGCTCATTGAGGGGCTCCCACCATCCCTGTGCTGTGCTCATTGAGGGGCTCCCACCATCCCTGTGCTGTGCTCATTGAGGGGCTCCCACCATCCCTGTGCTGTGCTCATATGAGGGGCTCCCACCATCCCTGTGCTGTGCTCATTATGAGGGGCTCCCCACCATCCCTGTGCTGTGCTCATTGAGGGGCTCCCACCATCCCTGTGCTGTGCTCATTGAGGGGCTCCCCCCATCCCTGTGCTGTGCTCATTGAGGGGCTCCCACCATCCCTGTGCTGTGCTAATTCAGGGGCTCCCACCATCCCTGTGCTGTGCTCATTGAGGGGCTCCCACCATCGCTGTGCTGTGCTCATTATGAGGGGTCCCACCATCCCTGTGCTGTGCTCATCGAGGGGATCCCACCATCCCTGTGCTGTGCTCATTATGAGGGCTCATTGAGGGGCTCCCACCATCCCTGTGCTGTGCTCATTGAGGGGCTCCCACCATCCCTGTGCTGTGCTCATTGAGGGGCTCCCACCATCCCTGTGCTGTGCTCATTGAGGGGCTCCCACCATCCCTGTGCTGTGCTCATTGAGGGGCTCCCCCATCCCTGTGCTGTGCTCATTGAGGGGCTCCCACCATCCCTGTGCTGTGCTCATTGAGGGGCTCCCACCATCCCACCATCCCTGTGCTGTGCTCATTGAGGGGCTCCCACCATCCCCTGTGCTGTGCTCATTGAGGGGCTCCCACCATCCCTGTGCTGTGCTCATTGAGGGGCTCCCACCATCCCTGTGCTGTGCTCATTGAGGGGCCCCACCATCCCTGTGCTGTGCTCATTGAGGGGCTCCCCCCATCCCTGTGCTGTGCTCATCGAGGGGCTCCCACCATCCCTGTGCTGTGCTCATTGAGGGGCTCCCACCATCCCTGTGCTGTGCTCATTGAGGGGCTCCCACCATCCCTGTGCTGTGCTAATTCAGGGGCTCCCACCATCCCTGTGCTGTGCTCATTGAGGGGCTCCCACCATCCCTGTGCTGTGCTCATTGAGGGGCTCCCACCATCCCTGTGCTGTGCTCATTGAGGGGCTCCCACCATCCCTGTGCTGTGCTCATTGAGGGGCTCCCACCATCCCTGTGCTGTGCCAATTCAGGGGCTCCCACCATCCCTGTGCTGTGCTCATTGAGGGGCTCCCACCATCCTGTGCTGTGCTCATTGAGGGGCTCCCACCATCCCTGTGCTCATTGAGGGGCTCCCACCATCCCTGTGCTGTGCTCATTGAGGGGCTCCCACCATCCCTGTGCTGTGCTCATTGAGGGGCTCCCACCATCCCTGTGCTGTGCTCATTGAGGGGCTCCCACCATCCCTGTGCTGTGCTCATTGTGAGGGGCTCCCCCATCCCTGTGCTGTGCTCATTGAGGGGCTCCCACCATCCCTGTGCTGTGCTCATTGAGGGGCTCCCACCATCCCTGTGCTGTGCTCATTGAGGGGCTCCCCCCATCCCTGTGCTGTGATTGGTGAACAAAACACCAGTCACGTTTCTGTTAATTTGGATCCCGAAATTCGTAAACCAAGTTTCGTATTTCGTACAGGATTCGTATGCATAAATATTCGTATTTCGGATTCGTACAAATGTACGAATTTCTGGGAATTGATCCGAATTGTTGATTCGTACGAAACTAACAGCGCATGTCTACTGATTAGCAATTTGTGTTACCAAGCAATTAACCACTTCGATACCGGGCACTTATACACCTTCCTGCCCAGACCAATTTTGAGCTTTCAGCGCTGTCGCACTTTGAATGACAATTGCGCGGTCATGCTAAACTGTACCCAAATGAAATTTTTATCATTTTTTTCCCACAAATAGAGCTTTATTTTGGTGGTATTTGATCACCTCTACGTTTTTTTTTTTTTTTTTCTAAACAAATAAAAAAAGACTAAAATATTTTTTTTTTTTGTTTCAGTTTCAAAACATTGTAAATAAGTAAGTTTTCTCCTTCACTGATGGGCACTGATGGGGCTGCACTGGCAGGCGCTGATAAATCGGCACTGATGGGCACTGATGAGGTGGCACCAATGAAGTGGCACTGATGAGGTGGCATTGATGGGCACTGATAGGTGGCACCGATGGGCGACACGGATGGGCACGGATAGGTGGCACAAATTGGCACTGATAGCTGTCACGGATTGGCATGGATAGGCGGCACGGATGGGCATGGATGGGCACTGATAGGCGGCATGGATGGGCACTGATAGGTGGCACGGATGGCCACTGATAGGTGGCACAGATGGGCACTGATTATCAGCGCAGCCCCCCCGAGGATGCCCACTGGACCACCAGGGAAGCCACCAGACCACCAGGGATGCCCAGCACCAGGTATGCCACCCTAGACGGCATTGTACTGTATTTTACTGATTGATGCCAATCAGTGCCAAACAATGCATGCCAATCAGTGATGCCCATTGTGGGCACTGGCATCCATTGTGGGCACTGACTGGCATCCCTGGTGCCCAGCACCAGGTATGCCACCCTAGACGGCATTGTACTGTATTTTACTGATTGATGCCAATCAGTGCCAAACAATAATGCATGCCAATCAGTGATGCCCATTGTGGGCACTGGCATCCATTGTGGGCACTGACTGGCATCCCTGGTGGTCTAGGGTGGCATACCTGGTGCTGGGCATCCCTGGTGGTCTGGTGGCTTCCCTGGTGGTCCAGTGTGGGCATCCTCGGGGGGGGGGGGCTGCGCTGATAATCGATCAGCACAGACCCCCCCCTGTCAGAGGAGCAGCTGAACGGCTCTCCTCTACTCGCATCTGACAGGCGCGAGTGAGGAAAAGCCGATCACCGGCTCTTCCTATTTACACTGTGATCAGCCGTGATTGGACACGGCTGATCACGTGGTAAAGAGTCTGAGATCGTAGTTGCGGGGTGTCAGGGGGCGCGCAGCGGCTCAAAATCCTGAGGACATCATATGACGCCCAGTCAGGATTTTGAAACCACTTTGCCGCCGTCATTTTGCTATAGGGCGGGCGGCAAGTGGTTAAACAGGTGTACCTAATAAAGTGGCCGGTGAGTGTATAATTGCCTGTAATAAATAAAACAAAAATCTGTTTCAATACTCTGATTTCTCTGCAGTTTCTGTTGTTTTACATATACAAATGTATTATTTTAAGTAGTTATGTACTATACAAATCAAGTATTAAATGCAAAAGTCGGATGTGTTTTATGGCTAAATAGAACGCGGTCTCAGATAGCAATCAAAGAATGACCTGGGTGCAAACAGCAACCAATTCAAATGCAAAACTCAGGAAATTTACTGTATTTGTAGATGCACAATGATTTTAACCACCTCAATACTGGGCACCTACACCCCCTTCCGGCCCAGGCCATTTTTCAGCTTTCAGCGCTGTCACACTTTGAATGACAATTGCGCGGTCATACTACACTGTAACCATGTGAAATTTTTATAATTTTCTTCACACAAATAGAGCTTTCTTTTGGTGGTATTTAATCACTCCTGGGTTTTTTATTTTTTACAAAAAAATAAAAAAGACCAAAAATTAGGTGGCACTGATGGACAATACTGATGGGTGGCACTGGGCACAGATAGTTGGCACTGATGAGCAGTGATGGGCAGAACTGATAGCCAGCACTGACTGGTATCACTAATGGCCACTGATTGCTGGCAGTGGTGGGCACACAGTTCTGGCACTGGTGGCACTTAATTGTAATCAGGGCACTGATGATCAGTGCCCTGATTACATCCCTAGATGTCCTCTGTGAGGAGAAGCCGCTGATCGGCTCTCCTCTCCTCATACTCTGTTAGTGTGAGGCGAGGAGAGGCGATTACCGGCATCTCCGTGTTTACATGTGACCGGCTGTGATTGGACACAGTTGATCACATGGTTAAAGAGCCGTGGCTCTTTACACAGATCAGGGTCACGCCGTGTCCTAGCAACACGGTGTGGCCATGATCGCCACGCTCCGCGCCCCCGGGGGAGCGCATGAGCGGTCGTTCTGGGCGGCCGCCATAAAACGTCCACCCAGAACGAGAGCCACGCCGCCCAACCATCATTTGATGGCCGGCAGGCGGGAAGAGGTTAAACAGCCTGTCTGTGTCACCTCTACCAGCATGTGGGTTGGTAGGTATTTTTAAGAGACCCTGTCACCAACTTAAAAAAAATGCAGGTAAACGCAAAGAAAAAGTATTTTGAATGCACCTTTGCGTTTTGCAAATTTTATTGACTTGCATTGTGCCTCTGAACTTTCTAGATCGGGGTTTCTCAACCAGGGTTCCAAAGGATTCTAGGGTTTCCTTGAGCAATTTCTGCCCCTCAGATAATTCCCCACCGACACCATTGATCTTTTTAGCTATCTGTAAGGGGGTAATTCTTCCCAATGACCACAAGTGTAATGAGCGTTCTTCTCACCGACCATCGCTCTAATGCCCTGTACACACTGTCGGAAAATCCGACGGAAAAGGTCCGATCGGATTATATTGTCGGAAAATCTGATCGTGTGTGGGCTCTGTCGGACTTTTTCTGGCGGAAATTCCGATGGAAAAAATTTGAGAGCAGGATCTCAATTTTTCCGACAACAAAATCCGATCAGACTTTTTCCAATCGTGTGTAGAGAATTCCGATCGGACAAAGTGCCACGCATGCTCAGATCAAATGATCATTATGAGACCAAAGCTATTGGCTACTAGCCTGAACATAGTCCTGTCTTAACAATCGAACGTAATCACGTTCCGAACGATTGGATTTTCCGACAACTTTGTCCGACCGTGTGTATGCAACACCAGTTTCAGACAAAATCCAATGGATTTTGTGGTCGGAATGTCCGACCGTGTGTACGGCGGCTAATGTAACATGAGTTGTAGATATAGTCATTATTAGTAGGGGTTCCCTGAGATTGGAAAGTTATTTCAAGGGTTCATCTGTGTTGAAAAGGTTGAGAAAGGCTTTCCTAGAGAGTAGACTAGTCAAGGACATTGTCAATTCCCTTTCCCAGACTCCTCCTTACTTGCACATCATAGCCCTCTCCTCTTCTGTGTCAAATTACTGGCTCAGCTCCTCCATTCCTTCCATCCCCACCCTACATAACCTTTTGGTAAACATCACATCCAAGATGGCGGTGCCCAACATCACTCTTGGGGGTTTTGGATGTCTACACAATGGTGGCTTCTACAGGTGGATAACTAGTCCAAAATAAGTTAGGCCCCTTTCACACTGGGGCTGGAGCGGCGTCGGCGGTAAAGCAGCGCTATATTTAGCGCTGCTTTACCGTTGTTTTAGCCGCGGTATTCGGCCGCTAGCGGTGCGGTTTTAACCCCCGCCAGCGGCCGAAAAAGGGTTTAAACCCCCGCGGTATTGCCGCAGTCTCCCATTGATTTCAATGGGTAGGAGCGGTGAATACACTGCTCCTTCACCGCTCCAAAGATGCTGCTAGCAGGACTTTTTTTACCGTCCTGCTAGCGCACCGCTCCAGTGTGAAAGCCATCCGGCTTTCACACTGGAGTGAATGGGGCCGGATTTTTTCAGGCGCTGTACAGGCGCTATTTTTAGCGCTGTAGCGCCTGAAAAAAACCCCAGTGTGAAAGGGGCCTTAAAGCGGAGCTCCACCCTAAAGTGGAACTTCCGCTCATTGGAACCCTCCCCCCCCTCCAGTGCCACAATTATACATAATACAGGTATCTGCACCCACTTCCGGGCTTAGATAGCCGCAGAATCTTCGGGTATTTACGCCACTTCCTGTCATCCCCCCGCTGTCTGCTGGGAAACACACGGATCCCAGAGACAGCAGGGAGTGTCCTTATTGCGCAGTGCGACTCGCGCATGCGCAGTAGGGAACCTGATTCCCATACCGAAAATGGCAGCGACAGCACCCGAGAGACGATTGACAGATCGGCTTTCCGATGCCGACATCTCGGGTGCGCTGGACAGGTGAGTGTCCATATTTTAAAAGCCAGCAGCTGCAGTATTTGTAGCTGCTGACTTTTAAAAAAAATGTTTTTGCCGGACTCCCTCTTTAATTGCACATATGGGTAGATTGTGTTTAACCACTTTACCTCCGGAAGATTTACCCCCTTCATGACCAGGCCATTTTTTGTCATACGGCACTGCGTTACTTTAATTGACAATTTGTGCAGTCATGCAACGCTGTACCCAAATAAAGTATATGTCCTTTTTTCACACAAATAGAGCTTTCTTTTTGTGGTATTTGATGACCTCTGCTTTTTTATTTTTTGCGCTATATACTGCGCTATATACAAAAAAAAAAAAAACACAACAATTTGGAATTTTTTTATTTTTTTTTTACTTTCTGCTATAAAACATATCCAACACAAAAATGGAAAAAAATTGAATCGAAAAAAAAAAATCCCAATAAGCATAAAAGTTGCGCAAAAGTTATAACATCTACAACCTATGGGATATTTTTATTTACTAGTGATGGCAGCGATAGGGTTGCCACCTCATCCCTTTAAAACCGAACACGTATTAATTACACAGGTTCTGTGGCTGATTAAGGTGATAATTAAACTCACTTTATGCCTTATCTGCATTTAATTTGCCTCAAAACCTGTGCTAGACGGGTCTAGCGAAGGAAGTCAATGCCGCCGCCTCGATCGGCGACCCCCCCCCACCCCAAAGCACCTTGTCCCCATGTTGATGAGGACAAGGTCCTCTTCCCGACAACCCTGGCCGTTGGTTGTCGGGGTCTGCAGGCTTATCAGAATTCGGGAGCCCCTTTTAATAAGGGGGCCCCCAGATCCCGGCCCCCCACCCTATGTGAATGAGTATGGGGTACGATGTACCCCTATCCATTCGCCTAAGGGAAAAAAGTGTAAATAAAAAAACACCACAATTTTTTTAAATACTTTATTACACAGCTTCGGGGGTCTTCTTCCGTCTTGGGGGGTCTTCTCGCCGGACTCCTCCGCTATCTTCTGCTAGCTCTTTTACTAGCAGAGGAGCCCGGCTTTCTCCTTCGTCGCCGCCGCCGTCTGGTGGTCTTGTTCTGACTTCGGGGGTCTTGTCCCGCTCTTCTGTTCTTCTTGCCAGGCCTCCGCTTTCTTCTTCCAGCTCTTTTACTAGCGGTGGCCCGGGCTTCTGTCGCCGCCGCCTTCTGCTTCTTGTTCTTCTGCTTCTTGTTCTTCTGCTTCTTGTTCTTCTTCCGATGTTGACTCGTCGCTGTCTCCTCTTCTAATGGCTCAGACGTGTTGCTGATGTCACAGTCCCGGAGGATGCTGGGACTGTGACATCAATGCGGCGGCATTGACTTCCTTCGCTAGTCCCGTCTACCTGGAGTCACGTTCAAAATGAACGGACTTTATGACGTGTGTCGGCAAGTCTGTTCATTTCAAAAGTCCCGCGGACTAGCACACAGACGGCGGGATTGTTCGCCGAACTCCCGAGTCCGGCGGACAATTTTAAGTCAAAACTTCAAACTAAGTCAGCCAGACTTTTGGGAACAAAAAGTCAGCCGGAGCCCCACACACGGTCGGATTGTCCGGCGGATTCTAGTCTGGTGGACAATCCCGCCGGAAAGTCCGATCGTGTTTACGCGGCATAACATATACTTTTGACCCTTTTGGGGGACCAGTGACACTAATACAGTGATCGGTGCTAAAAAATATACACTGTCACTGTACTAATGACACTGGCTGGGAAGGGGTTAACATCAGGGGCATCAAAGGATTAAATGTGTGCCTAGCTGGTGTTTTACTATACTGTGGAAGGTGCTTTTATTAGGGGAAGACATGGATCTTTGCAGAGACACAGGATCCATGCCTTCCCTCCTGTCAGAATGGCAATCTTGTTTACATAGGCAGATTGCGTTCTGCGTCTCTGGCTGATGATTGGTGGGTGGCAGCGGACAGATGCAGCATCCACCTAGTTAAGTATGAATGGGGGATATCCATACTTCTCTTTTAAGATTAAAAAAAAAAAAAAAAAAAACCTTCTGCCTTTAGAACCACTTTAAACAAAAGAAAAATCCTTTTCTTTTTGGGGCTGGAATGCCACTCTGAAGACTCTAAACCCAACGCCAAAAAAAATAATATATTGCTCCTTATCAGTCTTTAGCTGTGGTGGCTCCATTTAATTTTCATTTAATTTTCACCTGTCCTAGAGTGACAACACTCACTCACTGTACTGTATCTATGGAGGATCAGTGTTGTCAGCATAGGACAGGACTACAGAACCCTCCCTCTCTCTTCTCCATAACTTTGGGGGTGGTGCCTCTAGTCCACATGGGGAACTGGGGATAATGTAACTGATACATATATAAAAAAAAAATGGAGCGCTGTTCCTAAATTAATTTAATGAAGTGTAATAAATAAAGTGACTAGTACATACATGAGATACGGTGCTAGGTGAAATAAACTTAAATAAAAAAAATCAACCACAAAGGTTGCTAGAAATGTGAAGAAATGTCTGAATGAGTACTGGTGTGATATCACTCAACATACCGAAGGCCCCTTTCACACTGGGGTAGTGGGTGCATCGGCGGTAAAGCGCCGATATTTTTAGCGGCGCTTTACCGTCAATTTCGTGGCTCTATTCTTCCGCTAGCAGGTTGCTTTTACCCCCCCCCCCCGCTAGCATCTGAGAAAAGGTTAAAAACCAGCCGCGAAAGGGTTAAAACCACCGCAAAGCGCTGCTGCAGCAGCGCTATGCTGGCGGTATAGCCGCACTGCCCCATTGATTTCAATGGGCAGGAGCGGTGTGTACACCGCTCCAAAGATGCTGCCAGCAGGACTTTATTTTAGCATCCTGCCAGCGCACCGGTCCAGTGTGAAAGCTGGACCACAGGACTCCTCCTGTGTTTAACTTCCGCCTCCTGCCCACCAGCACCAGCATCACACACGCTCTGTTCTAAACAAGTCGGGCTCGGGCTCGGCCACGGACCGCCCCCCCCCCCCCCCGTGGCTTCACTGCGCGGCTGTGACAGGCGGAGAGAGCCGCGCCGCCTACGGACAAGGAGAGGAGGAGTGAGCGGAGCACTCTGGCGCTCCAGCGCCCCCACCTCTGTGGCGCCTGGGTGCACTGCACCCCGTGCACCCCGTGCACCCCGTGACGGATCGGCCCTGTTCAGTAGTGTACATTAAGACGGCTCTCATTCACTTACATTGATTTTATCATGTCACGCAACTTGGGGCGACTTCAAGTCGGATCCAAAGTTTGCCCCTGTGTGAATGGACTCTTAGCCTGGGTTCAGACTAGTGCATTGCGATTTCAGGGCCCTGCGTGACTGCGCAGTGAAACGCCGGCTGTTCTGCGGATTGTACGTGTTTTCGGTGCGAAGCCGCTGCTGACATAAATTCGCAACTCATTGTACTACTTCTGAGGGGGAAATCCATACCAAGACTCCCGAAGGCGGATCGAGACCCCCAGACGATGACGGCGGCGACGAAGAAGAAGAAAGCCGGGCTTCTCCGCTCGGTAAAAGAGCTAGGTAAAATAGCGGAGGAGTCCGGCGAGAAGACCCCCCAAGACGGAAGAAGACCCCCGGAGCAGTGCAATAAAATATTTTTAAAAAAATGTGTGTTTTTTTACTTTACACTTTAGGTGAATGGGTAGGGGTACATCGTACCCCATACTCATTCACATAGGGTGGGGGGCCGGGATCTGGGGGCCCCCTTATTAAAGGGGGCTCCCGGATTTCAAAAAGCCCCCCGCCCGCAGACCCCGACAACCAACGGCCAGGGTTGTCGGGAAGAGGCCCCTGTCCTCATCAACATGGGGACAAGGTGCTTTGGGGTGGGGGGGCCGCAGGGCGCCCCCCTTCCCCAAAACACCCACCCCCCATGTTGAGGGCATGCGGCCTGGTACGGTTCCAGAGGGGGGGGCGCTCGCTCGTCCCCACCCCCTTTCCTGACCTGCCAGGCTGTGTGCTCGGATAAGGGTCTGGTGTGGATTTTGGGGGGACCCCCACGCCGTTTTTTCGGCATAGGGGGTACCCTTAAAATCCATACCAGACCTAAGGGCCTGGTGTGCCTCTGGAGGGGGAATCCATGCCGTTTTTTTTTTTTCAAAAATTGGGCGTGGACTTCACCTAAAGAGGTGGTACAATGACTTGCGAATTTCTGTTCAGAACGCAAGCCAGGTGCGAATCAGATGCGTGCCCATAGAAGATAATGGGCCTGAATTCGCACCTGATCCGCACCAAAGACGGTTGCGTGTTTTTCGTCAATTCGTATTGCGCATGCACCGGACATGTGTGAACGTGCCCCACTGAAAACAATGGGTTTTCAAATGTCCTGCGAATTCGCAGTATTTTGCCCCACTGCGAATTCGCTATAGTGTGAACCCAGGCTTAAAGATACAGCGGATGTAGTGTTTCATTCAGACACCTGAGACACCCAAGCTGGCAATTACCATGATACAAACGAGCTGGGAGTAATCCCACCCTTTGGTTCTTGTAACACCTGAGTTCTGAAGCATTTGGAGAATAATTCACGTTAGTGGTCATATCCACAAAGCAAGTTTGATCTCTGTAATAGGGATCCATCCTATCCGGTAAGTGACTAATCTTTCTATATGGGACATTATGATATATATTAGACTTCTTTCAACATTTTACCATTTGATCTCTGCATATGAGAGCAGTATATGGGACTTTTTGCTTAGATTCATTTTTTTATTCAATTTGCCGCAATCATATGAGCACTAACAATATTTTTTTTTTTTTGTGTATGTTGAATGACAGTACACAGGGACGTATTCAGACATTTCAAAAATAAAGTTTCAATTTTGTAGTAATCTTTGTGGTTGATACACAAAAAATAATAGACATGTGCACAACCAAAAAATTTGTTTATTTTTGTTTCGTTTTTTTCGTTTCCGAAAAAAATTCGTTTATTTTCGTTTCGTTTTTTTCGTTTCCGTCGATTCGTAACGATTCGTACATTCGTAAGTAGTCGTTGTTCGTATTCGTAACGATTCGTACATTCGTAAGAGTTATTTTTTCGTTGATTCGTTTTTTCGTTAGTTTAATTTTCGGACACATTCGTATTTATTCGTACATTCGTAACATTCGTAGATTCGTAATCGGAGCATAATTCATAATTTGATGTAATGTGTATGCTATTATTACATTTTAATAATTTACGAATCGAAAAAAAAAGTTACGAATCGAAAAAAAAAAAAGTTACGAATCGAAAAAAAAGTTACGAATGTACGAATGTACGAATTTTTTTGTTCAATAGAGACACGGAAAATTACAAATCGAAAAAAAAAAAAAAAAAAAAGTTACGAATTGAAAAAAAAGTTACGAATCGAAAAAAAAAAAGTTACGAATCGAAAAAAAAGTTACGAATGTACGAATTTTTGGGTTCAATAGAGACACGGAAAATTACAAATCGAAAAAAAAATAAAAAAAAGTTACGAATCGAAAAAAAAAGTTACGAATCGAAAAAAAAAGTTACGAATCGAAAAAAAAAAAGTTACGAATGTACGAATTTTTGGGTTCAATAGAGACACGGAAAATTACAAATCGAAAAAAAAATAAAAAATAAGTTACGAATCGAAAAAAAAAGTTACGAATCGAAAAAAAAGTTACGAATGTACTAATTTTTTTGTTCAATCCATTCGAAGCACGTTTAGCAGCACCATTGTAAGGGACACGGAAAATGACCAATTCAAAAAAAAAAAAGTTACGAATTTTTTCGTTCATTTTCGTTTTTCGGATTTTCTTCATTAGTACATTCGTTGTTTCTAATTAGTTTTTTTTTGGATTTTCGTTGTTTTTCGGATTCGAATGATTCGTTATTCGGATTCGTTATTCGGATTCGTACGATTCGAACGATTCGTTACGATTCGTTATTCGTATTCGTACGATTCGAATGATTCGTTCATTCGTACGAAAACGAACGAACGAAAATAACGAGAAAAAACGAAAAAACGAAAAAAACGAAACGAATTGCACATGTCTAAAAAATAATAGCAACTAATATCACACCAGCACTCATTCAGTCATTGTTTCACATTTGTAGTAACCTTTGTGGTTGATTTACACACACATACATATATATATAATTTTTTTTTTTTTTTTTTAAGTTTATTTCACCTAGCACCATGTCTCATGTCTGCACTAGTAGCTTTACTTATTCCACTTCATTAAAGTAAGTCCCAATATTTAATTTAGGAACAGCACTCCATTTTTTTTTATATGTATGAGTTACAGTACACAAATATATTCCGTACATTTTTTTATTTTTTTTCCCTCCATTCCTGGTCTTGAGTAACAGCTGTTTGTTTAATTTAACCAGCGCAGAGATCATCTTTTTTAACAATGTAACTGATACGAATGCAGCACAGGAAGTTATCTGCTAACATGATTTTGGTGAGACCTACAGCTATTTTAAACTGAAATAACAAAACGCTTTAAGTGACCTGTTTACCTGACAAAAAGGGAGCAAATTAAGGAAGTTCATCGTTAGGGTGTATATACGATTTAAAGAGGAAGTAAACCCTGATGGGTTTTACTTCCTATTTTGCTCGCTGGTGCAGCCTGCAAATGAAAAGCATTATGCATACTAGCCCATTATGTGCCACTTACCTGCAAAAGAATCCAGTGATGTCCCCTGTGTGGGTAGCATCCATCTTCTGGCCCTCTTCCTTCCGGGGCACGAACTCCTGGGCTGTGATTCGCCAAAGCCACGTGACGTCACTCCCACGCATGTGCACGGGTGCCGCGACTAGCGGCATAGGCGAGGGAAGAAACGGCATTTCGTTTAGTTTCTTCCCCGCACATGCGCCGTAGGTATTTTCGGCGGACTACAAGTGAAATATCTCCTAAACGGCGCACGTTTGGGAGATATTTACACTACCCATAGGTAAGCCTTATTCTAGGCTTGCCTATAGGAAGAAGTCCAAAAAGTGGATTTACAACCACTTTAAGATAGTCAAGAGTGAATCTTCGCTAAAATCCGTCTCTGTTTATTATATGTGTTTGTCATCTGCTTTATTTTTATTCCTGTAGCCTCTGATTTGGAAACCTCAATGAACATTAGCACAGCGAAAGAGTCGGTATTTACTAAAAGCATTCTACAATCATGTTTATGTCTTTATCCTTTGCAGATGTTGTATTTAGTCTAAGACATTTTGTAATGCTCAGCGACAGATGGAAATGAAAACAAAGCATAAAATCATCTTCTCGTCAGAAGAAGACAAAGAAAATGTGTTTGAAGGAAAATATAATTTCTTTATCCTGAATAGGGATGAGCTCAGGCGCGTTCGCATGGTCAACGTGAAGAGCCCGCCAGGAAGTCGGCACTGCGCTGTGCTAATCACAGGCAGTGAGACATTGCCCGATCTATGCAGCCGCACATCGCGGCAATGTCTCACTGCCTGTGATTAGCGCAGCGCTGCGCCAACTTCCTGGCGGGCTCTGCACGTGGACCATGAGAACACGCCTGAGCTCATCCTTAATCCTGAATTGAGATTCAGTGGCGGCTGGTGCTCAATTTTTTTGATCCTGGATCAATCGCCGCTTTGCCCACCAGCCCCGCACTTACCCCATCCAGGTCACGGCTTTGGCGGCTTCCCCCCAGGCCAATCGGGTCTTGAGACTCCTGGCCAATCCGGTCTCAGGACCCGCTTCCTGATTGGCTGGGAGGAGAAGCAGGAAGACATTAGAGAATAAGAAAATATTAATTCGCTAATGTCACACAAGTGGGTGGGCTCACCCTTTAAGCCAATTGGAGCCTCAGCCTCTAATCATGTGCTTCAGAAAAAAAAAAACATTGAATTCCATGCTTTCCCGCGCCCTGCATGGAGATTAGGGGGGCAGCGCCCCTGCCCCCCTTATGAGCGTCTGCCACTGTTGAGATTCCACTTCTCAGAAGCAATAGTTATTTCAATTTTGGAGTCACAACTCTAAACACATATCTGAACCTTATCTGCCTTTCTTTGTGTTCTCTACATCAGTCTTTTTCATCCAAGGTGCCTTCTGGGTTCTTCAGGTATGCCTTTGGTAAAATGTCTAAAAATTTACACAAATTGCTTAAAAATGATCAACAAGCTAGTGAGTGGATCAGGCCTGCCTTTGGTACACAAATCCTTGGGTTTTTATTGTGCTACTTTACAACCTTGGGCACTGTGCAGGCCAACGGCTGGCATCCTAAAAAACAGTGAAGTCATCGGTTGATAAGGAGGACATCAGGCACCTGCATCCTCTTTTGTCGCTTTATGGCCCCTCTCCTTCAGCACTGGGCCCACACTAGCTGAGTAAGCCCCCGCTCACACGATCGGACATTCTGACCACAAAATTCGTCAGATTTTTTCTGACGGATTTTGGACGAAACTTGTCTTGCATACACACGGTCGCACAAGGTTGTCGGAACACGCACAAGGTGACGTCGAACACGTACGACGGGACTACGTAGAGGCCAGTAGCCAATATCTTTCATCTCTAATTTTTTTCTGAGCATGCGTGGCACTTTGTGTGTCGGAATTCTCGACACACCATCAGAAAAAGTCTGATCGGATTTTGTTGTCGGAAAATTTTAGATCCAGCTCTCAAACTTTTTCTGACGGAAATTCCGACAGAAAAAGTCAGATGGAGCCCACACACGGGCGGATTTTCCGACAACATGGTCCGATCGGACATTTTCTGTCGGAATTTCCGACTGTGTGTATGGGGGTATATGGGAGAGAACCTCAGGAAGAAGAGAAATGCTGGAATAATAGTCAGTACTAGTGTACAAATGTGGAGGAATAAATCACCTCTAGTGTTGGGTGTCCTATGGGTTTGCATGTTTCTGCCATATGTAAAACTACTCCTTTTTAGTTTTTTTTTTTTTAGTTTTTTTTTTTTACATTTTAGAATTGGGTGCCTTGAGATTGTGCATCATTGTAAAAGGGTGCCTAGACTGAAAAAAGGTTGAGAAACATTGGTCTGAACAAATGCCTCACTTAAAATATATATGTAAAGTGGTTGGAGGGAAGCTTCAGAATGACAAAGATGTTTTTATTACAAATTATGTAAACAGACTGCAGTTCCTCTTTAACACAGTAATTATTTGTAATCCTGACATAATAATAATAATAATAATAATAATAATAATATTTATTATTATTATTATATAAATGTTATCTCATGAGAGAAAAATTGTTATTCTAATATCACCAGTAGATGGCATCAGTAGGCCATATAGTGCATTGCTGTTCTGATCTGCTGAAATACTACATTTGGTTATCCGGTTATTATTATTAATAATAATTATCCTGAAACAATTAAAATACAGTATGACCTTTTAGAAACTATAGTTTGTCATTTATGACTGAAGAACCTAAAGGGTCGGTCCACTGGAAAGTGTTATATTAGTTTCAGGTGGAGCCTGGTGGATTCTGTATGTAGGTATAGAATCCAATGCGCTACCACTTAACCACTTTCAGACCGGACCAATTTGCAGCCAAAGGACCAGGCCCCTTTTTGCGATTCGGCACTGCGTCGCTTTAACTGACAATTGCGCGGTCGTGCTACGTGGCTCCCAAACAAAATTGATGTCCTTTTTTTCCCACCAATAGAGCTTTCTTTTGGTGGTATTTGATCGCCCCTGCGATTTTTATTTTTTGCGCTATAAACAAAAAAGAGCGACAATTTTGAAAAAAAACGCATTATTTTTTTCTATAATAAATATCCCCCAAAAATATATAAAAAATTTTTTTTTTTCCTCAGTTTAGGCCGATACGTATTTTTCTACATATTTTTGGTAAAAAAAAATCGCAATAAGCGTTTATTGATTGGTTTGCGCAGAAGTTATAGCGTTTACAAGATAGGGGATAGTTTTATAGCATTTTTATTAATAATTTTTTTTTATTAGTAATGGCGGCGATCAGCGGTTTTTATTGTGACTGCGACATTATGGCGGACACATCGGACATTTTTGACACATTTTTGGGACCATTGTCATTTATACAGCAATCAATGCTATTTAAATGCATTGATTCCTGTATAAATGACACTGGCAGTGAAGGGGTTAACCACTAGGTGGCAGTGTAGGGGTTAAAGCGGTTGTATACCCGTTTAAAAAAAATTTGTAAATTACCTGCAAGATAAAGTCATAATGAGCCAGTATGACTAGCATACTAGCTCATTATGCATCACTTACCTTAGATCGGGGCCCCCGACGCCGTCCTCTTCCCCCCCTCCAGCCGCAGCCATCTCTCTTCCGGGTATCGCCACTCCGGCCAATCACAGCGCCGCTGCGGCGCTGTGATTGGCCAGAGCAGCGAAGACGTCGCTCCGCGCATGCGTGCGGGACACTTCAACTGCGGTGAGCCGCAGTTGGGAATGGGGATTAACCCGTTCAATGCACCGTTGTCTACGGCGCGCATGCGCCGTAGACAACGTTGTGAATCGTTCTTTGCAAATATCTCCTAAACCGTGCAGGCAGATATTTCTTGTACCTACAGGTAAGCCTTAATCTAGGCTTACCTGTAGGTGCAACTTGAAATTAAGGGTATACAACTGCTTTAAGTATGCCTAGGGGTGTTTCTTACTGTGGGGGGGCGTGGCTGTCGGCTAGTGAATGCTGATCTCTGCTCCAATCACAGGGAGCAGAGATCGGCATCACTAGTTGCTAGGCAGAACAGGGAGATGCTGTGTACTTCCGCATCTCTCCGTTCAGCCTTCCCGTGAGACGATCGCAGGTGTCCCCGCAGCGATCGAGTCCACGGGACCCACGACCAGCCTCACGGGGGTCCCGGCACGCTCCCGATGGCACGGACGGCATTAAAAAGGGACTTATATATACGCCCTTCTGCCTGTCCGTACCATTCTGCCGACGTACATCGTTGTGCGCCGGTCGCGAACCGGTTAAAATAAGACCCCCATACACACTATTACATTTTCTGCAGATTTTTGTCTTCAGATTTACCAAAACCATATAATAGGAAGTCAAACCTTAAGAGTTTCAAGGTGTATGCAATCAGGCAGGCCCTTGCACTACATGGTTTTGGTAAATCTGAAGACCACAATCTGCAGAAAATCTAATAGTCTTTATGGGGTCTATGAAATAGGAAGCAGCTGCTCACAACTTAACAATGTGTCCCCACATCTAAAATTCAATTGTTTACTAATTTGATGTGGCGCTATGCTTCAAAATTAAAAGAATAATATAACTACATAAAGAATTGCAAACAGCATATATCTGAAGGTAGATATTGAATAACGTGAATAATAATAATAAGTTATCTACTGAGTTTGTACTCCTAGTAGCAGTGCTGCAACAAACTTCTCATCAAGGTGTGCAAAATTACACAAATAAAAATAATATTCTTATGTTTTATCACAATCCAACATTAGAAATAATACCCCGACTGGGTTGTTTTTATGAGTCACCTGTAGAATAGTTTTTGCAAAAAAACACATAAAAATAATATTATTATGTCTTATCCAAAACTAAAAAAAATACCCCGACAGGGAGTGCTACTTAACCACTTCAATACCAGGCACTTTCGTTCATTCCTGCCCAGGACAATTTTCAGCTTTCAGCGCTGTTGCAATTTGAATGACAATTGCGCGGTCATACAACACTGCACCCAAACTACATTTTTATCATTTTCTTCCCACAAATAGAGCTTTCTTTTGGTGGTATTTGATCAACTCTGGGGCTTTTATTTCCTGCTAAACAAACTAAAGTCCAACATTTTTGAAAAAAAAATATTTTTTTTTAAATTTCTGCCATAAAATTTAGTTTTCCCCTTCATTGACGGGCACTGATGAGGCGGCACTGAGGAGTTGGCACTGATAAAGTGGCACAGATGGGCACCGTTATGTAGAATTGATGGGCACTGATAGGCGGCACTGATATGCAGCACTGATGGGCACGGACAGGCGGCTGTGATGGGCACGGACAGGCGGCTGTGATGGGCACGGACAGGCGGCTGTGATGGGCACGGACAGGCGGCTGTGATGGGCAATGGTCGGCGGTACTGATTGGCAGCACTGATGATGAGGTACTGATAGATCACTGACAGGTGTTACTGCTGGGCTCTGATTGGCACTGTGGTGGGCATTGGGAGATTTTATTATTGTGTGTGTTGCTGGGCATTGATTGGCAGGTGATTGGGACAACTGAGGGGGCTGTGCTGATAATCAATGTGCTTGATGAGATGATGAGAAGTTTGTTGCAGCACTGGCACTTTGAGTACAAACTCGGTACATAATTTATTATTATTATTATTATTCACATTATTCAATATCTACCTTGAGAGATCAGACACACGTAATACTGCGGTTTGTAATTCTTTATGTAGTTTTATCATTCTTTTAATTTTGAAGCATAGCACCACATCAAATGTGTAAACCATTGGTGGATTCTGTAGTGGTGAGCTCTCCCTGCTGTAAAATCCATGATCTGTTCCCACCCACCTGGGAGATTTATATCTTTCCGCACACCTTTTGTGTGTTTTTAGCTTTTCCGTGTAAAATAACAAAAATTCCAGCAGGGGGCATAAGAGCCCCTCATAATGGCCACAGCAGGTGTGCAGTTCTTAAAACGTATTAGATATCTCACTAAGGCTGGATTCACACCTATGGCAGTTTTAGTGCTTTTTGCATTTTGCAGATTTGCACTACAGTCCATTTACCATGGTTTCCTATGGAATACGTTCTATAGTGCAAATCTGCAAAATGCAAAAAGCACTGAAACTGCCATAGGTGTGAATCAGGCCTAAGGCTGGATTCACACTAATGCGTTTTTTGATGCATTTTGCAGGGAAATTTTTTAACATGGGTTCCTATGGAACATGTTCACATCAATGCATTTTTGTGCCTCTGCGCTTTTGGAAAAGGTCAGGGACTTTTTTTCATGCAAAATGTAGCGTTTTGCATGTAATAGAAGTCAATGGACCCGCATCCAAAACGCAAGTACCGCGTTTTTGCCACGGTTTGCATTTACACTGTATATAGCTGGTTGCTAAGCAACCACAGTGTAAAAAAAAAAAAACTGAAAAACGCTGCAAAATCGCGGTAAAAAATGCGTGTCAAAAAATGCGGCAAGCACCGCAAAAAGCACTGCAAAAACGCTCAAAAGCAACATGCATAGATGTGAATCGAGCCTTACAAAGTCCCCAGAGATAGGAAAACAAACTGTCAAGTGGTTTTACACGACTGTGATATGTTTTTGACCTGATTTTCATTGCATTTATGCAGTGCGACTTTGATGTAACCTTGGTTGCATTTTGAATGTGATTTGCATATTCTGTGGCGCCAAATGTAAATTGCACCAAAGTAGCACAGGAACCTTTTCCAAAATCGAATGGTGCGGAGACGTATTGATATGAGCAGGCACCATTGAAAACAATGCGAGTTTCTTTGTCATGCGATTCATGCAGGTCACATCTGAAATCGCATTAATGTGAACCAGGCCTTAAAGTAGACAAAACAAAGATGACATGCATGCTGCAGTCTGACAGTAGCATTAACATGGCGGTTTTTGTTTTTATGAATCACCTGTAGAATAGTTTTATTACCTTTTTATGATCCATTATTTTTCACTTATTTTAAATGCTCAAGCTGCGAGACAAAGTTGTGCTTGGAGGCATTGAAAGAATATTGAAACCATATTGCACTGGCTGGGTGCTGATAAAGCTTTTATCCATATGGTCATACCTCCCAACTTTCTGAAATGGGAATGAGGGACACTGGTTAGCAAAAGTATGCAGGTGTAACAACATATTCGGCGATCCATCGCAGTTTGCTACGGAACTGACGTTCCATCGCCGCCATCTTGCTACACCCCACACTCATCCACAGTAAGGATACACTAAGAAGGGGGAATGCGGTCATGTTACACCCACCGGAGTTTTGAATTTTAGACGTATTTATAACAGTAAAGTGAGTTTATATAGTGAAATACAGGACTTGCAACCCCATCTGACTGGTTAGATGTTGGATTTTAAAAGCAGCAAACTTCTGCCAGATTACTAAACCTGTGAGTAGGGATGAGCCGAACACCCCCCTGTTCGAAATTAAAAGTGCTAATTTTAAAGGCTAATATGCATGTTAATGTCATAAAAAGTGTTTGGGGAAATTTTTTTTTTTAAAACGGCCGTTTTTTCAGGAGCAGTGATTTTAATAATGCTTAAATTGAAACAATAAAAGTGTAATATTCCTTTAAATTTCGTACCTGGGGGGTGTCTATAGTATGAATGTAAAAGGGCGCATGTTTCCCGTGTTTAGAACTGTCTCTGCAAAAAGTGTCATTTTTGCAAGTAAAAAAGCTATTTAAAATCACTCGCGGCTAATGTGAATTGACGGCTCCCGTAATACAGAGAACAGTCATTCATTGAAAGTCATTCATTAAAAAAAAGTCATTGATAAAAAATAAATAAAATGAAAAAAATAAGCGTGGGGGTCTCCCCAAATTCAATAACCAGGCCCTTCAGGTCTGGGATGGATATTAAGGGGAACCCCAGCCAAAAAAAAAATATAAAAATGGCGTAGGGTCCCCCTCAAAATCCATACCAGACCCTTGAGGTCTGGGATGGATTTTAAGGGGAACCCTAGCCAAAAAAAAATGGCGTGGGGTCCCCCTCAAAATCCATACCAGACCCTTATCCGAGCACGCAACCTGGCAGGCCGCAGGAAAAGAGGGGGGGACGAGAGCGGCCCCCCCTCCCGCCTGAACCGTACCAGGCCACCTGCCCTCAACATTGGGAGGATGCTTTGTCCCCATGTTGATGAGGACAAGGGCCTCTTCCCCAAAACCCTGGCCATTGGTTGTGGGGGTCTGCAGGCGGGGGGCTTATCGGAATCTGGAAGCCCCCTTTAACAAGGGGACCCCAGATCCCGCCCCCCCCCCTGTGTGAAATGGTAAGGGTACCCCTACCATTTCACCAAAAAAGTGTCAAAAATTGTAAAAATGACAGGAGACGGTCTTTGACAATTCCTTTATTAAAATCTTCTTTCTTCTTTCTTCATCCTTCGGTTTCTTTATCTTCTCCTTCCTTCATCTTCTTCCATCTTCTTCTTCCATTTTCTTCTTCCTCCGATCCGCTTCTTCTTGTGCTGGTCTTCTCGTCCTTCTCGTCCGGCATCTTCTTCCATGGCGTCGGCATCTGTTCTTCTGTCGGGCCGCTCCTCGCAATGGGAGGCTCCCGCTGTGTGAGGCTTCGCTCCGTCTGACAGGTCTTTTATAACGGAGGGCACCTGGTGACCCCGCCCCCCTCTGACGTCATGGGGAAAGCCATAGGGAATTCCCCATGACGTCCCCGTGCATCAGAGGGGGCGGGGTCACCAGGTGCCCTCCATTATAAAAGACCTGTCAGACGCAGCGAAGCCTCACACAGCGGGAGCCTCCCATTGCGAGGAGCGGCCCAAGAAGAGACACCGACGCCATGAAAGAAGATGCCGGACGAGAAGGACGAGAAGACCAGCGCAAGAAGAAGCGGATCGGAGGAAGAAGAAAATGGAAGAAGAAGATGGAAGAAGATGACGGAAGGAGAAGATGAAGAAACCGAAGGATGAAGAAAAAAGAAAGAAGATTTTAATAAAGGAATTGTCAAAGACCGTCTCCTGTAATTTTTACCATTTTTGACACTTTTTTGGTGAAATGGTAGGGGTACTTTTGTACCCCCTTACCATTTCACACAGGGGGGGGGGCGGGATCTGGGGGTCCCCTTGTTAAAGGGGGCTTCCAGATTCCGATAAGCCCCCCGCCCGCAGACCCCCACAACCAATGGCCAGGGTTGTGGGGAAGAGGCCCTTGTCCTCATCAACATGGGGACAAGGTGCTTTGGGGGTCTTAGACCCCCAAAGCATCCTCCCAATGTTGAGGGCATGTGGCCTGGTACGGTTCAGGCGGGAGGGGGGGGCGCTCTCGTCCCCCCTCTTTTTTCCTGCGGCCTGCCAGGTTGCGTGCTCGGATAAGGGTCTGGTATGGATTTTGAGGGGGACCCCACGCCATTTTTTTTGGCTAGGGTTCCCCTTAAAATCCATCCCAGACCTCAAGGGTCTGGTATGGATTTTGAGGGGGACCCTACGCCATTTTTTTTTTTGGCTGGGGTTCCCCTTAATATCCATCCCAGACCTCAAGGGTCTGGTATGGATTTTTACGCCATTTTTTTTTTTGACTGGGGTTCCCCTTAATATCCATCCCAGACATGAAGGGCCTGGTTATTGAATTTGGGGGGACCCCCACGCTTTTTTTTTTTTTGTTTTTTATCAATGAATGACAGTTCTCTGTGTTACAGGAGCCATCAATTCATTAGCCGCAAGTGCTTTTAAATAGCTTTTTTCCTGCAAAAATGACACTTTTTGCAGGGAAAGTTCTAAGCACAGGAAACCTGCCCCCCTTCACAGGCCACCTATAGACACCCCCCAGATGTGATACTGCAATGCTGTTCTAACAGCACGCACACACAAATCCCCAGAAATAGAGCACATATTGTCAGCAGTCAGCAACACACTGACACGCTGACACTGAAACACAATATGCGAGGCCGCCGCCGCGGCGGCCTCTTATACCGTGGGGCGTTTACTAAAGCCCCTGAGCTATAATTGGCTACAGGCATCCTGCCTGTAGCCAATTATGGCTCTCCTCGCTGCCGGCGCTGTGATTGGCCAAGCATGCAGGGTCACAGTGCATGCTTGGCCAATCATCAGCCAGCATTGCACTGCGACTAGCGCAATGCATTGCGGGCCGCTCGCATCACACGAATTTGATGCGAGCGGCCCAAATAGTTCTGGGCTCGCCGAGCGGGCGAACGCCCGATGTTCCATTCGAACATGGGTTCGAATTGAACACCGGGCCCATCCCTACCTGTGAGGTGAGCAGGGATGCTTTTAAAATTCAACATCTAACCAGTCAGACGGAGTTGTAAGTCCTGTATTTCACTATATAAACTCACTTT
Source organism: Lithobates sylvaticus (assembly GCA_028564925.1). Lineage (NCBI taxonomy): Eukaryota > Metazoa > Chordata > Amphibia > Anura > Ranidae > Lithobates > Lithobates sylvaticus. Next base: position 34,477,271 of record CM053031.1, read on the forward strand.
ACTGTTATAAATACGTCTAAAATCCAAAACTCCGGTGGGTGTAACAACATGTATTCTAGGGGTATTTTTATCTTAAGTTATTTTTCGACAAGGAACTCCACTTTAACTCTTGAAAACCATACACAGCCCACTTTAAAAATTACTTTCGCTTTTCTGTTTCTCACTCTATATATAAGCCCTCTTGTCTTCTATAATGTCATATTATTTATATAATTTTATTTCTCCTGATTCCACTATTCATATTCCAAAGAACCGCATAGCCAACAACAAGCTGATACAAGCAAGTAACGGCGCTCATTCACTTTGATAGAGTTTATTTTGATTAGTTTTCCAAAAGGAGAAGGAACATGCAAGCTTATCCAACCGACTGCAACATGAGATCGTTCATGGGGATGAATATAAGTGTGATTTTATTGTAAATTAAAATGTTTCTTTATTCTGAAGCTGCAGAAATACCCGAATACATTATCTGAAAGAGGCAGGCTCTACTTCTTCTTCCTTTTTTTTTTTTTTCGTGAATTGAAACAAAATTGCATTTGGACGAGTTCCTGCAACATGAAAAGGATCTGCGGTGAAAGAGAAGGCTGTTCAGCTTGTAAGAAGTGTTTATTCAAAGGAGCCAAGTGATTAAACAAGGTTTTCATGGAGGGGGAAACGGGGGGCCAGGTCATTGATATTCTGCGTTGTTATCCTACAGTCTAAATAAAGTGGTGCCCGTTTATTTCCAAAGGTTATCAAGAAATGCTTCAGTGTCGGTTGGGGTGTTTGCAAGTATCATACGGACATGTGAGCATCTGCTGTAGTCGTTCTGCAGGCCTGTGAAGCCTTTGTGTAAGCACTTTAAAACATTTAGGAATGCAGGGATTAAAACATGAAATAACATCAGATATATTAATGCTTCTGAAGTAGAACTAATAATAAAACATGAAAAGTTTAAAGCTGAACTCTAAGCAAGCAGCTAAATACACAAACGATTATTTATTTATATATATATATATATATATATATATATATATATATATAGCGGTGACCCTTTTACAAGGTGTCCGCTATATGTGAAAATTTAGTTTTTTCCTCAGAACAGTAATGGGGTTCAGAGGGTTAATTGTGCAGGTTAACTTTGGCATCAGTTTGGCTGGGCTGTACTAGGGTTCTGCCTGGTCATGGGTACACTGAGGTACACATGACAGGGCTAGAACCAGGCCTGGTTGGACGGTTTGAGTATCAGTCTTCCCCGGAGCCAATCAGTGGGTGCGTCTGGCCCCGCTGAGGAGTCTGGGGAAGGGTACTTAAGATGTTGAAGTCACGTGCTCGGGGTCCGGCCGTAGCTGCCTGTTCCTGAATCTGGACCGGGGTAGCCCCGCGAGGGGTCCCAGGCCCGGGAGCGTTTGCCATCCGGCAACATGGTCAGTTTGACTAGCCCCATAGACCTGCTTGGTCTGGGGCAAGGATCCATCAGTTCCCGAGTCTCGGAACCGGCTGGTCCGAGGCGCAGTAACTGAGGGAGGATTCAAGGCGTCTGGATGTGCTCTCAATCTTGGAGTGGCACTGCAGCTCGTGTAAGCGACCGGGGGAGGACTCTTCGGAGGAGGGCCAACAAGCTGGCATCCCAAGAAGTGCCTGGTTGGTGGGTTGTTATGGACACTAACGAATCCACAGTTTCGCAGTACTGCCAAGGAGACGGGGAACGTTCCAGGTACTGCGAAAAGGTTCCTGTTCACTTTCGGTTGAAAGTTTACTTAATGTCAGAGACTTTACCAGTTTCCGGATCAAAGTGTTGATTGCCATAATTTCCGGCTAGAGATTTGTTCAGTATTGAAGCGCCCAGCTGCGAGTGGCTACTCTCTGGGTTTTTGTAGAGGCATTCTAATTGTCAGCAGTTCAAGGTGCCTGAGTTTCTTCACCCTTGCCCTCTGTTCCCATACGAGACTGTGTTGTTGGATGTTACCCCTGCAAATTAAAAAAAACTTCTAAAAGGACTTTTAGGGTGTCAGCATCCGAAGTTGTTGGGTACTAACCCTGGGAACCCCTGGACATGGATTAACAAGCCGAGCGGAGGTAACTGGTAAGCCCAAAAGTCAAGGCCGCCCCATCGAGGGTTATGGCCGCTATATACATATTTATCGGTGTATAACACGCACATTCAGTTTAAGAGGGAAGTTTCAGGAAAAAAATTAAATTTTAAATAAGAATATTTGAAGCAAAATAAGGGTCAGTGCCCATCTGCAGCCTCACAAGTGCCATCAGTGCAGCCTGATTGATGCCCATCTGCAGCCTAGAGAGGACAGTGAGGTGGGGCGGGACGAGCGCAGACAGATTACATGCAGTGAGAATCTCCTAGATGGCCATAGGCTCTAATAGGCGTCAATAGTTCACCCAGGTGTGTTAGGACTTTGAATATTCATTTGCTGTTCTAACACTGAACTGCCTCTCCGCCAATCAGGTGCTCGGGTCTGTTACCCGTCACCTGATTGGATGAAATGACAGGTGCTGTGATTGGATGCCTGGCGGGAGAAGACACATGGAGGGCCCGCTCGGAGGACACCACTCACTGCCGTCGCCCACTGCCCCACCAAGACAGGGTAAGTGCCGGGCAGACGGCAAGTGGCGGGGGGGTCACAGTGGCGGCATTTGATGGGCACATTGGCTGTATTTGATGGCACAGTGGCTGTATTTGATGGCACAGTGGCTCGTGTGATGGCACAGTGGCTGCGTGTGATGGCACAGTGGCTGCAATTGATTTTTTTTTTTTCCCAGTATTTTTCAGTTTGTTTGTGTCCCCCCCCCAAATTTTGAGCACCAGCCACCACTTCTTTCATTAGACCTTTTTTATAATTGTATTCCATTCACTAGGTCCCCTGGCACTGTGCCCTGTTTCAGTGTGATGGGGGTCAAATGGCAAAAAGTGAAGGTATATCTCTCACAGACAGAAACAAGAAAACAAGAGACATTTTAACTATTCTACGTTCTATCCAAAATAAGAAAAAAACACATTGCCTAGATTAAAGCCTTAATTTATTAAAGTGGTTCTGCACTCATTTCATTTAGTAAATCTCTTTGCCTTCCAAATCAGGCAAAGAGTACTAAATGAAATGTTTTTTTTTTTTTTTTTTTTTTTTTACTTACCTTGTAATTGAAGACTTCCGGTCTTCTCCCTCTGCGGCGGCGGGCGGGGTCTCTGCGTCGATCGTCGTCACGCCGCACTGTCTCCTGGGATCTGGTGTCATTGATCCCAGGAGTCAGTGCGGGCATCTTCCGAAATCTCGCGAGATTTCGGCCACATCTTCCGAAATCTCCCGAGATTTCGGCCGCATCTGCCGAAATCTCGTGAGATGTCGGCAGATGTGCCGTTACTGCGCACGCGCGAGTAACGGCGGTGCATGCTGGGCCATCAACAGTGCCTGTGGGGTTTCACATGCCCACAGGCAAGATGGCCCCCAGCACTAAAGAAGAAGACGAGGAACTTCAGCGGACGAAAACCGGCGGCGATCGAGATGGAAGATGGAACAGGTGAGTCCCCTAATAAAGGTAAGCATACTTTATATTACGTCCTTAAAAAAAAAATTTTTTTTACAGAGTGCAGAACCGCTTTAAAGATTATGTAAAAGCAAAAATATTTTATTCGTTTTGACTATAGTGGTAAAGGGTTGGACCCTCCTGATAATTTTTTTTTTTTTTTTTTTTTACTGAAAAACTTTTTTTATCCATCTATCCTATGACATCCCATATTTTATCTATCTTTTAATCCATGGGTAGAATTAGTGTTTATTAACCACTTAAGGACCAGCCGGCGTCATTATACCGCGGCAGGTAGGCTCTCCTGGGTCGTAGGCGCGACGCCAGAGCTGATGCGCATGGCCGACAGCCGAGATGTCCACCGGCCAACTGTGCTCACCCCACAGAGAGCCAGAACCGGGATCTGTCAATGTAAACAGCAGATCCCCATTCTGACAGGGGAGCAGAGAGAGATCTGCTGTTCCTAGTGATTAGTAACAGTGATCTTTCTCCTCCTCCAGTCAGTCCCCCTCCCCCACAGTTAGAAACACCTCCCAGGGAACACAGTTAACCCCTTGATCGCCCCCTAGTGTTAATCCCTTCCCTGCCAGTGACATTTACACAGTAATCACTGCATTTTTATAGCACTGATTACTGTATAAATCTCAATGGTCCCAAAAATGTGTCAAAAGTGTCCGATCTGCATTGTTGCATTCCCGCTGCCAATACTGGTAAAAAATTAAAATGCCATAAATCTATCCCCTTATTTAGATTTTTCTCTTACCAAAAATATGTAGAATACATATTGGCCTAAACTGATGAAGAAATCTTTTTATTTTTTAAATTTTTTTTTGGGGGGGGGGGGGGGGTTGTTAAAAAAATATAGTTTTGTTTTCAAAATTGTTGCTCTTTTTTTTGTTTATAGCGCAAAAAATAACCACAGAGGTGATGAAATACCACCAAAAAAATGGACGTCAATTTTGTTTGGGTACTGCGATGCAGAGCTGTATCAAAAAAAATGGCCTGGTCATTAAGGGGGCAAATCCTTCCGGCCCTTAAGGCCCCTTTTACACTGGGGCGGTTTGCAGGCGCTATTGCGCTAAAAATAGCGCCTGCAAACAGACCCGAAACAGCTGTTGCTGTGTCTTCAGTGTGAAATCCCGAGGGCTTTCACACTAAAGTGGTGCGCTTGCAGGACGCTGAAAAATGTCCTGCAAGCCGCATCTTTGGTGTGCTGTAGGAGCGGTATATTTACCGCTCCTATAGCGCCCCTTCCCATTGAAAACAATGGGGCAGCGCTCCGAACCCGCCCGCAAACCGCCGCTGCAGCTATTAACCCTTTATTAACCCTATTAACCCTTTTTCGGCCGCTCGCGGGGGGTAAAACCGCCCCGATATCGGCCGAAATGCGCCGCTAAAACGACGGTAAAGCGGCGCTAAATATAGCGCCGCTTTACCGCCAGCGCCCCAGTGTGAAACCAGCCTTAGTGGTTAATATACTGTATGTCTAATAATATTTATTCCGATGTAACATGTCAGTCTCATTTAATATCCCCTCTACATTTTCTATGGTCCTATAAATAGGAAAAGTAAAAACTATCAGCAGCAGATAAAAGGCAGGTAATGATGAGATGAATTGACACTCTACAAATGAGTGACAAACGCCCATTACGGAAAATTTTAGCTAAAAGCTCTTCAGTGATTTAATCAATGTTAATGAAGTCCTCCCATAGTAATTAATTCAATTCCTGCACAAAGCTTTATTACACCGTGTCTATCTATCTCACTTCATCAAACAGAGTGTTCAATCCATATGTAATTACAGAATCACAACTTACATGTACAGCTGAGGGATACGGTGTGCCTGGGTCTGAATAATGATTGTCCTAGGTGTATTTGTAGAGATTAATAGCTAATGCATTTCTGGCCATAGGATACAGGTCAGGAGCGAAAGCTGTCCATCCACATGATTGTTGGACATTCATAGTTTGATATTTTCCTTTTGTGGACTAAAGGAAAAATTTTGGACTTTAGATGAGACATGTGGGTCACATGTCTCCTTCCCTGAAAATATATGAAAGTGGGGGGGGGGGGGGGGGGGGGGGGTTTTGGGACTTTGAATGAGGTCCGTGTATATGGCCCAATGATTAAGCACATTTCTGTTGTGTGAAACGCGTCTACCGTGACAACTGCTGGTGTTTTCTGGTGTCATTTTGGATATTTTCACATTCCAATAAACTTTACTTGGAGCCCACGTTTCTTAAGCTGGCCATACACCTATAGATTATCTGCAGATTTTCTATAATTAGATGGAAAAAGTGGGAGATTCCTTGATCCACACAGTTTAGCGAACATGGAGAAATCTGTTGCACTTTTTCCATCTAACCATAGAAAATCTGCAGATAATCTATAGGTGTATGGCCAGCTTTATTTTGACAATTTACCACGGAGGTGAGCCGGGGCTAGCACTCAGGTGTGTGTTCCATTGGGGGTGTCAGTTACACCTGGAGCGGTGAGTTCTTTTCATATGGCTATAAGATGAGTCAACGTCACAAAAAATGTTTTTTTATTGGTAAAACAACAAGGAACGTGGCAAAATGACCTGATACATGCAGCAATGAATAAAATCAAACATGTTATAGACCATATATGGAAACAAACATTGATAGCAACCAACTGTCAGGGCTGGGCTCACCCTTCCTTCTCTGAGCTGGCCGCTCAGCTGTCAGCTATTTGCCATCTCTCCACAGTGACTCACCTGTTGATGATATCCTGCTCGTCAGTCCTGCTTACTTAAGCCGTCCAGCCCACATGAGCTCTGCCTTCGCCTTGGTCAACATCACAGAGACTTTCTCCTGTGCTTCTGTTAAAGACTTGCTTGGCTGACATTCCTTCTGGCTCCAGATCCTGCTTGCTGTTCCTCTACGCTGATTCCTGGCTTCCTGACTTTCTGGCTTGTCTGACTATCCGTTACGGTTACCGAACCTTTTGACTACGTTTGTTCTATTAACTTTTATTATTAAACAAGTGTGATTTAACTGTACTTCTGTCTCAGTCTGAGTCATTCTTTCGGACACCAACCAATGTGTGGTATGGAACAAATCCTGGATGTAATAAAAACATTTAAAATGCATGGTTGGTGGTGAACTAAAAATCATGCGATGAGTAAAAGCGTCTGCAGGAGAGTAAGTGCATCCAAATAAGCCCAACGTGTTTTGTGGGTAATACCACTCTTCAGGGGCGGATGCACACAAATCTACAAAACAAAACATGAGTAGACCAGTATAATCCAATGTTATACTCCTCAGTGGGGAGGATATGTACAAAAAAAGAAGGGCAAAGAGTTGATCATCCCTAAAATACTTGCATCGTAATAGGTCTGGAACATGGGAGACGGGGATTCAGTGGCTGCCCAGATTGCCTGTGTTGGGAGCTGTGGAAGGGACCCGCAGATAGAGGACCGGGCGCACAAACATGATCCCCAAAAGAGAAAATGCACAATACCAGATGGTGATGTGAGTGGGCTTCATATCTAAAAATGTAATTGCGTTTACTCTGAATACTCTGTATTATGGGAAGTAGTTGGAGCCTGACGTCAAAGTGCAAATGGACGAGTGAGTGGAAATGAAAGTAGTGTGGAGGGAGGAATGAGCAGGTTAAAGTGGGGTTGTGACCAAAAAACAAAAAGGGGCTTAAAAATCATAAAAAATAAATAATTGGAAAAAAAATATTTTTTTACTCACCTCTAAATGCCTGTTGCTCGGGGGTCCCTTGTAGTCTGCCACCTTCATTGCCCGGGCTAAACGTCACTTCCTGTAGGCAACGCACAGTCATCTGGGACCTGTCATGTGTCCCAGATGAGTAAGCGTCGAATCACGGCGCAGTGGGTGCCCGGCTGTGAAGCCACAGCCGGGTTCCCACATTAAGAATGCCGGCGTCGCGAGCGGAGCGGGGAACGAGGGGGGGGGACTCGTTCCCCCGCATCTCTGGACCCCGAGACAGGTAAGTGTCCGATTATTAAAAGTCAGCAGCTGCAGTATTTGTAGCTGCTGACTTTTAATTTTTTTTTTTTTTTGGCCGGCCCCCCAATTTAAAAAAAAAAAAAACACACATTAAAAAGATAAATGGCAAAAAATGAAAGAAAGAAAGAGAAACAATAAGAGTTGGCCTCTGTGAGCATGAACAGGAAAACTTACCATGTGAATACCTGCTGGTGATGTGGAAAAGTGTACTTCCTGGTTTGGTGGCACACGTGCTCGCCCGTGCTGAACAGTGCTATGGTTGGAAACTGCATGAGTTTATCAGCAGATTTCAGCCAATGATTTTGGCTGAAACCTGCTGATCAGCTGTTGCCAATCACAGCACACAGTTCTATGTTAACAAACACACATTACTCTTTGCACAGATAGCAATGTGCCGACTCTGATTTGAGGGAGAAAAAGCAGACAGATCTATTACTAAAAGCAGCACATAATACACACATTACACATGTTAGGCACACAGCTAACACCTTGATTGCCCCTTGATGTCCACCCCTTCCCAGCCTGTCAGTATAGTGTACCGTATTATCACTGTATTGGTGTCACTAGCAACTTCAGCATAAGTTAGTGCTCCTCCCAGCCAGTGTCAGTTAGCGCTCAATTTCCCGCCACATTATCGCAATCACACTATAAGTCGATGATCATCGCAATTACTAGTATAGTGTCTGTACAGATCAGAATCTTGATCACGATCAGAACTATACTACTGTCCCCAATAGTATAGTGTCCCCAAAAATGCAGTTTGGTTTTTACCAAAGACATGTAGCAGAATACATTTGGCCTAAATGTATGAGAAATTTGATTTTAATTGGATATATTTTGTAACAGAAAGAAGAAAATATTATAATTTTTTTCAAAATTCTGGGTAAATTGCCTGTTGTGTCAGGGACACTTTGCAACATCTGCCACAGGGAGACTGTTTCCCCTAGTACTCGGCACAGACTCTTTTATTTTTTGTCCTATCCTGAATGCAGAATGTGTGGGGTCTGACAGGAGAGCAGAGGATCTTGGGACATGTAGTCCATGGAGCTGAAACTCCCCCTGGAGACTAATCGTTGTGGACTACAAGTTCCAGCTGGCTGGAGGGAGAAGACAGACTGCTGGGAGAGGGGATATATAGCCTGTGTTGGGGAGGAGTCGGTTTCTTGGGACCATCACCTTCACCTGGAAGCAGTGTCCCGAACAGTTGGGGAGAGCCAGCCGGTGCTGCAGCCTAGGCAGCAGGAGAGAGCGCCCGGTGGGCAAGTGTGGACGCATCCATCATTGGAAGTGTCCGGCCTGCCTTGGTGACAGTCAGAAGGTCACCTTTATCACCTGCATTACAGATCCAGCTGAGCTTTAGTGCAGAGGAGTGTGCGGCTGAGCACCGTTCCTTGAGGACTGTATCTGCAGGAGCCTGCTGCAGGATCTTCATGTCATCCCTTGATCCTGGTATCGTCCAGACTCGTGAGTGGGCAATAGCCCACCCTCTTTACACCCAGAGACACTGCATGCAGACACCTTTACATTGCCCACCTCATAAAAAGCCCTATAAGGAGACATTTACAACAACAATTGCACTAGGTTACATTAGGATCCTTCACTTGAGCTAGCTGAAGATAAACATTTGACAAGCCCCTATTACCAAGGAACTCTTTCTTAGAGACCACATTGTATACTTTGCACAAATTTTCAGTGTTGAGTGTTTAATGGGTTTAATGGGTTGTGAGGTCAGGAGGAAAAAGAGGAGTAGTCTGATATAAAACTGGTCATTCTCCTTCCCTTTTCTGCCCTGCAGCCATAGGTCTTGATCAGGTTACTGTTCTTTATTCTACTAAGGACTATATCCATAAATTTCTTATACCTGTAGCACTAACCCCCGAAGGAGCTGCTGGTTATTTTTGGGCTTACCGTTACCTTCTTGACCTCGTATGCATCTAGGGGTTTCCCGAGGTAGATGGCCCAAAGAACTGTAGAAACTGACACTGGATCCGCTTTAGGGATTTATATTTGCAAAAGTTAGACAAAACAGTCTCTCAATGAAGGAATAGAGGGTATAGGTAGGAAGTTCAGGTACTCTTGGAACTGCGTGTAACTGAATGTCTCTCGCTATAAACTCCAGGGAATAGCCATTCACAACTGGACAGTACAGCTATCGGATAAATCTCCTTCTCAGTAGACTTAGAAGCTGATAGGTGATTCAAATAAAGCAAAGTCTCTGCCACAGACTTGGTTGCAACTGAAGGATAAATGAGCTTAACCACTTCAGCCCCGGACCAATTTGCAGCCAAAGGACCAGGCCCCTTTTTGCGATTCGGCACTGCGTCGCTTTAACTGACAATTGCGTGGTCGTGCGACGTGGCTCCCAAACAAAATTGGCGTCCTTTTTTTCCCACAAATGGAGCTTTCTTTTGGTGGTATTTTGATCTCCCCTGCGGTTTTTATTTTTTGCGCTATAAAAAAAAATGGAGAACTTTTTGCTATAATAAATATCCCCAAAAAATATATAAAAAAACTTTTTTTTCCCTCAGTTTAGGCCGATACGTATTCTTCTACATATTTTTGGTAAAAAAAATCGCAATTAGCGATTATTGATTTGTTTGCGCAAAAGTTATAGAGTTTACAAAATAGGGGATAGTTTTATAGTTTAGTTTATATTTTTTTTTCATTAATATTTTTATTTTCACTAGTAATGGCGGCGATCAGCGATTTTTATTGTGACTGCGACATTACGGTGGACACATCGGACATTTTTGACACATATTTGGGACCATTGTCATTTATATAGAAATCAGTGCTATTTAAATGCACTGATTCATGTAAATGACAGTGACGGAGTTAACCACTAGGGGGCGGGGAGGAGATAGTGTGACGTGTTGTGTTTTTTTTTTACAGTAGGGGGGCGTGGCTGTACGTCTGACGTCATTGATCGGCTTTCCCGATGACAGGGAACAGCCGATCAATGACAGGCAGTGTAGGAAGCACGGGGAGAGGTTTGTTTACACAGACCTCTCCCCGTTCTTCAGCTCTGTGACCCGATCGCGGGACACCAGCGGCGATCGGGTCCGCTGGTCCCGTGGCCGTGGTCACGGAGCTCCCGACCGGGTCATGCGCGCGCCACCCCACGGCTAGGCAATTAAAGGGGACGTATATATACGTGCTTTTGCCTAGCCGTGCCATTCTGTAGACGTATATCTACAGGAGGCGGTCGGGAAGCGGTTAAAGAACCCTCATACGGTACCAGTATCTTGCAGCCGGTCCGGCAATACCGTACGAGTGTGGATTCACCTGGTGTCCTTTCAAATTAGCTTCCAGGCTCTTGCCGAGCAGCCAGCCTTGTGCATGGCCCTCTTCTGAAGAGTCCTCCCCTGGTTGCGTTCTCAGTTGCTGGACCTCTCCAAAACCGAGACAGCACCGGACCACCTTAGAATCCTCCTTCCAGTTACTGTGCCTCGGGCTAGCCAGCCCCGAGACTCGGAAATGGATGGATCCGAACCCCAGGCCATGAGGGCCCCTGAGGGCTGGTCAGGAGGACCAGGACCTAACAGACAGAAAGATCTCCTGGACCGGAACCCAGAAGCACGTGACCTCAGTCCCTTAAGTACCCTCTCCCAAAATGCACAGTGAGACAACCCACTCACTGGTTGGTTCCGAGAGAGATTGTCACCCAATGCGTCCAACTGGACTGCGTTCCTATGCTTGCCAGAGGTGACACCGACACCTATGGCCAAGCAGAACACACTGCAATCCAGCCAAACTGGTACTGAGACCAGAATTTAGAACAATTAAACCCAACTGTGGTTTCAGGAACTTTATATTTACAAAAACATAGCTCGTGCTCATTTGGAGCCCAGCGCTATATACCTATGTGTCAGGAGGTTATCCATAGCCTTATATTTGCTTAAACCACTTTCTGTTGATACTGTTAACTATCAGGCTGGGTTCACACTAGAACACGTAGCGGCTCACAGCAGGAATCCGGTGTGTCTCCATTTACTGGTTTAGGTCTGATTTCAGCCCTGAAACGGGACCAAAAGACGCACAGGACTCCTGTGCAATTCGCAACAGAGCCACTCCAGAAATGTGTGAACCGGCTCCATAGAGAGCCGGTCACAATCTCCTGCTATGCGAATTGGATGCAGAGAAATCTGCATCCAATTTGCATAAGTGTGAACCCAGCCTCAAACCTTAAGTAAAAACTCATCTGTTTCACTGTCCTAGTTTTGGTGTCTGTGCATTATATTTACTATTGATGAAATGTCTGAACCCAGGGTTTCTGAGGTGTCAGGAGACTTGCAAGGTCAAGGCAACCATTGGGGTCAACTATCTTTAACCACTTCCCTACTGGGCACTTATACCCCCTTCCTGCCCTGGCCAATTTTCAGCTTTCAGCGCTGTCACACTTTGAATGACAATTGCGCGGTCATGCAAAATTGTACCCAAATAAATTAATTTTTTTTATAATTTTTTTCCCCCACAAATAGAGCTTTCCTTTTGGTGGTATTTAATCACCATATGTTTTTTTTTTTTTTTGCAGATATATTTTTTATTTTCTTTACGTTTTTTCTTAGTTTCTGTCAGAAAAAAGTAATTTTTCTCCTTCACTGATGAGGCTGCAATGATGGGCACTGCTGAGGTGGCACTGATGAGGCGGTACTGATGGGCACTGATGAGGCGGTACTGATGGGCACTGATGAGGCGGTACTGATGGGCACTGATGAGGCGGCACTGAAGGGCACTGTGGGGGCGGCACTGATGAAGAGGAACTAATATGCAGCAATGATGGTCACTAATAGGTGGCACTAATATGCATCACTGAGCACTGATAGGTGGCACAGATGGGCACTGATAGGCGGCACTGATGGATCGCTGATGGGCACAGAATGGCCTCACTGATGGGCACAAATTGGCATCACTGGGTACAGATTGGTTTCATTGATAGGCATAGATTGGTGTCACTGATGGACACATACTGGCATCACTGCTGGCCACTATTGGGGCTGCACTGATGATCAGTGCCCTGATTATCTGTACATGTCTCCCCCTTTCAGTGTGAGGAGAGCCTATAAACGGCATTTCCATGTTAACATGTGATCAGCTGTGATTGGACACAGCTGATTACATGGGTAAAGAGCAGCATCATCTGCTCTTTACCGAGATCAGGGTCGCTCCATATCCCAGGGACACAGTGTGCCCGTGATTGCCGCGGGGGCGCTATCGCGGTGAGACTGGGCGACATCATATGACGTCGGCCCAGAACAAGAGAGGATCCCGCCCGCCATCATTAGTCTATACGGGAGGTGGTTAAGCAGGTACACAATATTAAAAAAAATAAGTGAAATAAATTAAATTTGTACAGTGTTGCATGACCGTGCAATTACCGGTAAAGTAGCGCAGTTCTGAATAGCAAAAAATACCATGCTCATGAAGGGGGTAAAACCTTCCAGAGCTCAAGTAATACAGAGGTGCAATAATTTGTGTTTTTATATCTGTCTGGATTTCAGCTTTTAGCCATAAGATTTTCACAGTATTGAAGTTTAGGATATACGTCGTTATGCTGGAGTGGATCTGAAAAACTTGACATCCCTACCATAAAACAGACAGAGAAAACCCAACACCAGAGGATCAGACAAGTCTACGGATAAACATGCTACCCATCTGCTGAAAATTGATTCGGGATTGACATTACTCTGGTTTTTGATCTCTCTGATTTAACCTGGAAATCCGAAACTCTTGGAAGATGTTGTCTTTCCCCTGATGTTGTCATGGTGGACAGAGATGACGGAATATCAGAAAGCTGCATCTGACAACAATGGAGTACAGAAAAGATCTGGATGCTTGAGAACTTTTCTTTAAAAATTGAACTACAAGCTTATAAAAAATTGGGGACAACCAAACTTCTGTCATCCAGGATTTTTCGAATGATCTCCTCAGTAACAAGACAGAGCCAAGAGGCACCTGGTATTGTGCCGATAAGGGTGGACCGACCTGAAGCTATATTACTTGTTGTTTGGTAACATTAGACATGTGCAATTCGTTTCGTTTTTTTTTAGTTTTTCATTTTTTTTCGTTATTTTCGTTCATTCGTTATCGTACGAATGAACGAACGATTCGATAAAAATTGTAACGAATAGTTTGAATCGAACGAATCCGAAAACAACGAAAATCCGAAAAAAAAATTATTAGAAACAACGTATGTACGAAAGAAGAAAATCCGAAAAACGAAAACAGGAACAACGAAAATCAAAATGAACGAAAAAATTCGTACATTCGTAACTTTTTTATTTTTTTTGTTGAATTGGTAATTTTCCGTGCCCCTTACAATGGCGCTGCTTAACGTGCCTCGAATGGATTGAACGAAAAAATTTGTACATTCGTAACTTTTTTTTTTTTCGATTCGTAATTTTCCGTGTCTCTTACAATGGCGCTGCTTAACGTGCTTCGAATGGATTGAACGAAAAAATTCGTACATTTTCTTTCGATTCGTAATTTTCCGTGTCTCTTATAATGTAATAATAGCATACACATTACATAAAATTATGAATTATGCTCCGATTACGAATCTATGAATGTTACGAATGTACGAATAAATACAAATGCGTCCGAATTTCGAATAAACGAAAATTAAACTAACGGAAATACGAATCAACGAAAAAATAACTCTTACGAAAATACGAATCGTTACGAATACGAACACCGACGACGTACGAATTTACAAATCGCTACGAATCAACAGAAACGAAAAAAACGAAACGGAAATAAACAATTTTTTTTGTTGTGCACATGTCTAGGTAACATTCCTTGATCTCTGTCAGATTTATTCACTTTACGGGGACTATATTCAAAACAGCATTACATATACGATATGTGGATCCTTCCTGTCACTGAGGCTCCATTTCCAAGAAGCTTCAGAAACCAAATTTATTAAAAACTATTTATAGTGTATCTCTACACAAAATTCTTCTTAATCTTTTGGAAAAAACAGAAAAAAGTTGGAACCTCAACCACAGGGGTCCTTATACTTTGTAAACATAGGGCCAGTTCACTGTCTTTTAGATCTTCGAGGGGCCAATGAAAGTAATGATGCCCCATAGTCAATGGGAATGCCTCCGGGTAGGTGAGCAGTGGCAGTAGAAAATTACCAACTGCCTGTGATTAATAATAGGAGAAATGGTGCGCCAATTTTAGTATCAGTGGGAGGAATAGTACCCCACCATTGGTGTCAGTGGGAGGAATAGTACCCCATCATTTGTGTTAATTGGAGGAATAGTGCCCCATTCTTGGTGTTAGTGGTAAGAATAGTGCCCCATTGTTGGTGTCAGTGGGAGGAATATCACCCCATAATTGGCGTTAGTGGTAGGAATAGTGCCCCATTGTTGGTGTCGGTGAAACAAATAGTGCCCCATCATTGGTGTTGGCAGGAGGAGTAGTACCTCAACATTGGTGTCAGTAAAAGCAATAGTGCCCCAATGTTGGTGTCAGTGGAAGGTATAGTGTCCCTTTTTGGACATCAGCAGAAGGAACAGTGCCCCATAATCGATATCAGGGGGAGGAATAGTACCCCATTATTGGTGTCAGTGGAAGGAATAGTACCCCATCATTGGTGTCAGTGGAAGGAATAGTACCCCATCATTGGTGTCAGTGGAAGGAATAGTACCCCATCATTGGTGTCAGTGGGAGGAATAGTGCCTCTTAATTTGTGTTAATGGGATGAATAGTGCCCCATTCTTTGTGTCAGTGGGAGGAATATCGCCCCATTATTGGTGTTAGTGGAAGGAAAATTCCCCCATTGTTGGTTTTAGCAGGAGGAGTAGGACCTCAACATTGGTGTCAGTAAAAGCAATAGTGCCCCAATGTTGGTGTCAGTGGAAGGTATAGTGTCCCTTTTTGGATATCAGTGGAAGGAACAGTGCCCCGTAATTGGTATCAGGGGGAGGGATAGTACCCCATCATTTGCGTCAGTGGGAGGAATAGGGCCCCTTCATTTATGTTAATGAGATGAATAGTGCCCCATCATTGGTGTTAGTGGGTGGATTAGTACCCCATTGCCCATTGTTGGTGTCAGTAGAAGGCCGTGCCCTGTTGTTGGTGTCGGGGGAATTAGTGCCATGTTGGTAACAGTGGAAGGAATAGTGCCCCATCATTGGTATCAGTGAACATAATAGTGCCCCATCATTGGTGTTAGTGGGCAGATTAGTACCCCATTGTTGGTATCAGTGTGAGGAATAATAAAAAAACATGATTGTGTCAAAACACTTTAATGCAGTCCAAGGACTTGCTGTTTATATTGAGCATTTCAGGGGTGAGAAAACAAAGACCGATGAAATACCTCCTGCGTGCCGTTTGTGGAGAAGGGGCCTTGTGATGGCCACAGATGACTCAATTTATTTTATCCAATCAATGTGCATCAAATCTGTAAACAATCAAATAGCCTTAACTTCCCATCCGATCCATTTAGACTCCATTTCAAGCAGATGTGACCAAGCTGAGTCAACTGGCCAGGAGAAATATTATCAATTGTTTTACATCAATCAGTGTAGCGCTTTGGTCTTTTAAGGGTTAAACCGTGGAGTGAGGGGGTTAAATATCCCTTCCCAGCCACCTGTCAACCACCCTCTGAAAAGCTATCCACCTGGGATCACTTTTCAGAGAGGTGGCAAAGGCTGTTGCAGGAGAGAATGAGCCCCAACAAAGACTGGGACTAGGCAGGTCAGTGTGTTTTATTGCAGAGACATCAGAAGCCCGTCTGCTCACATGCATAACATCCAAGGTGAATGCAGCCGTATTGGTGCCCTCGCAGCAACACAGCTGATTTACTGTCTGTGAGACCTTTTTTATTTTTTATTTTTTATTTTTTTTTTATTTGAAAAAAAAAAAAACAAAATAAAAAAATTAAAAATTAAAAAAATTTTAAAAATAAAAAAATTTAAAAAAAAAAATAAAATAAAAAAAAAAAAAAAATTAAAAAAAAAAAAAAAAAAAAAAAAAAAAAAAAAAAAAAAAAAAAAAAAAAAAAAAAAAAAAAAAAAAAAAAAAAAAAAAAAAAAAAAAAAAAATAAAAAAAAAAAAAAAAAAAAAAAAAAAAAAAATAAAAAAAAAAAAAAAAAAAAAAAAAAAAAAAAAAAAAAAAATAAAAAAAAAATAAAATCAAAAAAAAAAAAAAAAAAAAAAATAAAAAAAAAAAAAAAAAAAAAATTATAAAAAAATTATAAAATAATAAAAATAAATTTTTTAAAAATATAATAAAATAAAAAAAAAAAAAAAAAAAATATTAAATAATAAAAAAAAAAAAAAATTAAAAATAAATAAAATACTTTTTTATTTTTTATTTTTTATTTTTTTTTTATTTGTCAGAATATTATTGCCTAATACAGACAGGATCCTAAACTCGTACTCTGCATTTCCAATAGGCATTATCTGCATGGCTTCCTGCACACATGACCTGGGAGGAATGTGAAGGCGGTACAGAAGGAGTGATGACTCAGAAATCCTCAGTCATCTCAGCTTTGCTGCAACTTCACAACTTCCCAGTCCGGTGAGTACAGTTCTGCTTTCTACTGAACTTCCTATACACAGAGCACAGAGTTGTCAGAACTGGATATAGTACTGTAATATCTTGTCCCTGGGCCTGTGCAAAGTTCTGTCCCTGGACCCGAGCAGTGTCCTGTCCCTGAACCCGAGCAGTGTCCTGTCCCTGGACCCGAGCAGTGTCCTGTCCCTGAACCCGAGCAGTGTCCTGTCCCTGAACCCGAGCAGTGTCCTGTCCCTGAACCCGAGCAGTGTCCTGTCCCTGGACCCGAGCAGTGTCCTTTTCCTGAACCCGAGCAGTGTCCTGTCCCTGAACCCGAGCAGTGTCCTGTCCCTGGACCCGAGCAGTGTCCTGCCCCTGGACCCGAGCAATGTCCTGTCCCTGGACCCGAGCAATGTCCTGTCCCTGGATCCGAGCAGTGTCCTGTCCCTGAACCCGAGCAGTGTCCTGTCCCTGAACCCGAGCAGTGTCCTGTCCCTGAACCCGAGCAGTGTCCTGTTGATGAGCCGTGTAGTGTCCCATTCCTGGATGAGCCGTGCAGTGTTCCCATTCCTGGATGAGCCGTGCAGTGTCCCATTCCTGGATGACCGTATAGTGTTCCCATTCCTGGATGACCCGTGTAGTGTCCCATTCCTGGATGACCCGTGTAGTGTTGCCATTCCTGGATGACCCGTGTAGTGTTGCCATTCCTGGATGACCCGTGTAGTGTTCCCATTCCTGGATGACCCGTGTAGTGTCCCATTCCTGGATGACCCGTGTAGTGTCCCATTCCTGGATGACCCGTGTAGTGTTGCCATTCCTGGATGACCCGTGTAGTGTTCCCATTCCTGGATGAGCCGTGCAGTGTCCCATTCCTGGATGACCGTATAGTGTTCCCATTCCTGGATGACCCGTGTAGTGTCCCATTCCTGGATGACCCGTGTAGTGTCCCATTCCTGGATGACCCGTGTAGTGTCCCATTCCTGGATGACCCGTGTAGTGTTGCCATTCCTGGATGACCCGTGTAGTGTCCCATTCCTGGATGACCCGTGTAGTGTTCCATTCCTGGATGACCCGTGTAGTGTTGCCATTCCTGGATGACCCGTGTAGTGTTCCCATTCCTGGATGACCCGTGTAGTGTTGCCATTCCTGGATGACCCGTGTAGTGTTGCCATTCCTGGATGACCCGTGCAGTGTCCCATTCTTGAATGACCCGTGTAGTGTTCCCAGTCCTGGATGACCCGTGTAGTGTTCCCAGTCCTGGATGACCCGTGTAGTGTCCCATTCCTGGATGACCCGTGCAGTGTCCCATTCCTGGATGACCCGTGCAGTGTCCCATTCCTGGATGACCCGTGCAGTGTCCCATTCCTGGATGACCCGTGCAGTGTCCCATTCCTGGATGACCCGTGCAGTGTCCCATTCCTGGATGACCCGTGTAGTGTCCCATTCCTGGATGACCCGTGCAGTGTCCCATTCTTGAATGACCCGTGTAGTGTTCCCAGTCCTGGATGACCGTGTAGTGTTCCCAGTCCTGGATGAGCCGTGTAGTGTCCCATTCCTGGATGACCCGTGTAGTGTTCCCATTCCTGGATGACCCGTGTAGTGTTCCCATTCCTGGATGACCCGTGTAGTGTCCCATTCCTGGATGACCCGTGTAGTGTTCCCATTCCTGGATGAGCCGTGCAGTGTCCCATTCCTGGATGACCGTATAGTGTTCCCATTCCTGGATGACCCGTGTAGTGTCCCATTCCTGGATGACCCGTGTAGTGTCCCATTCCTGGATGACCCGTATAGTGTTCCCATTCCTGGATGACCCGTGTAGTGTTCCCATTCCTGGATGAGCCGTGCAGTGTCCCATTCCTGGATGACCGTATAGTGTTCCCATTCCTGGATGACCCGTGTAGTGTCCCATTCCTGGATGACCCGTGTAGTGTCCCATTCCTGGATGACCCGTGTAGTGTCCCATTCCTGGATGACCCGTGTAGTGTTGCCATTCCTGGATGACCCGTGTAGTGTCCCATTCCTGGATGACCCGTGTAGTGTTCCATTCCTGGATGACCCGTGTAGTGTTGCCATTCCTGGATGACCCGTGTAGTGTTCCCATTCCTGGATGACCCGTGTAGTGTTGCCATTCCTGGATGACCCGTGTAGTGTTGCCATTCCTGGATGACCCGTGCAGTGTCCCATTCTTGAATGACCCGTGTAGTGTTCCCAGTCCTGGATGACCCGTGTAGTGTTCCCAGTCCTGGATGACCCGTGTAGTGTCCCATTCCTGGATGACCCGTGCAGTGTCCCATTCCTGGATGACCCGTGCAGTGTCCCATTCCTGGATGACCCGTGCAGTGTCCCATTCCTGGATGACCCGTGCAGTGTCCCATTCCTGGATGACCCGTGCAGTGTCCCATTCCTGGATGACCCGTGTAGTGTCCCATTCCTGGATGACCCGTGCAGTGTCCCATTCTTGAATGACCCGTGTAGTGTTCCCAGTCCTGGATGACCGTGTAGTGTTCCCAGTCCTGGATGAGCCGTGTAGTGTCCCATTCCTGGATGACCCGTGTAGTGTTCCCATTCCTGGATGACCCGTGTAGTGTTCCCATTCCTGGATGACCCGTGTAGTGTCCCATTCCTGGATGACCCGTGTAGTGTTCCCATTCCTGGATGACCCATGTAGTGTCCCATTCCTGGATGACCCGTGTAGTGTCCCATTCCTGGATGAGCCGTGCAGTGTCCCATTCCTGGATGACCCGTGCAGTGTCCCATTCCTGGATGACCCGTGTAGTGTTCCCATTCCTGGATGACCCGTGTAGTGTTCCCATTCCTGGATGACCCGTGTAGTGTTCCCATTCCTGGATGACCCGTGTAGTGTCCCATTCCTGGATGACCCGTGTAGTTACCTGTTCCTGTCTTATGCCGGGACTGAAAACCTGCATACATTTATAGAGTCCTTGCTGAGGAATGAGAGACTTGCTCTTCCTGGATTCACTAATTGCACTTTCTCCACCAAGTTGTTGGCATAGGAAGAGTCTGTATGTACATTCTCAGAGTTCCTGGAATTCCACATATTTAGTACAACACAAATTCTCACTTCCAGCCTTCCTCTGTCTTCCAGCTTCAAGCTGCATCCTCTGCCTGCAACTGTTCAGAGTGTATCTAAACCCAAGAGGATTACAGTTTACTAGTCCTTAAATGTAGGGAATGCATTCGTTTTTTCCATTAAAGTGGACCATCAGTCATTTTTTCAACTTTCCATCTATTAAATCTTCTGCCCTTGTTGTTGTTTTAACTTTGGATAGTAAAACATTTTTTTTCTGCCAGTAAATACCTTATACAGTCCACTTCCTGTTTCTTGTCTGGTCATTAGCCTAGGCTTATGACATCATGCACAGCTCTCTCTCTCACTCTCCTGAGAGTTTACCAGGAAGGGAAGGGAGATGAGTCATAGGAAGGCCAATAAGATCTGCAGAGCTGGAGGTGTTCCTCTGTGTGTCTGTATAAATCCAGGAAGTAAACAGGCAGCAGCTTCAGCTGCCCACAGTTAATATGGCTGCAGCCAGAATTAGTTAAGGGAGATTTCTGCAGCATATTTGGCAAATACAGAATCACAGTATATATAAAATGATATTCAAAGTGGTTGGAGGGAAGCTTCAGAATGGCAAAGATGTTTTTATTACAAATTGTGAGCAGACTGCAGTCCCTCTTTAAGCACACTTTTTTTTTTTTTTCTTTATTTGAACCTGGTAATCCTGCCATGAACTCACTTCCTATCCTAGAGAGACAACGTACTGAGCTGCACTGTCATCTTAGGACAGGGAGTGTGTTAGGACTACATCACACCTCCCTCCTTCTCCATAACAGGGGGGGGGGGGGTGTTTTGTAGTCCATGGAGATAGCATGGAAGAATTCTAACTGAAAACAGTCCAGAGGCGGAGAGTACAGGAAGTTTTTAGCTCACAAGTTTTCTGGCTTCTGACGTTTGTTTTGGCACTTATGCATATTAACCCCTTCCTATCGACCACATATATACGGCCTCACGGAAGTGGGCTTTTTTTTTTTTTCATGGGGCCACATATATGCGTATCTCCCTTTCTGCTGGGAGCGTGCCACACAGCGATCCCAGTGCAGTGTGAAAAAAAAAAAAAAAAAAAAAATATATATATATATATATATATATATATATATATATATAATGTGTGTGTGTGTGTGTGTGTGTGTATGTACCGTATATACTCGAGTATAAGCCAACCCGAATATAAGCCGATTCACCTAATTTTTCCACAAAAAAATGGGAAAATTTATTGACTCGAGTATAAGCCTAGGGTGAGAAATGTACAACTACTGTAAGTGGAAAAGAGGGTCAACAATGCCTATTTGCAGCCTCACTGTGCCCATTTGCAGCCATAGGTCCCCCGAACTTCAAACTTGGTAGTTAAGGGTTCCTAGATGCCCCCTAGCTGCAGCCAACATTTGGGGTCTCCGCTGCTGCAGATGGACACAGTTGACCGACTTTGGGGCCCTGTATCTCGGGCCACTTGGTACTAGGAACCCCAAATTTGGATATGTTATAGTGTTGGTTCCACTGGGATTTGGAGTTCCTAGCACCCATTGGCCCGGAGATACGAGGCCCCAAAGTCGGGTCGGATAATGTCAAGCACTTTTCTGCAGCAGAGAATGACATTTTCTGAGCCGACTTTGGGGCCCCGTATCTCGGGGCTACTTAAGGCTAGGAACCCCAAATTTCTCGATCAGATCCATCGATATGCACAAGCGCAGCGGCTCCTCATCGGACAGATTGATAGCAGCGGGAGCCATTGGCTCCCGCTGCTGTCAATCGAAAGCTGTGACATAGGAGTGGGGGGACGGGGCCAAGTCCTACTGTCTGTGTCAATGGGCACAGGAGCGGCTTTCCCTGGGGGGAACCCAATGAAGAGGAGGGGCCTGGAGCGTTGACGGGGCACCCCAGAAGAAAAGGATCGGGGATGCTCTGTGCTAAACCCATGCACAGAGCAGTTAACCGGTTCCCGACCGGCGCATGACGATATACGTCGGCAGAATGGCACGGACAGGCAGGAGGGCGTATATATAAGTCCCTCTTTAATGCCGTCCGTGCCATTGGGAGCGCGCCGGGGGCGGCGCGCTCCCGCGCCGGTCGGGACCCCCATGAGGTCGGTCGCGGGTCCCGCGGACTCGATCGCCGCGAGGACACCCGCGATCGTCTCACGGGAAGGCTGAACGGGGAGATGCGGAAATACACAGCATCTCCCCGTTCTGCCTAGCAACTAGTGACGCCGATCTCTGCTCCCTGTGATTGGAGCAGAGATCAGCATTCACTAGCTGACAGCCACGCACCCCACAGTAAGAAACACACCCCTAGGCATACTTAACCCCTACACTGCCCCCTTGTGGTTAACCCCTTCACTGCCAGTGTAATTTATACAGGAATCAATGCATTTAAATAGCATTGATTGCTGTATAAATGACAATGGTCCCAAAAATGTGTCAAAAATGTCCGATGTGTCCGCCATAATGTCGCAGTCACAATAAAAATCGCTGATCGCCGCCATTACTAATAAAAAAAAATTATTAATAAAAATGCTATAAAACTATCCCCTATCTTGTAAACGCTATAACTTCTGCGCAAACCAATCAATAATCCCTTATTGCGATTTTTTTTTTACCAAAAATATGTAGAAGAATACGCATCGGCCTAAACTGAGGAAAAAAAATGTTTTTTTATATAATTTTGGGGGATTATTTATTATAGCAAAAAATTAAAAAAGAATGCGTTTTTTTTTCAAAATTGTCGCCCTTTTTTGTTTATAGCGCAAAAAATAAAAACCGCAGGGGCGATCAAATACCACCAAAAGAAAGCTCTATTTGTGGGAAAAAAAGGACGTCAATTTTGTTTGGGAGCCACGTCGCACGACTGCGCAATTGTCAGTTAAAGCGACGCAGTGCCAAATCGCAAAAAGGGGCCTGGTCCTTTGGCTGCAAATTGGTCCGGTCTGAAAGTGGTTAAGTATAACATGTTTGCTATTTTTATAAAAAATAAAAAAAAGTGAGGGTTTACAATCACTTTAAGGTAAGGAATTCGTGAAATGTCATTTTTAATGGCACCCCAAAGCACCTTGCTAATGCATATATGCTTTAGCACACTACATCATTTGGTAACCTATTACCATGTATTTTTTGTTGCAATGCGTAAAAAAAGAAAAGGAAAAACAATACATGCATTCTTCGGTGCTATTTCTGTACAGTGGGCAGCCCAGTCACGTGAACGCATGTAAAAGGCACATAAAAACATGCTTCTATGAACATCATTGCATAGATGTGAATGGGGACTTAAGATCTTGTATTTCTGCTGTAGTCCTCCTTCTGTGCATCACAAACAAATAATTCTCCAGGAAATGAGACTGAAGGAATCGCACAGAAACATTTAACACCTCGGAAGCAGTAAGTGTGGATGAGCTGTAAACAGCTAATATCTCCCCGACACAGCGCTGAAATCTGACTGAAATCCTGTCTTTTCTCACACAGGGCCGGGAGCCGAGGCCAAGACAGACACAAGAAGCTTTTCATTCTCTTTGCTGCGGAGGAAGAAAACATGGAGCCTGAGATGAGGAGCCTGATGTCTGACAACAGCCGATACGTCGAGTCCTTCCGCCTCTTCCTACAGAATTCCACAGAGCACCAGTGCATGCAGGACTTCATAGAGACCAAACTGGCCGCCATTGTGTCCAGGTACGGTACCCGGCTCTCCTGTCCTGCCTGCTGGTGCTTTCCCTTACATGTGTTCTTCTGTGACAGTGAGATATTCACATACCTACACTGTACTATTGTCATGGCAGTGAAAGGGTCAACTGTTACATCATAGGCCTAGGCCTGAACATGCATGTCCTGACCAATAAAAAATCTTTCTAACAAAATATCTCTGTATAGATATGCAAGTTGTGCCTATGGGGGGGAGGAGGGGGAGCGGGATTATGTGGGCCCCTTTAGGGGGAAACAATAGTGTTCAACCGTTTAGGTTGGCTTTCTCTTAAGAAACATGGGTCGGCCAAGGTCATGGAGGGGCCTACAGACAATTGGACAATAAACTGACAGACAATGCTGATGGTCTCCAATGTGAGTAGTGTAGGCTTAGTTTTTTTGCTCCTGACCTTTGCAAAGGATTGGAAACAAAGAATTGGGCTCTTGAACTTGTACGCTACAGAGAAGCCTATCTCTATTATTATTATTATTATTATTATTATTATTATACAGGATTTATATAGCGCCAACAGTTTGCGCAGCGCTTATGCTTACCGGGCCTTCGCTTCCATTGTGTTTTGGCAAATACATGCTTTATGATACAGTCTCTGGACTGCTTTTCATCTCCTATACAAGTCAACAGCAACGGAAATCAGCTCAACAGCAACACATTAGCTAGCCATCAGTTGAGCAATCAAAATGGTTAATAACTGATTGATCTGTTCATAATATTGAAACAACCATTTTATCTAATGATTACATCAGGGGGTCTCCAAACTTTTCAAACAAAGGACCATATTAAAGTCTTTCAGACTTTAGGAGGGCCAGATTGTGGGCAGAGGGGTAGAAAATGTCCCAGGCCCAGCATCAGTGGGAATAAACATGGCCTCAAGGTAGGAGGTCAGGAGGAGGAGGAGTAGCCTATGATTGGTATCAGTGGGAGGAATAGTGCCCCATCGTTGGTGTGATTGGGTGAAATAGTCCCCTATTGTTGGTATCAATGGGAGGAATAGTGCCCTATTGTTGGTATCAATGAGAGGAATAGTGTCCCATCAGTGGGAGGAATAGTGCCCCATCGTTGGTGTGATTGGGTGAAATAGTCCCCTATTGTTGGTATCAATGGGAGGAATAGTGCCCCATTGTTGGTATCAATGGGAGGAATAGTGTCCCATCATTGGTATCAGTGGGAGGAATAGTGACCCATCATTGTGTAGTGATCTAATCTTATAGTTCCTCGTAGATGGTATGTAGTTATTAAAAAGCACTTCCCGCAGCAAAACCCATTCTCCAGAGAGAGACACTTTATTGGCTTCCAAAACAGAACATTATTACAGATGGCAAAATCCAACAGAGTACATGACAAGGAATATCTTCTCCTAGACCCGTGACTCCAGACCCTTCTCCAGGAGATATATCTTCTAGACTGCCTGACATCCTGACTGTCTTCTCATATACTAGTCTGACACTGGGTGGGGGTCAACCAAATGTTTACCATGAATACCCCCCTCAATTCTAATTACCATCAGTAAATACTCCCTTTGAAATGTTCATCTAGGTTAAAAGGCTATTCCTCACACACACACAACTTGCATAAGATTTACACATCAAAGGGTAACAGATAACATTGTCAACTTATATCTGGCCTGGTCACTAATACTGTGTGTGGAATATATATATCCAATACATATATATAATACATAAAGTCCCACATAAATCGGCCAACACATTACAACACATTGGTATCAGTGGGAGGAATAGTGCCCCATCGTTGGTGTCATTGGGTGAAATAGTGCCCCATCATTGGTATCAGTGGGAGGAATAATGCCCCATCATTGGTATCAGTGGGAGGAATAATGCCCCATCATTGGTGTCAGTGGGAGGAATAATGCCCCATCATTGGTATCAGTGGGAGGAATAGTATCCCATAATTGGTATCAGTGGGAGGAATAATGCCCCATCATTGGTATCAGTGGGAGGAATAATGCCCCATCATTGATATCAGTGGCAGGAATAATGCCCCATCATTGGTATCAGTGGGAGGAATAGTATCCCATCATTGGTGTCAGTGGGAGGAATAATGCCCCATCATTGGTGTCAGTGGGAGGAATAGTGTCCCATCATTGATACTAGTGGAAGGAATAATGACCCCTTCATTAGTGTCAGTGGTAGGAATTATTCCCCACAGTTGGTGTTGGTGGGAGGAATAGTGACTCATTATTTAGAGGAAGAATTCCCCAAAGGCCTGATAAAGGCTAGCAAAGGGTCGTGTCTGGCCCTTGGGTCATAGTTTGGAGACCACTGGATTAGATCAATACATGTACGGCCAGCTTTAGGAATAGGAGCACTTGGGGAGGTGCAGCTAAGAGTCCAGTTGCAGGAAACAGAACTTGTATTAAAGTTTGCAATTTACAACAGTGATGTGTAGCAGAGCAGGATTCGGATGTGCCGACAGCGTCTTTCTTAAGGGGCAGAAAGCGGCCTGACCGGTCCGTACCCAAATGGGGACGCTTTCAGGAAGGATGGTGTGGTCCTATCATTTCCCTACTCAGCTGGAACCTCTCCCTACCACTGTTCACTGTCCCTGACAGACTGGTGACCTGTCCCTACACTTTCCACATGCTAAATGCGTGCCAAGCCTGAGAGGCGGGACTCTACCTGACCTAAGATGGCCACCATGGGGCGGCAACATCCAACCAGATAGCTTCCCCAGTGACCCAGGAAACCATAGAGGAACCATGTTCCTCTTGACTTCCTCTCCCTCTGCAATGCCGCCACCTGCAGTAGAGAAAGTAGACTACACCTGCCTACAGGCACACAGTAGGGTTGCTAGACCCCGACACCCAGTGCGATGTGCGGCTACTTCTCAGAATAATCAACACCTCTATGACCTGCTTCTGCCATCCTAACTTTCCCTATGGATCTGCCATCCACATGTGCAACAGGAAAGCAAGGGTTATTGAGAGCAGGAGGGTGGAGATGTGGAATCAGGAGGAGGGTAATCGTTCAATACAAGCAGGTGATAGGGCAGCAGAGGGTGGGGGTTGATCGTGTGTCAGTAGGGTAATGGTGCAGTAGAATTGACTGATAGGGTAGCAAAGGAGGAAAGGAAATGGAATATAGATGCCATTGTAATTCTAGTGAATGGGCAACCCTACCATGACAGAAATAATAGGAAATGTGGGGGCAACACATAATTAATCTGGATGTCACTGCAGCCTAATGCACCCCAGTACACCAGTTCTGGGGGATGCGGAGTCAAGGAGGAAATATAGTGGGTAGGTTGTATGTGTTTCTGGCTGCTGAAGCAGGGGTAAGAACTAATTAGGTATGATAAATAAAAATTATATTAAATAGTATATTATTTATTACAGGCACTTATATAGCACTGGCAATTTACACATCGCCTTACATATACACTGTACATTCACATCAGTCCCTGCCCTCAAGGAGCTTACAATCTAAGCCCCCGTACACAGGGTCGGAAATTCCAACCACAAAATCCATCAGATTTTTTCCGACGGATTTTGTCCGACACTGGTGTTGCATACACACGGTCGGACAAAGTTGTCGGAAAATCGGATCATTCTGAACGTGGTGACGTTCGTTGTGTACGACGGAACTACGTAGAGGCTAGTAGCCAATAGCTTTGGTCTTGTAATTTGATCCGAGCATGCTTGGCACTTTGTCCGTCGGAATTCTCTACACACGATCGGAAAAAGTCAGATCGGATTTTGTTGTCGGAAAATTTGAGAGCAGGATCTCAAATTTTTTCCTTCGGAAATTCCGACGGAAAAAGTCAGATGGAGCCCACACACGGGCGGATTTTCCGACAACATGGTACGATTGGACATTTTCCGTCGGAATTTCTAACCATGTGTATGGGGCATAAGGTCCCTAGCCAATTAACCTACCAATATGGCTTTGGAGTGCGGGAGGAAACCCACGCAGGCACAAGGAGAACGTGCAAACTCCAGGCAGGTAGTGTCATGGTTGGGATTCAAACCATTGACCCTAGTGCTGCTAGGCAGAAGTGCTAACCACTTAGCCAATGTGTTGCTAATATATATTATCCACATCCCTACAATCAAGCTGAGATTCTGTCCACATCCACAATCAACTGCCTGCCACCATTTACATCTACCCAAGTGACTTTGTTTTTCCAGGAACTTCCAGAATTCAGATAGTGGCAGGTTATAGAAGAGACTTGTGAAAGTGAGAGGTAGTCTAGAAGTCTTTTGGTTGATTTGTGGACACAGCACTCTAACATCCATGTCTATTAGCCAGGTGCAAATTCAGCACTTGCCCAGGCAAGTTTAGCACCCAATGCCTATACC
Organism: Lithobates sylvaticus; assembly: GCA_028564925.1. Taxonomy (NCBI): domain Eukaryota; kingdom Metazoa; phylum Chordata; class Amphibia; order Anura; family Ranidae; genus Lithobates; species Lithobates sylvaticus. The sequence goes on from CM053031.1 coordinate 34,505,374, forward strand.
AGGTGTCTTCAAACTTTCTAAACAAAGGGGAATTTTATTGTCCTTCAGTCTGTAGGGGGGGGGGGGGGGGGTGTCTGACTGTGGCTAGTGTGATTGGAAACTCTCCTGGCATCAGTGGGAGTAAATATCGCCACCTTTGGTATTAGGGGGAGGAATAGTGACGATCATTGGTATCATTGGGAGGAGTAGTGCCCCATTGTTGGTGTCACTGGGAGAAATGGTGCCCCGTTGTTGGTGTCAGTTGGCAAATAGTGTCTTATATCAGTGGGAGAAATAGTGCCCCATGGGCTGGATAAAGGCAAGCAAAGGCTCCCGGGCCACAGTTTGGAGACCACCGGCCTATACCATATGACCATAAACTATGAAAGTGGATGGTCATAGATCAGAAGTGAGGTTATATGGCAATGACATTCATTGCTTATTCTTTCCTGCTTTTAATTGTATTTTGTAATCCTGCTTACAAATAGAAGAGTTTTTGTTGTTTCAACAGTTTTCCAAACACATTTGTTGGGTGCTAGTTGCGCTTCCAATTAATGCGGCCCCCGGGAAAAGGCAGTCAGCTGCAAATGATTAATTGTGTTTCTCACAATCTTTTCTAAACACTAGTGCCTAAATTAAAGAGGACCTGTCCACCATCCAACACGTAAAAAGGCCTAATGGGCTTCCATTTTATGAGGTCACGCCTATTTCTGAAATTGCAGCTTCTTTGTAGATGATGTTGGGCATTTAAAAGAGAAGTATGGGAATTAATTAAATTTTTTTTAATCATTACCTAGGTGGATGCAGCATCAGACCGATGTCCCCCTCCAGCTCTAAGGCCAAGAACTGCACGATCAAACACCGCAGATCGCTCGGTTCTCGCAGCTCCCTGAGCAGAGAGCTGCTGACTGTCAGTCATCGCTGTCTGCTCTGCCCCCCCCCCCACACAACGCTTATTGGAGCACTGGGCTCCCAGGGGATGGGAGTGGCCGGTCTAGGCATGTGGGCAGATCCCGACCATATGGTCACGATCTATCCTGAGCCTGGACCGGCTCTGTGACGTCAGCTGGCTGTCTGCTGAAAATGGGTCACAGGAGTGCAAAACAATCTGCACTCCTGTGATCCACATGTGAAGTACATTTTACATGACATTGACAATTATATGTGGCTGCACAATGGTAAGCCGTAACACCATGCTGCCACATGTATGTGTCAACCCCAGCACCATGACTGCACTGTCATCAATAGCTCCAGGTCACTGTTGACGATCTGGAGCCAGTAGAATAGGCTCCCGATCATGTGATTGCATTGACAACCAATCACATGATCAGGAATCCCCTGTAATTCCTTTGGCATTATGAACTCTCAAAGGGCTGACTCCCAACGACTGGAAGGGGTCAAGGCATAATTGTACTTTAACATTGTACCTATGTCCTTGTTGCCTCCCCGATGCATACTTGCCTCCATCCCATGGCCAGTCTCATTGTCTACATTCTTCTGTAAAATCTTTGCGATGCGATGGCGGCACCTGCACAGTCGATCTTCATGGACTCCTTAGAGAGGAGATGCCTAGGAGATGGCCCCAGATAAATCTATAGGGGATCACATGAGCTGGCATGGCTTGCACAGAGAAAATGACAACAAAGGATGTAAACATTGTGACAGTCTGTGGCCTTGGGATGTAGGTAACCGTGTATTTAGCCAGGGAATAATTTAGGTGAAGGAAATAGGGGGGCATGAGATGGAAGGATACTTGCACTTTGTCTTTAAAGGAAAAGATAATGATACACAATGCCAGCAATGAGAGAGATAGAAACGCCAGCTTTACAGGAGGAATAAGACCCCCCCATTCCATTTACATATGTGTAAATACATGAACAGAGACATGCAGGGCCTCCATTTCTTCTTGTCAGGTGTAAATACAAAGAAATGGCGAATGTGCGACCAAACATGGCAGCTATAAAGATATACAATGAATGGACCAAGGCAGATGTCTCTTGGCATTTAGTCTGCTTTTGGCATTTTTTTTCTATTTATTGACAAACTGTGCCAGTGAAAAGTACATCCGATTTGTTCAACACTCGCTTGGTGAATGTATGCTCTGACCATTTCATCTCTAATGCTTTGACTTTCTCTTGTCATGTCTTTCTCAGCATAGGCGATGGGAAGTCAGTCATCAATGTCCTCGGAGTAGGAAGTGGCTCAGGTAACATCAGCTATTCATAGACATTACAGAATAAACTTTATCCAAACATGAAATGCAAATTCACACTGAGAGCACATAATAGGCAATCTAAGGTGCCTTTTAATGCCTTAACCTTCATCCTCCGACACCCAAATCCTCCATTTCAGAACTTCAAAAAATCCTATGTACATACAGTTGTGCTCATAAGTTTACATACCGTGGCAGAATTTATGATTTCTTGGCCATTTTTCAGAGAATATGAATGATAACACAAAGGGCTCTTTCACACCGTATGTCCGTTTTTCATCCTTCCGTTTTAGGATGAAAAATGGACATACATGTATCCCTATGGGATAGCGGGTGTCAGTGGATGAGCATCCGCTGACACCCGCTCTCGTCCGTGCCCGCTATGCTCCGTTTCTGCAGACGGAGGAAAACCCAATTTTTTCTTCCGTCTGCAGAGCGGATCGGATGACAACGGACTCTACGGTCCATCGTCACCGATCTCCCATAGAAGAGAGCGGCGCTCTGACAGGTCCGTCCCTGCACGGAGTGCAGAGACGGACCTGTCATCTTCCTGCTCAGCGGAGATCGCTCCAGCGATCCCCGCTGAGTAAGCGGCTATCCACGGGGCGGATCTGCACTGATCCACCCCGTGTGAAAGAGCCCAAATTCTTTCACTCAAGTTTAGTGTTTGGCTGAAGCCATTTATTATTAATCATCCAGGTTTGAATGCCTATTAAAGGTTATTATCCTCACCTGTGATCTGTTTGCTTGTAATAATTGTGTGTGTGTGTGTGTGTGTGTGTGTGTGTGTGTGTGTGTATATAAGAGGTCAATGAGTTTCTGGACTCCTGACAGACCCTTGCATCTTTCATCCAGTGCTGCACTGACGTTTCTGAGTTATGGGGAAAGCAAAAGAATTGTCAAAAGATCTGCAGGAAAAGGTAGTTGAACTGTATGGAAAGGGATATAAAAATATATCCAATGAATTGAGAATGCCAATCAGCAGTGTTCAAACTCTAATCAAGAAGTGGAAAATGAGAGGCTCTGTTGAAACCAAGCCAGGTAGACCAACTAAAATTTCAGCCAGGAAAATTGTTCGGAATGCAAAGAAAAGCCCACAAATAACTTGTGAAATACAGGACTCTCTGAAAACATGTGGTGTGGCTGTTTCAAGGTGCACAATAAGGAGGCACTTGAAGAAAGATGGGCTGCATGGTCGAGTGGCCAGAAGAAAGCCATTACTACGCAAATGCCACAAAGTATCCCGCTTATAATACACCAAACGGCACAGAGACAAGACTCAAACCTTCTGGCACAAAGTCATTTGGAGGGATGAGACCAAAATTGAGCTTTGGCCACAACCATAAACACTACATTTGGAGAGGAGTCAACAAGGCCTATGATGAAAGGTACACCATTCCTACTGTAAAACACAGTGGTGGATTGCTGATGTTTTGGGGATGTGTGAGCTACAAAGGCACAAGAAATGTTGGTCAAAATTGATGGCAAGATGAATGCAGTATGTTATCAAAAAAATACTGGAGGAACATTTGCATTCATCAGCCAGGAAGCTGCGCATGGGATGTATATGGACATTCCAACATGACAATGATCCGAAACACAAGGCCAAGTCAACCTGTCATTGGCTACAGCAGAATGAATTGAAGGTTCTGGAGTGGCCATCTCAGTCTCCTGACCTCAATATCATTGAGGCACTCTGGGGAGATCTTAAACGTGCCGTTCATGCAAGACAGCCCAAGAATTTACAGGAACTGGAGGCTTTTTTGCCAAGAGGAATGGGCAACTTTACCATCTGAGAATATAAAGAACCTCATCCACAAATACCACAAAAGACTTCAGGCTGTCATAGATGTTAAAGGGGCAATACACAGTATTAAGGGGTATGTAAACTTTTGATCAGGGTCTTTTGGGTAGTTTCTGTTGTCATTATGATTTAAAAAGAGTAAACGCAGTTGATTGATAATAAATGGCTTCAGCCAAACACTAACTTATTAGTGAAAAAAGTGGGTGTGGGTGTAGTGCAAATGGATTTGCCATGCGGGGGGGGGGGGGGGGGGGTGTGTGACCACCAGCCGCCACTGGTTACTACATATTTAACAGACTGAAAGGGAGCAAATAAAAGAAGTTCATTGTTGGGGCTTTTTGACACTTTAAAGAGTAACTCCACTTTTGTTGAAAAAAAAATTCTGTACAAATTATGTGTACAGAACACCTCCAGTTAGCCATATTGCAATTTACAGAAAATTACAGCACTGCAGATTAAAAAGAAAAGGTCAGTTTTAATGACATTCAATTACAATATGACTTGTGTCGCAATTGTGTATGCTATATTATTATTATTTTTGCTTTTTTTTTTTTTTTTCCCCATGAAAGTGGAATTAACCTTTTAATCCCTACAAAACATGGAACACACTTCAGAATAATAAAAAAAAACGGAATATTTTGACTTGTATTATGGAGTACTAGAAAATTTAAACCTGTTTTTTCTTTTTTTAAGGTGAAATAGACTTGCAGATGCTCTCCAAGATTCATGACCGATATCCCGGGGTCTCCATTAATAACAATATTGTTGAGCCCAGCCCTGAACAGTTGTTGAGCTACAAAGGTGAGCCTGCTCTCTGCCCTTTGCTCTTTTAGCACTTAGCCAGCCGCCATAAAGCAGGACGAAGTTACTTCATTCTTTCCAAAGTTCATTTTGAAGATAAATTCCATCACATTGTGTTCTGTGTCTGCAGAGCGTGTGGCCAAGACACCTGGCCTGGACCATATAACCTTCCGCTGGAACAAAAAGACTTCTACAGAGTTTGAGGTGCAAGTGAAAGGGGAGAAACATGATACAAAGTATGATTTCATTCATATGATTCAGGTTGGTGCCATGTTAACTAGATTCATAAGTCAAAATAAAATAAAAATAACTGATGGTAATAACTCTAGTTTAAAAAAAAAAAAAAAAAGCCCAGCAGTTATAAAAATGGGAAAACAGCTCTCGTTGCAATACTCTCCTTCAGTCTGACACTGTCCCCTGCAGAAAATTCATTACTCCACTAGATGGTGCTGCTGTTCTGGATTAGGGGATGGCCACTGTCATTCAACTCACTTCCTGAGTCTAGGCTGTCATGGACACACCCACCTGGGAGTGTGCATTACAGCAACCTGGGCTCACAGTACTATTGCAGCGAACAGCAGAGGCACATCTGCACAAGTAAATTTTTTTTGTTTCATTGACTAACATGAAAGCTTAGGAGGTTGAAGGTTGCAGATCCAAGCTCAAACTTTACAGGCGGGCTCTTTCACATGGGCGATAGTGCCAACTGGTTGCTGCCAGACATTCAGTTGGTGATTCTGCCACCTCCAGAATTTTAAGTGATTTTGTATTAAATTACTGTGCCACAGCCTCAAGCCAATTCTTTGGTCTTAGTGGGAGCATTTGACAGGTGGCGCCACCTGTCCAACTCTGGTAAGCCGAGTTAAAACTGCCACCACTGCAGCTGCAAACCATCATAGCCATGGCATGTGTACAGCCCTGTCCAGCTGCAATAGTAAAATTTAGCTAGGTGGTCAGGGAGTGGTAAAGCCATGGCTCAACCACCTGTTTTTACTGTTCTCACCTCTGGTTGCCCATGTGAAAGCGCCCAAAATGTTGAGAATTGCATATAATTTCAGCTGTTGAAAAAGTAAGCTACATTTGTGTTTTAAACATAGACATCAGAGTCAGCTAAATATGCCTAAAGACTTTGTCGTTTTTAGACATGCGTCGCCCTTCCATGTGCTCCTTACTGTTATAGGTTGGGGTGGTTGCCATTTGTTTGTACTGTTGGTAATTGGTGCACTAGATACCTTTTTAGCTGCCATTGTGTTATTGCAAGGTGTCCTGTGCGTCCCTGTAAATTTAAGGAGGGGTGGGCTCCCTCCAGGCATACCTACCCTCAATCTATCAATTATTATATATGTGCTCCAACTCACGAGACTCTCAAAAGATAGCGTTAGGACTGCACTACACTGGGGTGCCATGACTTGGCCACTGCAGCTGACACATAGTTGCAAATGTGTGCAAACTAAACCCCTTGGTTTGAACGTGAACTGATAGACAGGAGAATTTAGTTTGTTGCAGGCTGGCTGGTAAGTGAGCTGGGAATTTTTGTTTGTTGTTTTCTGAAGACTACCCTAGTCTACCTATTGAATGAGGTGTTCTTTGGGATCAAAAATGAAATTGCAGTGCTTTATAAAAATGTCTTGTGTCGTTACAGATGCTGTACTATGTCAAGGATATTCCTGCTACTTTAAAATTCTTCACCAGCTTGCTTTCAGCTGAAGGAAAACTTCTTATAATCCTTGTATCTGGTAAGATATGAGCAAAACACGCTTGTTTGTGTGGATAGAGACATACCCAGCTGGACATAGATAGTCTGACTACCTTAACAATCTTGGCATTAAAAGTGGGCAACAGGACATTGATAATCCAACTATCTTAACATCCATGGCATTTAAATTGGCCAACTGGACATAAAAAGTGGTCAACTGGACATAGATATTCCAATTATGTTAACAACCTTGGAATTAAGTGGCCAACTGGACATGAATAGTCTAACTATCTGAGCAACTTTTGCATTAAAAGTGGTCAACTGGACAGGAATTGTCCAACTATTTGAATAACCTTGGCATTGGTATTAAAAGTGGCCAACTGGTCCTAGATAGTCCAACTGTGAGAATGTAAAACACAAGATAAGTGTATTGGATCTCACACTGAAGATACACTATACACCTATGAGGCTACAAAACAGAACTGCATAGACACACTCACATACTGGGAAGTGCACTGATATTTTTCAAGAGGTATTCCAGACAATGGGACATTTTTCTGCATTAAAGTATAGCTCAAGGCAAAACTTTTTTTGGGGGGATGGAAAAGGAGGGCTATAATCCCTGTCATTTTTTTTGGCCATCTGTGTCCCACTGGGGACATGGCCCTTTCGCTTGCTGTCCAATAAAAAAAATAGGGAGAGAGAAGGAGTCCTGCAAATGGATGGACTCCTAAAGTGTCACCAGGGTCACCAGAACTAGTGTCCCTATTAGATGATTTCCCCTCTATTATTGCTGTCAACCCTAAATTAGGGATTTCCTTTACTTTCACTCTCAGTGATAATGGAAAACAGGACAAAAAGAGATAAATAAGGGTTCCAAACCCCGGAGATCTTTGATATTTCATGTTGTTTGGGTAGATCTCCGCCTCCCAAAGGTTGCTTACCCATGGTTTAGAGATACAGTATGTTGATATTCTTGAGGCATTTAACCCACAATCTCTAAATCAGAAATATCATTTATGGATAGATTGGGCCTTCATTTCTTTGTCCACTTTATGTCTAGTATACATTTAGGAGTATAAAATATTTACTTTAAAAGTATAAACTTGGCTTCACTTTTGCTACCAGGGAACAGCGGGTGGTCTACTCTGTGGAAGAAATACGGATCCCGCTTGCCTCTGAACGATATGTGCCTGTACATCACAGCGGGCGACGTTGCGGACATGTTGAGTTCAATGGGCGTCAAGTACCAAAGTTATGACCTGCAATCTGACATGGACATCTCGGAGTGTTTTGTGGAAGGGGACCGGAATGGGGAGCTGCTTCTGGACTTCTTAACGGAAACCTGTGATTTTAAGAAAAATGCCCCAGCTGACCTTAGAGAGGCGGTCATAGAGGACCTGAAGAGCTCTGGGTGCAGCTCTAAACGGGACAGCAAAGTCATTTTTAATAACAATCTTAGTGTGATTGTGGTTGAGAACAAAGAGGCATCACCCCAACCATGATGTCCTTCTCTATCTCAATTAGGAGCGACTCAGTGTTAAAACATTCCTGGGCATTCACTGAGATTGAAGAACTCCAAATTACATAAGAAGACACTGCCCCTGTGCTAAGACAGAATATCCTGTGACATCTACATAAGTTGGAGGTTGATAGGATTTTCTCTTTGTCAGATTGAGTGCGACATTCCCAGTACCTCTTTGTGGCACTGTAGCCTTTTATTGGTTATTCTGTGCAAATGTTCTTATAAGAATTTCCCTGCATTCAGTACATCAAGAGATTGTAGCAGGGTTGGATCGGGATATGAATAGTTTGTTTCTTGTTTGATCATCATTTTATAAAACATTTGTGCCCAAAAGAAATAAATGCAGCGCTTAAATAGAACATAATATAATAATATAATAAAATAATATAGAACAGTGAAAAATAGTATATTGTGTATCAACAATACAGAAAAATGTGTAATAAAATCCACCATGTGAGTTGTGATAAATTATAAAGAGATTTGGTATCAAATGTCAATGGATCAGCATTTCTAGGACATCTTTGGAGCAAATAACATCAATGAAGACGTGTTGAAAAGGAATGTTGAAAAAGGAAATCTTGTGAAGAGACCGCCACCAATTGCATGAAGGCTTACCGGAGTTAATGGACTTAAAGGGGCATATACCTCTTAAGTCAACCAGGCTTGTAGTGATAAACACCATATAGGATATAGAACTTTCAACGATCCAGATAGCCACGATCACAGTAGGGACTTTGAATGGTACTGGTCAGCAGCGTGTTCTCAATGAACGGGTAAAAGTGGTTCAGATGGAGAGAAGGACGGCCAGAGGAGATTCACATACTCACATGTTGAAACCAAGAAGTGAAAAAAAGTTTCCACATAATGTGATAACGTTTTGAAATGGTTTTAATAAAAGGTAAAATTTGGACAGAAGCAGTCAAAGGCTTAAAAAGGACATGAAAAGGCGCAGTTGTGGTGGCAGAACTCGAACTGACGTGTTTCGCCACTAGAAGGTGACGCAGAATTCCTTTTTTTCCTTTCTTTTATTAAAACCATTTCATAATGTTATCACACTATGTGGAACCTTTTTTTCACTTCTTGGTTTCAACGTGTGAGTATGTGAATCTCCTCTGGCCATTCTCTCCATCTGAACCACATTTGACCGTTCATTGAGAACATGCTGCTGACCAGTACCATTCAAAGTCTCTACTGTGATCGTGGCTATCTGGATCATTGAAAGTTCTATATCCTATATGGTGTTTATCACTACAAGCTTGGTTGACTTAAGAGGTATATGCCCCTTTAAGTCCATTATCTCCGGTAAGCCTTCATGCAATTGGTGGCGGTCTCATCACAAGATTTCGTTTTTCAACATTCCTTTTCAACACGTCTTCATTGATGTTATTTGCTCCAAAGATGTCCTAGAAATGCTGATCCATTGACATTTGATACCAAGTCTTTTTTTAATTTATCACAACTCACGTGGTGGATTTTATTACACATTTTTCAGTATTGTTGTATACACAATATACTATTTTTCACTGTTCACAATATATTTAAGCGCTGGATTTTTTTTCTTTTGGATATTTGTGCTGTTTGTCTTCGGCTGTGCTGGCTGCTTAAACTATTCACTATTTAACACAGCTCTGTTTATGTTTTTGATATAAAACATTTGTGCGACTGATAAATATTTGCACATTTCAAATTAAAATCGCCATATTTTCTCTAATATATGTAATTCCTAAATCTTTTGCGCCACCTATTGGCCACAGTGATTTTATTTTTACCATAAATACTTGAATTGGGAAAAATGCATTTTAGTGGCTAGGCGGCGCTGATGATATGGGAACTACATATATTAGAGAAAATATGGCGATTTTTCATTCTGTTTGTCGCATACGCACAATAAACATTTTAAGTATAGACTCCGTAATGCCGCATACACAAGACTGGACTTTTCGACCGAACTGGTCCGATGGAACGAATCCGTCGGACAATTTGACCGTGTGTGGGCTTCAGCGGACCTTTTCTGTCAAAAATCAGACGGACTTTAGATTTAGAACATGTTTCAAATGTTTCCGACGGATTTGAGTCCGGTCGAAAAATCTGTTCCTCTGTATGCTAGTCCGACGGACGAAAACCGACGCTAGGGCAGCTATTGGCTACTGGCTATGAACTTCCTTATTCTAGTTCCGGTCGTACGTCATCACGGTCGAACCCGTCGGACTTTGGTGTGATTGTGTCTAGACAAGTCCGATTCAACGGAAGTCCGTCAAAGTCCGACGGAATTCAGTCCGGTCGTGTGTACACGGCATTAGACTCTTTAGTGTGTATTAAATGAAATTAGGTGTAACAAGTAGAATCATTCTGATTACTTAAATCTGAGATCTTTGTAATCGACAAAAGCCAACATCCAAGGAACACCCTGTTTATGGGTACAGGGGGTCCCCGAGTTACGAACTCGTTAGGGACTGCCCGCCTGTTCTTAACTCGGAAATGTTCTTAAGTCGGCCACGCATGCGCAGACCGACAATTACGGACAATTACGGACATTTCCGATGTTCCGGCGAATGCCGTTCTGCGCATTTGCGGCAAATTACGGACATTTCCGATGTTTGCCGTCATTTTCTGAGGCTCCGTCTGGCCGCGCATGCGCAGAACGACCAAAGGACGGCGGAAAATGGCGGAGGGTCCCCACAGCGCCCGGTTTGTAAGTAGGGGATGTTCGTAGGTCGGGCGTTCGTCGGGGACCCCCTGTATATATACTTTGTGGATCTGAGGTGCACAACTTCCTCCTCTCCTTTTCTGATTTGTTGCCAATCAGATTCAACCTTCCAAGGCAGATTTAAATTTGATTTGAGACTTTCTATATAGAAGAGGAGCAATGAGCTGACAATTAATGTAGTTAGGAATCATTTTTCTGTAGCACAAGCCGGGGTTCTCAGATAATCAGGTTACAGGTAATGGAGTAAGCTGGTGCACAGCTTTGTTCACTGGATACATTTCAAGGCTTAGGGGGTGTATTTATAAAAAAAAAAAAAAAATAATTGACAGAGCTATTTGTCCTGCAAAACTGCATTACGTTAGTTCTGTTTGAATATTGGCAAAACTGAATGTTACTAGGATATTTTCTCTACAGGTTTGGTGTTCTTTATTCCCGAATAACATGAATCAAGAAAATACGGGTTATGGCCACTAGATGGAGCTGATGATCATAGAAAATAAGTATTTATTTCCTATGATCATCAGCTCCATTTAGCAGCCATAATGCGGTATTTTCCTGAATCACGCTATGAAGAACATCTGACCTGTAGGGAAAATAGCCTAGTAAGATTTGATGTTGCTTCGCCAGATGAATAACTCTTTTTTTATCAATACTCCCCTAATTTATTTTTATTTTTTTAACTAGAGGATATATTTACACTACTAAAACGTATTATTTTGGATGGAAGAATGGGAACATTCCCTGACCCGCACATTGCCCTGTTTAGGGACTGTGAACATCTGAAGATAATACCGCTACAGGGATGACAACTGGTGCAAAGATTCAATGCTGGAGTTCATTAACCTGTGTCCTCTGTCCCCATGTGACTGATATTGTAATTTTTAATATAACTGTATTTCTAAGATTAAAGTGCACCTTAACCCCAAACACTTTAACCAGATATGGTCCTGTCATTTTAAAAGGCTGAGTCCTTTTTTTTTTTAAGTGCTCAGCTTTAAGAGAAAGAAGCTTCCTTTCCTAGGGTGATAACGCTTTCTCAGTTCAGCTGCAACGTTGTCACCACTCTTGAGTTGGACTACATGCAGCTGTGCCAGGGGAGGACTGGGCTTGTGGCCTTACAACTAAGTGGCTCTTTCATGGTGTGTTTCCGTTGGGCTAAAGAAAATATAACAGGTAAAGTGTGCCATGGTGCTGCAATTATTTTTGGGAATGGAGAAAGGCGAGGACATGGTTTATTGGGACACACCTTTCTCATCTTAACGCGTTTTGCGCTTCACAAGCGCTTAGCCATAGCCTTCATGATTTGGGTGTAATTCCATTTTTTGGACTGAAATGCCAAAGGTCCATTTAATCGTTGTCAGAAACCATGAAATCAGGCCGAGACAAAAGTACAGTTAAATCACACTTGTTTAATAATAAAAAGAACAAACGTAGTCAAAACATAACGAGTATAGGCGCATATGTTAAAATATCTTGATAAGTTCTTCCAATTGCATTGAGTATTTGGTATATACAATATATACATAGGTTACAAGTCCATAGATTGAAAAGCTCAGTCCATGTGGGAGGTGAAATCTATGAATGGATCCTGGGGTAAGCATACAGGGCAGCCTTCAAGGTCAAACCGAAACCGTGTTCAGGAACTGTGAAAAGAAACAAATGGAGAGGCGCCTCTGGGTGCAATCGTTTTTTAACAGGGATAACAATTTATTAGTAGCTCAATAGTAAAACTCACATTTTTGTGATAAAATCAGGCATGGTATGCAAGTAAGGAAGTGGTATCTCCTGGTGCTGTGCTGTGTCATTCTGTGCTCTGGTTAACTTCCGTATAGATGATAATGCTGGCTCAGGAAGGCGGCCTCAGAACGAGGCTTGAGAAGCAGAAGACAGCTGGCTCAGGGGGATACCGTCATCAGTGTAGGACGCATTTCTCGAGCATGCGCACTTGGATCTTCTTACAAGTCGCTCTCTTTTCTCAACAAGCTGTAGTCAAAACATAGCCAGAGTTCAGTAACCGGAACGGATAGTCAGCCAAGCCAGAAGTCAGGGATCAATGTAGTGGAACAGCAAGCAGGATCTGGAGCCAGAAGGGATGTCAGCAAAGCAAGTCTTGAACAGGATCACAGGAGATAGTTTCTGTGATGTTGACCAAGGCGAAGGCAGACAACCTCTGCATTGGAAGGCTTAAGTAGGCAGGACTAACGAGCAGGAAATCATCGACAGCTGAGTAACTGTGGAGAGATATGAGCTGGCAATTAGCTGACAGCTGAGCAGCCAGCTCAGAGAAGGAAGGGCTGAGCCCAGCCCTGACAGTCGGCAATCCATACGGTCCCGCCCACAAAATAAAATAACCTGTTGATTTTTGGAATGAGAAAAAGACAACGGGTAATATTCTTATTAACCTAATGATAAATAAAAAATATCTTGAATTAGGGTGGAACCCTAACTGGATGTCATCTAATTTGCTAAAGCACTAAGGGGTCTATTTATAAAACATTAATTCAACGAGTCACAAGCATTCGTCAAGGCTGCATGATTTTTTTCCATATTTTCTCTAATACTATTACTTCCTAGGATATTCTGATCCATCTAGTGGCCAAAAATGCAATATACAGTAAAACCTTGGTTTGAAAAGTAACTTGGTTTGAGAGCATTTTGCATGATAAGCAACATTTTAAAATAAATTTTACCTTGATAAACAAGTGGTGACTTGATATATAAGTAGCGTCATCTCACAACTGGGTATAAAAGAGAAGAGAGGCGCCTCTAAGTGTAGCAATATGGTTACATTTAATAAAGGTACAACATTTAGCAACTCGCATGGTTGATGATTAAAAGTGACACATCTAAGTATACAGGCATCCGGGGTAAAGCTGTCCACATAGACCGTCCTCCGCACCTCCATCTACGTCGTCCCTTCCACGCTGCAATCCACGAGCGATTCAAGCCTCGCTTTCAGATCGCTCTACTGCAGGGTAGCCTTCTCGGTCACGATTGCAGACTGACGGGTGAGAGCCGGCGGTGCGGAGGACGGTCTATGTGGACAGCTTTACCCCGGATGCCTGCCTACTTAGATGTGTCACTTTTAATCATCAACCATGTGAGTTGCTAAATGCTGTACCTTCATTAAATGTAACCATATTGCTACACTTAGAGGCGCCTCTCTTCTCATTTATACTCTGTAGCTCCTAGATTTTGCGTCTAATCCCCTTGTGGATAGACATTTTATGGTTACACAACCCATCACATCGCTCTAATCTTTTTATATGGACTATAAACTGAAGGATTTATGAATAAATGGTTGTGGAACGAATCCTCTGGGTTTCCATTATTTCTTATGGGGAAATTCCCTTTGATCTACAAGTGCTTTGGATTACAAGCTTGTTTTCAGGACTAATTATGCTCGCAATCCAAAGTTTTACTGTATTTGCTGGGGTATTTCAGGAAAAACATACTTCATTTTTGCCACTAGGTGGAGCTGACTATCAAAGGAAGTTGCAGCATTAGAGAAAATACAGGGAAAATGAATCCGGCGTGGACGAATGCTTATGACATTTGTCAAATTAATGTTTTTTTTTTTTTTTTTTTAATTCCTTTATTTCAAAGTAAATTGCATGACAAAAAATACAACAGAGAACATATCCAACCGATTACAAGACAAGTGGTAAGACAGGGAGTTAGAAGATGTGACAGTGTTCAGGCAACATTGGCGGGTCGACTGGGCCTGCTTCTTGCCTAATAAACAATACAAAGAGATACAGTGCTAAGGCAACATTACCGAGTTCAGGAACGCATCGGCTACTTGTTCAACGTTCTACCCTGTTTATGGACGGTCGTAAATCTGTTGGGAAGAACAGTCACTGGCCTGAATAAGCTATTACTTAGTCAAATTAATGTTTTATAAATAGACCCCTGTGTGTCATAAATATTTTTTTCAGTGTCCGGCCATCACTTTACTGCAGCTAGAGAGATCACATTTTAAACTCTCCCTATCATCTTAGGTTATAAACCAGCCAGGGGAGGATAGGTTTAGATCCCAACAGCTGTTCGGGTCCAATTTGAAGTAAACCCCAGCTATGCTCATTCAGGTTTACTTTATTGATCAGTGTGGTCATGTGGTTTGATGTAAACAACTGAATCAGTTGTTTCAACCTCGCGCCAAGGTGTATTGTTGTACCAGATTATGTTTGTGGTTTTAATTTCAAATAATATTAGTATTATACTATGTCTGGTCATGTGGTTGCTTGCCATTGGTAGCTATATACAGTGGAACCTTGGTTAACGAGTAACGTGGTTAACGAGCGTTTTGAAAGACGAGCAACTTTTTTTTTAAATCCTGACTCGGTTTTCGATTGTTGTCTGGCAAAACGAGCAGAATTCAAGCTAATGTGGTGTGCAGTACCGCATTTGGCCAGATGTGCAGGGGCGCAGGTGACACTCGGAATGGTTCGGAGCCGTTCGGAAACGCTCAAAATCACTTGGAAATACTCAGTTTCCAAGTGTTTCTGAGCCTTTCCGAGTTCAGCCGAGCTGTCCCCGAGTGTTTCCAAGGCTCTCCGGCGCCCCCCACCTCTGGCCATGTGCGATAGAAGTCAATGCGGAGCGAATTATCTTCGTTTCCATTGACTTCTATGGGGAAACTCGCTTTGATATGCGAGTGCTTTGGATTACAAGTATTCTCCTGGAACGGATTATGCTGGTAATCCAACGTTCCACTGTAATGGAAAACAAGCTCCAGGGCGGTGTACAGATCAATTCGCTGGCAGCAGGGGGCATCACGGACGCTGTGTACAGTGGGGTCCAGAGGGGTGGCCAGGTTATTTGTAGTAGCTCACCTTTTCATTTTTCAAAGGTAAATTTGCCCTTTACCAGACCTCAAGGGGGCAAATGAGAGACATTAATTCTTAGAGTTTACATACACTTTAAGTTTTCTTACGAAAATTACCATTTTCCAAAGCTACAGAAACTATACAAAGTGTTGAGTCAAGGTGACCGGAATCCAGGCGGATCATCTGTATGTAAGAGAAAACTTGCAAAGTCGTTACCGTATTTTCTATCCTTGTATATGCCAAAAGCCTTTCTTGTTATTTTGTTGCGGAGTGTGGATGTCTGTTAATGAATCACCCACCAGTATGTCCTGGCTTTTCTAGCAAAACTGAAAGGATAACAACATTTAATGGAAGCGGAGGGTCACGCTGTGATGTCAAGTGCCTTAAGAAAGGCTTACAGCCTATTCTATTCATTGTACTATTTCCTATGAGATTCTTTCTTTAACTTTGTGTATTGTTAATACACAGGTACTGATGTAAAGAAAAAAAAAAGAACAAGAGTGACGGCAGAAAAGTCCATCAAATCTGCCCATTTTTTATTTTTTTATTTATTTTATTACTTTTGTCTGTCCCAAACATGTTTGTTAATATTCTTAGTCTGCATTCACATTTTGTGTTTTGTAAACGTGCGCAAAATCATACGCATCAGTTTCAGTGTGCTGCCCTATGTGGGACAAACATGGCAAAGTAGCTCATGTACTTTTTTGAGCATTTAGCTTCTTTTTTTTTTTTTAACTGCACGGTTTTCCCCGTTTGCAGTGCCACTAACAATGACAATGCAAGCACGACAGGCGTTTTTCATGTAGCACCCTTGTCTTAAACGGGGGGCTACTGGTAAATTTATCTGTGCTAGGTGGTATCTAACCTGGCTGATTTGTAGTCTTTGTGGTTATTTGGGTTTTCTCCTAAGCCTGGCTTAACTGTGGTTCCTTCCTTCTGTCAGTAGGTGGCACTGTTGCCTTTGGCATTAGTGAATGAATGAATAATTTGTATAGCGCTATATTGCGAACTGAATCGCCTCAAGGCGCTGTATTCGTGCTTTGTTGTCAAGCTTCTTAGAAGAGGTGGGTCTTGAGTTTTTTCCTGAAGGCCTGATGGTTTTCTTCCATGCGGATGTAGGTTGGTAGAGCGTTCCATAGCCGTGGTCCTTGGACAGCGACTCTCCGTTCCCCCTTTGATTTGTAGCGGGATTTGGGAATGAGGAGGAGGTTTTGGTTAGCGGATCGAAGACTGCGATTGGGTGTGTAGTGTTTTATTTTCTCGAGAAGGTATTGAGGAGCGTCTCCATGGGTACATTTGTGGGTGAGGCAGAGGGTCTTGAATGTGACCCGATTCTTTACGGTTAGCCAATGTAGGCTCCTCAGGGAAGGGGAGATGGATAGTATGATGAGCTGCCATGAGAATGAGTTATGAATATGCATATCTCTTTCAGCCAATCAGTAGAAGTTTCAGGCCCGTGAGCATGCTGGGAGAGAGTATATATTTGGAGGAAGTCAGGTGATTGAAGTCCTCACACCCAGACCTTGGTTTAGTGTGGATATTTAAGGAACAGCTGCGTTGGGTGAGGCCTGGAGTCTAAGGCCTGGACATGTGCTCGAGGCTCTGCCAGAAAGTGCATGTGTGTTGCCTGAGGGAATAGGAGAGGCTCTGCCAGAGAGAGAAACTCTTGTTGCCTGAAGACATAAGGAAAGGGTTGGAGTTTTGAGATGAAGTACCAGAAGTTACTCTTCATGAACTGGGGACTGTGGAGAGGCTGGGAAAGCATCAAGAGAGACTCAGTCAAGGAAACCCTGCACATTTGTTGTGAGTTTTGGTTGCTATAGGAGACAGCTGTTGCTAAGTGGGTACAGAACATTGGGTGCAGGCCTAAGGCCATTGTTCTGTATTACTGCCTACCTGGCTGTTTTGTTTTCTGAGTCTGTTTATCTGCATGGTTACTGTTCTAGGGTGTCCTGTGCCCTAACCCTCTCTCCCACATTTTTGTGAGCAATAAACTCACTTTTGAGTTTATTCACCATGATATCTGCTTAAAAAAACATATATATATATAATGTTAGGGGGTTCTGAGCAATTTTCTAGCAAAAAAAAATATGATTTTTACATGTAGGAGAGGAGCGCCAGAATAGGCCCCATATGAAAGTGGTTAAGGAGGCCTGCCCCCTACCAATCCAAGTTGGGGATTGGTCAGGGCTCCCTAGAATAACCCAGGTGGCTCCACCTCCCCTCCCACCTCTCTTTCCAGAAAGCACTAGAACTTCTGGAAAGAAATAGGAGGTTCTGATGACACCACCTGGGAGTCACCCAGCCATACCCTGAGCCCCTCCCAGTCTAGAATGAAAACAAACAGGCCTAGCAACCAGCCAGTCCTGCTTAAATGTACCTATTCTCTCAAGTACACTACTAGAGGGTGCTACAGTAATAAGAATACTTACATGCACGTGATCTCTTTTACAAATAAATCTACAAACCTCATATATTCCCTTTAAATATATCGTCCTAATGCTTTTGTTCTATAGCAATCAGGGTGCAGAACAGACAATGGTAGATGGACTGATAAAACAAAAAAAAAAATGTGATACAATACACAGCGGTACAGAAGCAGATACAATGTTTCTTCCTCTCCTTGCTACTACATCAAAATGAGTTACCTCAGCAGTTGGATTTGTGCAAGAGATAAAGGCCTAAGTGAAGAATGGGTGTCTTCAAGGTGAATTTGATTTACAGAGGCTGTCAAAAAAGCAGGCAGTGTGCCCGGGAGCCCTTGTTATCCATGCTGCAGACGGACCCAGAATAAAACAGTTCTCTAGAAAAAAAAAAAAAAGGAAGGGCTAGATTTTTTTAATAAGGGTGTGATAACGAGGACAACGCTTATGGCAGGGGTAAAGTCGAGCACTAAAAAAGTGTCACGAATCTGTGTGAACAATAAATATACAGTATAGGGGGTTTCTTATATAATTAATTGAAAGCAACCTTTTCCTTTTGTCAATGTTTCCAAAAACCATTGTTGAATATACAATCTTTTCCTAATAGACCCTAATAGAATTCCTTCATTGGGTGCCAGCATAGCCCAGACTTCAAAGATGGCTCGCCCATTTTTGTGACATACTAGACATGTGGCATTAGTTTTGTTACAAATCCATATTTGCGTGATTTGAAATTTCGGATGTACTTGAATCTCCAAACAACAATAATAACAGATCTCAACTAATCCTAAACAAAATATAATAAAAACAACAAATTAGACATGTGCAATTAGTTTCGTTTTTTTTCGTTTTTTTACATTATTTTCGTTCGTTCGTTTTCGTACGAATGAACGAATGATTCGCTAAAAATTTTAACGAATCGTTCGAATCGAACGAATCCGAAAAACAACGAAAATCCGAAAAAAACAAATTAGAAACAACGAATGTACGAATGAAGAAAGTCCGAAAAACGAAAACAGGAACAACGAAAATGAACGAAAAAATTCGTACATTCATAACTTTTATT
Source organism: Lithobates sylvaticus (assembly GCA_028564925.1). Classification (NCBI taxonomy): domain Eukaryota; kingdom Metazoa; phylum Chordata; class Amphibia; order Anura; family Ranidae; genus Lithobates; species Lithobates sylvaticus. The sequence continues at coordinate 34,524,416 of CM053031.1, forward strand.
TTTTTTCGATTCGTAATTTTCCGTGTCTCTTACAATGGCGTTGCTTAACGTGCTTCGAATGGATTGAACGAAAAAATTCGTACATTCGTAACTTTTTTTTTTTTCGATTTGTAATTTTCTGTGTCTCTTAAAATGTAATAGCATACACATTACATAACATTATGAATTAGGCTCCGATTACGAATCTACGAATGTTACGAATGTACGAATAAATACGAATGCGTCCGAAAATGTACGAAAAAACGAATCAACGAAAAATAACTCTTACGAATGTATGAATCGTTACGAATACGAACACCGATGACTTACGAATTTACGAATCGTTACGAATCAACGGAAACGAAAAAAACGAAACGAAAATAAACTAATTTTTTTCGGAAAAAAAAAAAAACGAAATGAAAATAAACTAATTTTTTTGTTGTGCACATGTCTACAACAAATTAATTTGTATCGATCCGCTTCATTCGGATGACATGATGTGATAGTTTGGGCCTTTTGTTAATGTTTGAAGCTTCCGAAATAACGCAATGACATAAGGAATGACCCGAATAAATTCAGATCCATTAGCTTTTTTTTTTTTTTTCATTATTTTATTTATTCATAGGACACAGTCAAGGACATACAGCAAGGAATTCCAGAAAAAATAAACACAATACAACATTAAGATGACACATTGCAGATTAGAACCCAGTATTGGATCGCCATCTAGAGTGTCTCTCCTATTCCGCAATAATGATGCTAGAGACAATGGGGTTGATTTACTAAAGGCAATCCACTTTGCACTACAAGTGCACTTGGAAGCGCAGTCGCTGTAGATCTGAGCATGTAGAAGTGAAATGAGGGGAAGCTCTGCTGATTTTTTATCATCCAATCATATGCAAGCTAAAATGCTGTTTTTTATTTTCATTGCATGTCCCCCTCAGATCTACAGCGACTACATTTCCAAGTGCACTTCCAAATGAACTTGCAGTGCACTTGTAGTGCAAAGTGGATTTGCCTTTCGTAAATAACCCCCAATGTGTTAACTCCTGGCATACTCAACGTATAAAGAAAAGCAAACCATGTATGCTGCCCCATCTTCAGTCCCGGACCAGTCCTAATCCTAATTTTATAACTTTATATATTAAAGAGATTTTGGACCCCAGGAGCCCGGATCCAAGGAACCAAAAAGGAAAAGATAGAGGGGGGAGAAAGAAAGACAAGAACAGAGAGAGAAAAAAATGGTGAGGAGGTGGGAAAGCGGGAAGGGATAGGGGGGTGACCATGTGTGAGCTTGCAGAACACGGGCAGAGATAAAATGAACCCCTTGAATGAATGAATGATTTGTATAGCGCTGCAATTGTGAACTGAATCGCCTCAAGGCGCTTGATCAGCCTGTGTTGTCTCGCTTCTTAGAAGAGGTGGGTCTTGAGTTTTTTTCCTGAACGCCTGATGGTTTTCTTCCGTACGGATGTAAGTCGGTAGAGCGTTCCATAGCCGTGGTCCTTGGACTGCAAATCTTCCTTCTCCCTTTGATTTGTAGCGGGATTTGGGAATGAGGAGGAGGTTTTGGTTAGATAATTGAAGACTGCGGTTGGGTGTGTAGTGTGTTATCTTTTCGCGTAGGTATTGGGGAGCGTTTCCTTGTATGCATTTGTGGGTGAGGCAGAGGGTCTTGAATGTAATCCGATTCCTTACGGTTAGCCAATGTAGGCTCCTCCGGGCGGTGGAGATGGATTCCCAGGTTTTTTTTCCCGTTATCAGTCTTGCCGTCGTGTTTTGAATGAGTTGTAAGCACGCAAGTTGGGTACCCCAGCAACGAAAGGGCCCCCCCGAAAAAAAAGGCTTCCGTTTTAATTTTTAACTGTCAAGGAGGGTTCTTCCCTCATCTGAAACCAGAAAGACATTCCAGAGTGACCAGATCTTGGAGTAGCGCTCCTGCTCGTGTCGTGCAGAGAGAGCTAATTCTTCCATTTTGCTGATTTCTTTTACTTTACGTAGCCAGATCCCTACTGTTGGGGGTAGTGGCGATTTCCACGCCAGAGGAATACATGCCTTAGCGGCGTCTAGAAGGTGACGGATAATAGATTCCTTGTATACCTTTTCTGGTATGTGGGACGCATGGAGGAGGAAAAAGGCCAGGTCCTCCGGTATCGTACGGTCTGTAAAAATTTGAAGAATGCGTCTAACCTCTGTCCATTCACTTTTATTCTAGTGAGCATAGTGTGAATATAAGATTCTTTTTGGATTGGGGTTGAACTTGAAAGTCCATTTGTTTAATTCGGATGTGCGCAGCCCAACAAGCCAAGTCAGTTGAGAATAAGGAAATTATTTCAACTTAATAACATTGATGTATTAATACAACAATCCATGCACAGTGAGTAGCAGACCATAATCCGGTACAGCAAAGGTTAAGCCCTGGGGCACGGGGCATCAATTCAGGGACTCCCCAGCCAAAAGTGGCCTCAGTGGAGGAAGTCAAGGCAGCGTGGCAGGGAAAAGAATGTCACAATTCCATCATGGGTACTCTGAGGGCTGTGTGTCTTGGCAATTGCATCCCCTTTAGGGCCAGGCAGTTAAAGGAAGAGCAAAGGATAGAGTGAAGTCCCAGTGCTCAGAACCCAGATAGCAAGCAATTGTGCTGCAATTTTGAAACTGACTTGCTAAGTTATTGCTAGACTTGCCGGGCTTCACAAGTTTGTTTCACAATTGCAGCAAGTCCGCATTCCATGATCAACTTTCTTTGTAAATATTCTGCAGATCTGCTGCAAGTTCTGGTTCAGTTATGTTGTGCAATAGTCATCCCACCACAGGGGGCACTGTGGCTGAATTTTCATGATGTTACAAGTACTACCCTGTTTCCCCAAAAATAAGACCTAGCATGATTGTCGGTGATGGCTGAAATATAAGCCCAACCCCCCAAATAAGCCCTAGTTAAAGGCCTTGTAGGTCTTATTTTCGGGGTAGGGCTTATTTTCAGGGAAACAGGCTAGGGCTTATTTGGGGGGTAGGGCTTATATTGCAGCCGTCACTGACAATCACGCTAGGTCTTATTTTTGGGGAAACAGGGTATCACAAAGAGGGCTTTAAAGCTGCCCTAATCTTTTCCATGATACATTGATACATGCGGCAAGATTACTACACCTCCAAAAATAAATCTGTGTTCATTGATATGTTGCCTCCTTACCACTTGTTTTAACCCTGTAAACTCTGCGTAGCACCCTCCTACATAGGTGCTAGGATTAGGTACATTTAGTTCTGGTCCACTGTATTTAGTGGAGCCTCATTTCACTGCTAGGCAAATTTTGGTTCTGGCTTGAAAAGTGTATAAATAGTCTGAGACCTGGAACAGAGAGGCCTTTTTTACTGAGAACGTCACAGTCCTCCTGTGGTGTCATGTGCCTGTGGTTCATTGGGGCCTCAGTTGGGCTAGCTGGAGGTCTACTTTTCTGAAACTTTGCTGAAGCTGACCGAGGGGGTGTCACCTGAGGATCTAGTCTGGTACCACAGGGTGAAAGTCTCTAGACGATATTGTAAGGAGGCAACCAATTATCCAAGGACATTTGTGAGTACAGACTGGTATGAGAGATCCCAGAGACTATGTGCTGCTGCCATTCCTCTTATGCTAGAATCAGCGTATTTAAAGGGGACATTGTGTCTGGTGTACCCAAGAGCTCAGTCTATTTAAAGAGGAAGTAAACCTGATGGGTTTTACATCCTCTATTCCCCTGCAAAGTAAAAGCATAATAGGCTAGTATGCATCGCATACTAGCCCATTATGTGCCACTTGCCTGCAAACGAAGCCCGCAATGTCTGCGATGTCCCCACTGGTGGAATCATCCATCTTCACCCCTCTTCCTTCCGGGGCACGCGCGTGGGAGCCAAGGGTCACGGAACGGGCCCTATAGAAATGGCACGATCCTGCCCCCTCTAAAGTGTGCATGCACCGATTACGACGGCGCAAGTGTATATGGTAAATATCTCCTAAACCGTGCAGGTTTAAGAGATATTTCCAGTACCTACAGGTAAGCCTTATTATAACTGATGTTTTACTTTATAGACACTAAATGTCCTGAGGAAGTGAGCGGTGGCTCACGAAACGCATTGAGTTTTTAAGATGCTTTTTTCGAATCCTGTATTGACATCTGAAACTTTTCTAATCATGTACCATACATTAAAAACCACTGTCAATCGTCTTGAAATGATTTAACCTGTGCTTTATGTAACATGATGGCAATTGTGTTAATACATTTATCAACCATGTTTACCCTGTACTCAGTGGCCATGCGTGTTACACCTCATTTAAAGTGTATGTTCACCTTTACAGAAAAAATCTGTAAGGTGAACTTACACAGGTCCCCCTCCTGCCCCCCCCCCCAGGTTCCGCTGACCTGGACTGCCGCTATCTCCGGTTCTAAGCCTCGGTATAACAGTGTCAGGAGCCCGGGGCTTAGAAATCCTCTCTCCATCCACACGGCATCCTAATAGCTGACAGCAGCTGTTGATTGGTCTGCGCCGCCCATGTGACGGCGCTGACCAAATAGAATGTTTCAAAATGTCCCCCTGAATGGGGACGTTTTGGACATTCGGCTGAGAGGATTTCTAAGCCCTGTACACCTGGAGTGGATATATCGGGGCTTAGAACCGGAGATTACCGTGGTCAAGATCAGCAGGACTGGGGGGTGGGGGGAGGGGCAAGGAGGGGGACCTGGGTAAGTTCACCTTACAGAGTTTTCTGTAAAGGTGAACTTACCCTTTAAAGTTATGTTTTTATAAGATCAATCCATCATTTACTTGTGCAAGGACTTGGCCCCCATTTTTAAAGGAGAAAGTTTAGTGCCCTCAAATTGCTACTGAAGGTTACCGGAGTATCCTACAATTACCCACTACCTATCCAAGTTCAAGTTTTCATTAATGCATCCAAAAAAAGCATACTAGACTGGTTAATGAGTCTGAAGAGTGATCGCAATTGTGTGCCTGGCTGAGGGCCAATTATAAGGAAAAAGAACCCTGGGCATCTATTCTGCAGCTCCTAGAGGTAGCATTACAGATGCACCATATTTTGTGGCAATAATTATCCCCCCTGTTGGGTTCAGGGGACCTGTTCTCTGCAGCAAAAAGCAGTATATGGAAATTACATGTCAAGGGGGTTCAGAGGACCTCTTATTGTGGGCAAATCTGCAAGTGATAATCTGTTCTATTTGCTGCATTATCAGCAAATAACTAATTGCAGATTTGCTCATAATTAGCGCTCTGGAATTTTCAAAGTGTATTTATTCTTTAACCACTTGCCGACTGATGCACGCCGATATACGTCGGCACAATGGCAGCGGTGGGCAAATGGGCGTACCTGTACGTCCCCTTTATTTGGCTGGGCTAGAGGGCACGCGCTCCCTCCGCGTACAGCGTGACCATGCCCGTGGGACCCGTGGACTCGATGTCCGCCGGTGTCCCGGTTATTGTGTCACGGAGCGGAAGAACGGGGAGATGCCTATGTAAACAAGGCATTTCCCCATTCTGTCTAGTGACATGACAGAGATCACTGCTCCGTGTCATCGGAAGCAGTGATCTCTGTCATGTGAGTGGAAGCCCATCCCCCTCACAGTTAGAATCACTCCCTAGGACACACTAAACCCCTTGATCGCCCCCAACTGTTTAACCCCCTTTCTTGCCAGTGTCATTTACACAGTAATCAGTTAATTTTTAAAGCACTGATTGCTGTATAAGTGCCAGTGGTCCCAAAATAGTGTCAAAAGTGTCCGATGTGTCCGCCATAATGTCGCAGTCATGATAAAAATCGCAGATTGCCGCCATTACTATATTATATAAAATATAAATATAAAAATGCCATAAATCTATCCCCATATTTTGTAGACACTATAACTTTTGCGCAAACCAATCAATATACGCTTATTGCAATTTTTATTTTATTTTTTTACCAAAAAATATGTAGAAGAATACATATCGTCCGAAACTGAGAAAGAAATTAGTTTTTTTATATATTTTTGGGGGATATTTATTATAGCAAAAAGTAAAAATATTGCTTTTTTTTCAAAATTGTCGCTCTTTTTATGTTTATAGCGCAAAAAAATAAAAACCGCAGAGGTGATCAAATACCACCAAAAGAAAGCTCTATTTGTGGGGAAAAAAAGGACGTCAATTTTGTTTGGGTGCAACGTCGCACGACCGTGCAATTGTCAGTTAATGCGACGCAGTGCCGGATCGCAAAAAGTGCTCTGTCAGGAAGGGGGGGGGGGGGGGGTAAAATCTTCCTTGGGCTGAAGCGGTTAATCTACACAAATATCCAACTAACTTCTGCATTCAAAACTTTTAAAAGGAAACTAGAGCCATCCGCAGCACAGAAATAGCTCAAGGCAGGCGTAGATTGTGAGCTGGCTTCTTCCGCAGGCAGCTATTTCAAGAAGGCGCTCTCTGCTTTCCGCTGGAAGATTGGACCCGGTTAATAGAAGGAAAAAGGACAGCCAAATGAAACCTATTCATTGAAACAATTAATATGATTGAGCCAATGCCTGGACACTGAATACACCCTACAGAACACACTGATTACTTATTAAAAGGGATACTTTTATATACACAGCAATTTTCAACTTTGACAGATCGAAACAGCTTGCCCTCCTCCATTCCTATTTTTTTTCTTTGGATATGTTCATAGGAAATATAATTTAGGTAAATATAGGATGTCATCTTTTTTTTTGTGTGTGATAAGTGGCATTTATTTTATTTTTTTACAGAATAGCGCACCATTAAAAGAAGCCTAAATGGAAATGTCAACGTTCTAAATATAAAGCAGCTTATAATAACGGCCACAAATATAAAATACAGAAAAAAAGGGCAGCATCAGAAAAAGTGAGAGATATCTGTTATGCCCCGTACACACGGTCGGAAATTCCGACCACAAAATCCGTCTGATTTTTTCCGACGGATTTTGTCCGACACTGGTGTTGCATACACACGGTCGGACAAAGTTGTCGGAAAATCCGATCATTCTGAACGTGGTGACGTTCGTTGCGTACGACGGAACTACGTAGAGGCTAGTAGCCAATAGCTTTGGTCTTGTAATGTGATCTGAGCATGCGTGGCACTTTGTCCGTTGGAATTCGCTACACACGATCGGAAAAAGTGCGATAGGACTTTGTTATCGGAAAATTTGAGAGCAGGATCTCAAACTTTTTCCGACGGAAAAAGTCCGATGGAGCCCACACACGGTCGGAATTTCCGACAACATGGTCCGATAGGACATTTTCCGTCGGGAAATCCGACCGTATGTACGGGGCATTACAGTAAAATGGTTACTGTATGTGAAGACCAAACTGACTATGATGGCTAAATGTAAGCTGGAATTCATTGTCTATATCAGACTTTTTCATCCAGGGTGCCCAGGAACCCTGGGGTGTCTTTGAGTTTCTTCAGGGGTTCCTTGGCAAAATGCCTAAAAATGTACCAAAAACGGTATACAAGTCAGCAGGTGGACCAAGCCTGCCTTTTAGTTACACAAAGTCACAGGCTTTCATTGTGCACCATTACAACCGTCCAGCCACTGGTGTCCTAACAACCAATGACTCCATCAGTCGGGTGCCCGAACATCATCCTCGTTTGCCCCTCCCCTTCCCCTCTCTATCAGCACTGGGGGTCACATTAGCTGAGTGAGGGAGAGAACCTGAGGGAGAAGAGAAACATTGGCATACTAGTCAGTACCAGTGTGCAAAGGTGTATTTGCTTTGGAAGAATAAATCACCTTTAACGTTGGACGCCCTACATTTGTGGGTGTTGCTGTGTTACAGTGTTGCCAACCTACCAGATATGAAATTTACTGACACAACACCCAAAATTTCCTGGCACAGCCATGTTTTTACTGGCATTGCCAAAAGTTACAAAATTACAGTTTTAAGTGCAACATTTTAGTATTTAGGCTACAAACAAGTACAGTATACAATTATCAATGTGATTTTAAGTGGTGGGCCACCCTGAAAAACAAAACTAGATAAAAATGTTAGTACATATTTAAAATGAAAAAAAAAAAAAATTTAATTTTTTTTACTTACCAGAAATGGCTGTTGCTAGGCAGATCATCCTAATCTGCCTCTTCTTGCTCTGCGGTGATCTTCTGTCTTCTGCTCCGAGTGCCGCCTTCTAGTGAATAGGGCGCGGTGTGTTATGGGAACTATGTCCCACAACACATCGCGTTCCCCATTCACAAATTCGACTCGCACATGCGCAGTAGGCTGCGCGCCGACTCGCGCATGCGCAGTAGGAGACAGGCAGCGCTCGCTGATCGTTTCCCTTACTGAGGATGGCGGCGCTGGAACCGGATCGCCGAGGGACATCTCGACCTCCACGACCGACATCGCAGACGCCCTGGGAGGGTAAGTGTACTTATTAAAAGTCAGCAGCTACTTTTTTTTTAGCTGCTGACTTTTAAATTTTTTTTTTTTAGGTGAAACACCGATTTAAGGTAGATATTGGGGCAAAAAAACTATTTCTTATTTTATTTTCGATATAGTAAGTAAGTAGCTCAGGGACAGGACTCAGGAGGGCAAGAAATTAGATTAGGAAGGCACACACACATGAAGTTTGTCCCTCCAGTCCACTGCAGTCTAAACAGCACTGACAGTCCCACTCCCGACCTGCCCTGCTCCTGTCCTGCAGACCCGCACACGAGGCTCTGGCCGCTCTGCTTGGCTCCTTGCCCCATGACATCACATGACACGCTCGGACACTGCCTCCGACAGAGCTGCCAAACACACTGTAACAGGGACTCGGATGGTCTCTGGACCGAGCCGAACATCACAACCGTATTTTTTAGGGCTGTTACTGATTAAAATTTTCATGTTCGATTAGTCGTTTTTTTTTAATCGATTGATCAACTAATTTCGATTAATAACGCAAATACAGGTCCAACTACTTTTAGCTGATCTCCTTGCATTGCAACTCTGCATTAGTCAGTGGTAAATGTGGTATACACTATATACAATCACCCAACACTAGTTAGTTTCCACAATCCATGACTTAACTTCACAGTTCACACAAATACGTTTTAAATTCAAACTGTAGCACTGGCGTAAGTATTTTTTTTTCCACAGTAGCGTGACAATCCCTCCACCTCCGGTCTAACTAATCACTCTCACCTTATGGCATGGACCCCTGTGCAAACAGGTGGTCATGCAAGCGGGTAGCAAAAGGGTTAACACGGACCATAAACTTCTCTCACGTCTCCTTAGATCTCAGCAAGGACGCCAGGTCATGGGTAGAAAGAAAAGTGCTCATCGCTTAAGTAAAAGATTAAATTTTTGTGTTCAAACACAAACTACTCACATAAAGATGATAAAAACACACCATGTAAAGCCGACAATCGTGTTAGTTCCATAGGGCAGCAGCGGGTGACGTCATGCGTAGCTCCTTCCCCGTACGCATTACGTTCAATCAGAACTTCAATGTCACGGACTCCTCCCCCCCTTCCCTTCATTAGCAAACGGAGGCACTTGGGGAAGGGGGGAGCAGTCCGGTGACATTGATTTCCGTAACGTCACCGGATCTCCGACGAAACTCCCTGAAGACCCGGAAGCCAGCGGAAAGGTGAGTGCCATTCAAAGAAATTTTGATCGATCAAAAAAATTAACGATTAATCGAGGAATTAATCTTTAATTTCCACAACCCTAGTATTTTTTACTGGCAACTTTTTCCTTTTACTGGCATGAGAAAATTGCCTGTTTTTTACTGGCTGCCAGTAAAAATACTGACGGTTGGCAACATTGCTGTGTTATTGCCACGGGCCATTCACAATGCACAGTCCGCTGTGATGCCGCAAGGCTTCACTGTCGGTTTCCTTTCGCTGAGATGGTGGCGGCAGCACCCAAGTGTTGAAAATTGGCTCGGGGGAAGACACCTTTGGATTCGTCGACAGGTAAGTGTCCTAATATTAAGGCCTCATGCACACTGGATGAGTAATAACGTTATAAAAACTCCAGTAGCTTTGCAGTGAGTTTTTGCAGTTGAGCTTTGCAGCTTTGCAGTGAGTTTTTGCAGTTGAGCTTTGCAGTGAGTTTTTGCAGTTGAGCTTTGCAGTGAGTTTTTCAACGTTTTTTAGCATTAACGTTTTTAAGATTTTTTTTTCTTTTTTACAATAGGATACAAAACTGGTGAGCCGTGTTTTTGAGTGATTATCTGCGTTTTTAGGCTTCTTTTTTTACGTTGGAAGGTTTTTACAGCTGAAAGACTCTCAGAACCCACTAGTTTTAGGTTTTCTTTTTTTACAGGCAAAAAACGCCCCAGCTGTCAGTACTAGGATCCCTTTAAGACCCAGCAGAACTCACCTGACACAGCCTTTGCCTGGGAAATAGGGATAAGCCGAACACCCCCCCCCCCCCCCCCCCCCCCCCCCCGGTTTGGTTTGCAGCAGAACATGCGAACAGGCAAAAAATTTGTGCGAATGCCATTAAAGTCTATGGGTCACGAACATAATAATCAAAAGTGCGAATTTTAACAGCTTATATGCAAGTTATTGCCATAAAAAGTGTTTGGGGACCCAGGTCCTGCCCCAGGGGACATGTATCAATGCAAACAAAAAGTTTTAAAAACGGACGTTTTTTTCGGGAGCAGTGATTTAATTAATGCTTAACCACTTCAATACCCGGCACTTACGCCTCTTCCTGCCCAGGCCAATTTTCAGCTTTCGGCGCTGTCACACTTTGAATGACAATTGCGCGGTCATGCAACACTGTACACAAACTACATTTTTATCATTTTCTTCCCACAAATAGAGCTTTCTTTTGGTGGTATTTTATCAACTCTGCGTTTTTTATTTTTTGCTAAACAAACTAAAAAAGACCAACATTTTTGAAAGAAAATTCTTTTTTTCTAGTTTCTTTCATAAAATTTTGTTTTACCCTTCACTGACGGGCACTGATGAGGCGGCACTGATGGGCACTGATGAGTTGGCACTGATAAAGTGGCACTGATAAAGTGGCACTGATGGGCACTGATGAGGAGGCACTGATATGTAGAATTGATGGGCACCAATAGGAGGCACTGATATGCAGGACCGATGGGCACTGATAGACACTGATGGGCACTGATAGGTGGCACTGATGGGCACTGATGAGTTGGCGCTGATTAAGTGGCACCGATGTGCACTGATGAGGAGGCACTGATATGTAGAATTGATGGGCACTGATTAGGAGGCACTGATATGTAGAATTGATGGGCACCAATAGGCGGCATTGATATGCAGCACTGATGGGCACTGATAGACGGCACTGATGGGCACTGTCAGGAGGCACTGATGGGCACTGACAGGCGGCTGTGATGGGCACTGACATGCTCTGACTAGACCTGCTCATGGTATGTGCTCTTGTTCCTTGAACTCTTTGCATAATCGGCACACCTGAACTGTTACCTGTTATCTGCTTTTGACCTGACACCAGCCAAAAACAGTTGATAACCCCCTATGTGTGCATGGACCCATAGGAGAACATGCTGGAGAGTTTATTGACTGTAGGAAAAACGTCTGAAGCTCAAAAAGAGCAGCTGTAAAAACGTCCAAAAACGTCCAGCACGGATGAGGCCTAAAGGTCACCAGCTCCAGTATTTGTAGCTGTTGACTTTGAATTTTTTCTGAAGGAGCCCGGAGCTCCGCTTTAACCTCGTACATCTGTGTGTTGTATGGAGAATGCAGGGAGTCACCCCTGCGCCCCCCACCCTCTTCATCCCAAATACACTGCGTTTTTATCAAGGTATTGTTTACAGCAATTCAGCCCATGATTAATATTTGCCTCATCTCCCCGCGGCAGCCCGTTCACCCTCTCCCGGGCACACATTTTAAAATTGATCAGGTAATTTCTTCCTTATCAGATGATATGTCAAGGCAGAAAAAGAAGGCATCTGACCTACTTATAGCACAGCATTTCAATGTATAAGCGATTCAAGGGCTTAGTTTAAAGATAAGTGTATAGCCTGACAAGTATGGATGGCTTTCAGGGACAGACGGTTGCGGAGACCGATACAGAATTGTATTACTTCTTAAAGGAGGATTCCAGGAAGAACTATCGGCATCTACAATAGACAAATAAAATAACTGTATTATTTATTGTGGGAAACCTGCGACCCTTATTGTTAACAAGCACATTATTCTAAAGTGGGCCCAGCAGCGGATATATTTGAACGTGCTAAATGAAAATGTAAGTGTGATTTGAGGATCGCAGGCAGAATGTGGAGTGCACATGCAGCCCATAGTAGTGAATGCACATGTATTGCCGGCACAGACACAATCACATGTCAAAGTTTGACATGTGGGCAGAAGCGGGGGCACAGATAGGGTATCTTTTTTTTTTTTTTAACTTTGTTCAAATGTTACAAAATTACACTTCATTCAAGTCTATGTAATATTGCAACTAGACATGTGCACTGCTAAAAAATGTGTGTTAGTTTTCGTTACATTCATTTTTTGTTCTTTTTGTAAATTCGTAAATTTGGAATTCGTAAATTAGAAAATTCGGAATTCGGAAATTAGAAAATTCGAAAATTCGTTAATTCGTTAATTCAAAAATTCGTTAATTCGAAAATTCGTTAATTCGAAAATTCATAAATTTGGAAATCAAAAATTTGAAAATTCGGAATTCAGAAATTCGAAAATTTGGAATTCGAAAATTTTAAAAAACTAGGAAATTCTAAAATCAGGAATTCATAAATTAGAAAATTAGAAAATTTGGAATTCGAAAATTTGGAAATTCTAACATTCGGAATTCGAAAATTCAGAAATTCGAAAATTTGGAATTCGGAAATTCGAAAATTTGGAATTCGGAATTTGGAATTAGAAAATTCTAAAATTAGGAAATTTGAAAATTAGGAATTCATAAATTAGAAAATTAGAAAATTCAGAATTAGAAAATTCAGGAAATCGAAAAACAGAAAGGAAAAACCGAAAATTAGACCAAAAATCCCAAAATTCTAAATAATAACTAACTAATTAATAATAACTAACTATTAAATTATAGGTATTGGAATTTCCTTTCAAATTTGGCTGTTAGTGAACGTAACAAATACGAATTTATCTGAAGTTACGAATTATCCAAAATAAAGAATGCTGCATCTAAACAAGTGGAACGGAACAAAATAACAATATATAATAATAATACGTTTTTATTATTAATATTATTATTGTTATTTATTATTATTCTTTACATTCCATTCGTTTAGATACAGCATTCGTTATTATGGATCTTTTTTAACTTCGGATAAATTTGGATTTGTTACGTTCACTAAAGGCAATTTTGAAAGGAAATTCCAATACCTATAATTGAATAGTTAGTAATAGTTACCATTAATTCTTTTTTAGTTATTATTTCAGATTTTTAAATTTTCAGGTTTTTGAATTTTCGCTCTTATTTTCGGATTGTCGTTCTTTTGAATATTTGGATTTTCCATTCATTTTTAACTTCGGATAAATTTGTATTCGTTACTTCCACTAACAGACAAATTTGAAAGGAAATTCCAATACCTATAATTTAATAGTTAGTAATAATTAAGTTATTATCAGTTAGTTATTCATATTTTAGAATTTTCTGGTTTTTTAATTTTCGTTCTTATTTTTGGATTTTCGCTCTGATTTTCTGATTTTTGAATTTAGAATTTCTGATTTTCAGAATTTTGAAATTTTGGAAATTTCAAAATGTTCAGATTTTCGAATTTCGAATTTTTTCGAATTTCAAAATTTCGGAAATCTCAAAATTTTCTGATTTTCGAATTTTGAATTTCCGAAAAGTTTGAAATTCAAATATTTTGAATTTTCGAATTTGTGGTTATTCGGAAAAATTAGCAAATTCGAAAATTTGGATATTTCGGAATTAACAAATTTGTCTAAATTTGTTACAAAACTAATTTGGAACTAAACTAATTGCACATGTCTAGTTGCAACTTGCAGTGGCATGCATAATCTCTCCAATCATTATTTGCTCTGCTGAAATCAGCCCAGTATAAGGGGAATTCTGATTGGTTGCTATAGGTTTTGGCTCTCAAGAATTAGTTCTAGAGTGTAATAACTCTATATATCTGATAAGGCCAAATCGGCCACCAAAAGTAGAAACTAAACCCTCCAAGGAAGCTGCCACCTTAGCCTCTGTTTGATCTGCAGTTGCCATGTTGCTGCCAGGGCTTTTTTTTTTCTCAGAGAAAAGGTGCGGGAACTCCCCCTTCCAAGTCACCTCTTGTCTCGGCCCCCTACCCACCTCCCAGTTCCACCCCTTTTAGAAAGTACAGAACTAAGCATAATTTTGTAGTTATTTGTTAATGATAAGCTGTAAAATATATCACTTGCAGCCAAACAAGCCACAACAAAGTATCCTTTAAGCAACAATGTATCCATCACAGCATTAATAGACCCTCCAGCAACAATAGATCTCCTAGCAGCCAACATTATTAGACCCTCCAGCAGCCAACAGTAGACCACCCCCCTCTCAACAGTAGATACCTCCCAACAACAAATGCCCCCCAGCGACAATAGACCCTCCAGCAGCCAAGAGTAGACTCCCCCTCTCTCAACAGTAGATCCCTCCCAGCAACAAATGCCCCCCCAGTGACAATAGAACTTCCATCACACCTCAGCACCGCTTGGCATTGCATGCATCCAGTGCTGGAGGTGCCGAAACTGCGTTCCCGTTGAAAAAAAAAGCCCTGGTTGCTGCACATGGGATCAGTAATGACAATGGCTTGACAGTTCAGTTGAGAGCACAAGCAACTGTGACAATAATCATTCATGACATGCCTTGACAGTAACTGCTTTAGGAAACAGTTAAATTGATGGGTTTTGTTCGGTTTTAATAAAAGACAAAGGGATTGAGGAAATGATAGGAAACTGAGCAGTGCTAACACTCTTGTTATCACTCCATAATAAGTGCTAATTGGTAATATTTTTTTGTGAGCAATAATTATTCGCAGAGCAAATCCTCTCTCCCAGTTAAAAATAAATTTTAAGGTATAACTAAAGGCAAATACTTTTTAATCTAGTTTATGATAGAGAGGAAAGGGATTAGAACACTTGTCAGGTATTGGTGCCTCCCCATTGGATAGCTCCCAACTCTCCCTGATTTCGAGGGACTGTCCCTGATTTGGAGCAATGTCCCTCTGTCCCTCATTCCTCCTCATTTGTCCCTCGTTTTGGTCTGATCTATATAGTTGTATATAAAATGCACTATTTATCTATCGAAAAGTGTAACCTTTGTTAATCTGTGTAAAAAGCTTTCACACAATTGTGGGTTTAACCAATTGTTTTTTTTTCTTGTATAATTCTCCTTTAAGGGGGCGTGGCCGGGGGTGTGTCCTATGCCTACATACTTCTGCTAATAGGTGTCCCTCATTCCCATCTCAAAAAGTTGTGCGGTGTGCAATTGGAATTTAGGAACTGCTACTGATGACTTTTGTGTTGGTGCTGTCATCCCTAAACTTCCTTTTCTTATTACTTTATTAGGCTGACACTAGACATGTGCACTGACAAAAAATGTGTTCGTTTTCGTTTCATTCTTTTTTTGCTTTTTTCAGAAATTCAAAAATGTGAAAATTCGGAAATCCGAAAATTCTGACTTTCAAATTTCCAAATTTTTGAATTCAGAATTTTCACATTTTTGAATTCAGAATTTTCAAATTTTAGAATTCCGAATTTTCAAATTTTAGAATTCCGAATTTTCAAATTTTAGAATTCCTAATTTTTCAAATTTTTGAATTCCGAATTTTCAAATTTTTGAATTCCGAATTTTCAAATTTTTGAATTCTAAATTTAAAAAAATTAGAATATTCGAAAATTTGAAATGCTGAAAAAAAGAAATAAAACCAGTAAAATTCGAAATAATAACAAACTAATAATAACTAACTATTAAATTATAGGAATTGGAATTTCCTTTCAAATTTGGCTGTTTGTGAACGTAACGAATACAAATTTATCTGAAGTTACGAATTATCCAAAATATAGAATGCCACATCTAAACAAATGGAATGGAGCAAATTAATAATAAATAATAATAATAAAAGGTCCCACAATGTACCAGTGGGGGATCCAGAGTCTTGTCTCGGGAGGGGCACTACACAGAAAATAAGAACTGTATTTAACGTATCATACAGTCCGGCCACCCGCGATCGCTCCCCACAGAGATAGAACAGCCATCTGCCGATGTAAACAAGGCAGACCGCCGCACTGTCAGAGATGAACAGAGCGATCTTGTGTTCCTGCTAACCAGGAACAAGGATCACTCTGTTCATCTAGTGAATCCATCCCCCACACAGTTAGCAAGCAGCCCCTAGGGATACAGTTAACCCTTTGCTTGCCCCTGATGTTAACCCCTTTCCCAGCCAATGTCATTAGTACAGTGACAGTACATATTTTTAGCACTGATCACTTTATTAGTGTCACTGGTCCCCAAAAAGTGTCAAAGGTGTTAGTTAGGTGTCCGATCTGTCCGCTGCAATGTTGCAGTCCCACTAAAAATCACTGATCACTGCCATTACTAGTAAAAAATAGATACATAGAAATGCCATAAATCTATCCCATAGTTTATAGACGTTATACATTTTGCACAAACCAATCAATATACGCTTATTGGAATTTTTTTTTACCAAAAATATGTAGCACTGATACAATAAATATATATATATTATATATATATATGTATGCTGGGCAGTAAGCAGTTAAAAAGGGACTTCTAAATTCAGATATGCCCCTTGCCCACAGACAAGGTGGGGACTAAGTGCTTCACCAAGGGGATTCCCTCTTGTGTAGGGTTGCCACCTTTTCTTCAAGCCAAACCCAAACACTTTGGGTGCCCCAAGGAGAGTAGTAATACAGTGCACATAACGTGCCGCAGCAAAATGTGGGTGTGGCCAAATTGCTTTTGCTGACCTCATCACCCGGCCCCCCCCTCCCCCAGTGATGCCAAACCTGCTCCCAGACAGCGGCCCGCAGCTCCCGGATGGCAACAGATTTGTGTGTGACTATCTTGGTTACTTGGGGAGCCACAGCCCGGTCTGAATCATGTGTCCGGGTTTAAGTCCACCTGAAACCCGGACACATGATTCAAAACCTGGACTGTCCGGGTGAATCCCGGACAGGTGGCAACCCTAGGCATGTGGCCTGGTATGGTTCAGAAAAGGGGGGGGTTGCACTCTCATCCCCCCCTTTTCTGGCATGTCAGGCTACATGCTTGGCTAAGGGTCTGGTGTGAATTTTTGGGCAAGACCTTGTGCATTTTTTGGGGGGTGTGGGAGTTCCCCCACAATTCATACCAAGCCTTTCAGGTCCTGAGCAATGTTATTGTTCATATATGGCTATTTGGCCATATTTAGGCAATGAAGTCTTCCCCCCCCCCCCCATACCCACCCATTTGCTTATGGGGCCAGAGATTCCAAGTGAATGGGCTGGGCCATATCAGTTGTTGACAAGGACACCTGCTACTTCCTTAGCAACCATTGACAGCTGGAAGCTGTTATGTTTGCCCACACCGAAAGCTCTAATACATTCAGACGGTACACTCCTATATTAGGCACCCTCTAACGGGAAGTTGGATCAAAGCAGAAAAAAAAGGAGGCTAATGCCGCGTACACACGGTTGGAATTTCCGATGGAAACAGTCCGATGGGAGCTTTTTATTGGATTTTCCGACCGTGTGTATGCCCAACGGTCTTTTTCTGTCGGAATTTCCGACGGACTTTGAATTGAGAACCTGTTCTTAATTTTTCCGACGAAAAACCTTTCTATTGGATTTTCCGATCGTGTGTATGCAATTCCGACACGCAAAATTTCGACGCATTCTCGGAAACAATTCGGCGCATGCTCAGAAGTATTAAACTTCCCTTTTAATAGTGCTGTCGAACGTGTTGTATGCCGCAGTGTTATTGGCGGTCGGAATTTGGTGTGACTGTGTGTAGGCAAGACAGTTTGAGCGAAATTCCGTCGGAATTCCGACGGGAAAACCATCAGAGCTTTTTCCGACGAGAATTCCGACCCTGTGTACGCGGCATAAGAGCCATAGAAGGAACTTTTTTGAGTTAAGAATACAGACTTAAATAGAATTCTATTTTTAAAACCCGAGTTTAGTGTCACTTTAAACTGACTGATGCAATGAATATAAAAAGAACGACAGATCCTCTTACAATTTGAAGGCATGATAATTTCCCCTTTAAAAAAAAAAAAAAACATATAATCTGAGTGAAATCCTTCCAGGCCCTCTGTCTTTGGCAAGTAGCGCCGCTTTGATGCCTTTTGAAGCCGTTGCACTCATACAGGCGAATTTCTGTTAACCGACAAGACCAGCAGGTGGCATATTGTCATGTATTAGATTTCACGACGTGACGCTGATCCCGGGCAAGATCAATGCCACAGACTGTAGCTGCAGCTAAAGCTGTCACTTTTCACCATTAATATTAATGGTGGAGAATTAAGATCAAAGATGGTGTGTGGGGTCTGATATTTTTTTTGATGAAGGTTCATCGGGGGGAACTTTCCTTTAAATGAACAAATTAGTGGAATCAAAGCAGTGTTGAAGCGTCGATGGAGGGGGGAGGGGGGGTGGGAGCTCGCCCGGTTTGGCAGCCGCCTGCCGGTCTCGATTCAGGACTTGTTACTCCACAAAGAGCAACCTGCAACAACTCCAGAGGCTGCGTGGAGCAGATAAGCCCATAAAACTCGCTATCTGCATGCGGTGAAGACTGCGCACACATGAAAGGCGTAATGATGATACAAATACGCTTAGGCTGTCTAGAAGAAGACAGCTCATTTTTCATACTTGAGTAATTTATGGAAACATAGTCAATTTTCTAAAGACGCCGGTCCAGGCCCTTGTTTTGTAAAATATTTTCTGCTCTCGGAGGACGGGAATGAGGACTTTTACAATGATGTACGCTGCAGTTTTTTTATTTATACGTTTTTTTTTTTTTTGCAGTGTGTGTGATCAACACCTTTTCACATACTTTTTCTTTTTTTTGGCATTTAGAGAAAAAATTGCAGGTATGGATAATTTTCCATAGTTACATAGGTCTAACATGGCGCAATGTACCTATGTACACGATATTGTCAAAAGTATTGGGACACCTGCCTTTACACGCACATGAACATTAATGTCATCCCAGTCTTAGGCTCCATTCACACTAGCGCGTTTTTTGATGCATTTTGCAGATATGCAGGGAAATTTTTTAACATGGGTTCCTATGGGACATGTTCACATCAATGCATTTTTGTGCCTCTGCGTTTTTGGAAAGGGGCAGGGACTTTTTTTCATGCAAAATGCAGCGTTTTGCATGTAATAGAAGTCAATGGACCTGCATCCAAAACGCAAGTGCCGCGTTTTTACAGCGTTTTTACCATGATTTTGCCGCAAAAAACGCAAATCGTGGCAAAATCGCTGCAAAATCGCAGTAAAACGCAGTAAAAACGTGGTACTTGCGTTTTGGATGCAGGTCCATTGACTTCTATTTCATGCAAAACGCTGAATTTTGCATGAAAAAAAGTCCCCGACCCTTTCCAAAAACGCAGAGGCACAAAAATGCATTGATGTGAAGATGTTCCATAGGAACCCATGTTAAAAATTTTCCCTGCATTTCTGCAAAATGCATCAAAAAACGCGCTAGTGTGAATGGAGCCTTAGTCCTTAGGGTTCAATATTGAATTTGCCCACCCTTTTCAGCTATAACAGCTTCAACTCTTCTGGGAAGGCTGTCTACAAGGTTTAGGAGTGTGTCTATGGGAATGTTTGACCATTCTTAAAGAAGCGCATTTGTGAGATCAGGCACTGATGTTGGACGAGAAGATTTTTAATTTTTTTTTCACAGTGCTTCTGGGGAAGGGGGAGGGGGTATGTGGCAGTGGACAGTGTCAGTAAGGCAGTGGATGGTGTCAGTAGTTTTTTATTTTTACGTATTGATTTTTTTTTACAATTTAATTATTTTTACATTTTTTTCACAATGCTTTTTTGGAGGGGGGTTGGGGCAGTGGACAGTGTTGGTAGGGCATGGGGGAGTGCTGTCAGTAGCTTTTTATTTTATATATTTTTTACAATTAAAATTTTTTCAAATTTATTTTCCATTTCTTTAATATATTAAAATTAAAAATATATTTTTTTTGATCAGTGCGGCGGGAGGAACAGCTGTGAACACTGATCTGCCTGTATAGATTTTTAGCCGGCATCTGCGGGAGGGAGAGGATGAGAAGTGGCTGTCGGCTAATAAGGTATACAGGCAGTTCAGTGTTCACAGCTCTCCCTCCCAGCACACCCATCATTCCCGGATGTGAACCAGGGGACCATCCAGGATCGGCCCTGCAGCCAGAATATCGTTAGGCACTTGCAGGTGTCAAGGAGCAGCAGCCAAAATGCGGGAGATTCCCTCACTTCACAGGAGACTTGGGATGTCTGTCATGTGGACACAGATGTAAGGGGCCAGGGGGATCTGGTGGGGGAATCTGATGTAAGAGGGACTCTGATAGGAGCACCTGATGTAAGGGGCACTCTGATGGGGACACCAGATGTAAGGGAGACTCTGATGGGGACATGGATGTAAGGTGGGGCTTCAGTGGTGGAACCTGATGTACGGGGGATTCTGATGGGGCACCTGATGTAAGGGGGGGACTCTACTGGGGACACCAGATGTAAGGGGGGACTCTGATGGGGACACAGATGTAAGGTGGGGCTCTAGTGGGGGCACCTGATGTAATAGGGATTCAAATGGGGCACCTGATGTAAGGGGGGACTCTACTGGGGACACCAGATGTAAGGGGGCACTCTAAAGGGGACACCTGATGTAAGATGGTTCTATTTTCTTTTACTTGATTCTAATGGGGCACCTGATGTAAGGGGGGACTCTACTGGGGACACCAGATGTAAGGGGGCACTCTACTGGGGACACCTGATGTAAGGTGGTTTTATTTTCTTTTACTTGATTGGCCTACTTTTATGTTATAGTAGAGAGCACCTCAGCTGGAAGAAATTTTTAGATAGACATTTGTCTGTTGCATTCCTGCAATGCACAACAACGGCACAGCCGTTTTGCAGGTGTGCAGTGGCGCCATTAACTCCTAATGGCACAACCACACACCTTGCTTTTGCGCTCATTCACCTTCGGCAAAACGTATGTTAATAAAATACCATGCGACTTGGTGCAGCACAATTTTTAAAAAAGGTTATACATTTTTTACATCTATTTGTACTACATTTTGTTTTTTGTATACTACAAAAAAAAGTTGCGTGCCGCAAAAGTGTTCAGGTTTGGCTTGAGGAAATGGTGGCAACCCTAGTCTGGTACTATCTAGCTTTCAATCATGGAAGCTCAGCATCGCATGTGGGAGTATAACCTAGGTCAGTCTGCAGACTGAAATCCACACACACTTTGACATGCATTTTCAATGCGTTTGTCACTTTAGAATTTATAGTGTATACCATTAATAACCATTTACCAAGGCTTGTTAATACATATTTCCAATGCATCAAACATACCTCCCAAATTTTTGAGATGGGGATGAGCGACACCTATTAGCAAAAGTATGCAGGCATAGGACACACCCCTTGTCACGCCCCTTAAAGGAGAATTGTACAAAACAAAAAACAAGATTGGTTAAACCTTCAAGTGCTTTTTATACCACTACTATTCCTTTATATTGGCTTTTGGAACTTAAAAATGCAGCAATTTATAAATCACATGAAAGGTTTATCACTGGAAAACACTTTTTGATAGATAAAAAGTGCATTTTATATGCAACTATATAGATCAGACCGAAATGAGGGACAAATGAGGAGGAAAGAGGGACAGAGGAATATTGCTCCAAATCAGGGACAGTCCCTCAAATACAGGAGCTCTGCATCAAAACACATGGAACATTGCCTTCTGGTGGCCTCCCATTGCACTAAAACACTGAAACAAATGGACATGTAGTTGGAAAATGCTCTGCTCTTTAGTGCAGAAATGGGAGGAGTCTCTATTTTTATTATGGAGCACCATGACACATGGGTTTTAGCATACCTTCCAACATTTTGAGATGGGAATGAGGGACACCTACCAGCAAACGTATGTAGGCATGGGACACGCCCCCTGCCACACCCCCTTAAATGAGAATTAACCCAATAAAAAGGTTAATTAAATTCACAAGGGCTTTTTTTTTTTACCACTACTATTCCTTTATATTGGCTTTTAAAATGTACAAATTCAGCAATTTAGGAATTGGATGAAAGGTTTAGCACTGAGAAACACTTTTTGAAAGATAAAAAGTGCATTTTATATACAACTATATAGATCAGACCAAAATGAGGGACGAATGAGGGACAGAGGGACATTGCTCCAAATCAGGGACAGTCCCTCCAAATCAGGGACAGTTGGGAGCTATGTTTTTAGCATATGCAGCAAAAAGCTGCATTGTAAAAGGGCCCTAAGGGCCCATATACATATGTGCAGTGTGTTAATTAATGCATATTATGTCACTTGTTAACTTGCATTGCATCAAGGCAGCCCATTGACATCAAAGGGCTTCCAATGCACGAAAATGTTTTTTTTTGAAGCAGCACACTGTGGTGCATTGCCTTAATGCGTAGGGGTGTTATTCAACGTGAAAGGCTGCATTGCTGCATGTTAACGCATATGTTCCCATCACACATACGTGTAAATTGTCCCTTCTTTCTACTAGACATGTGCAATTTGTTTTTGTTTTTTTTCGTTTTTCTTTTTTTTTTCGTTATATTCGTTCATTCGTTATCGTACGAATGAACGAACGATTCGCTAAAATTTTAACGAATAACGAATCGTTCGAATCGAACGAATACGAAAAACAACGAAAATCCGAAATAACCAAATTAGAAACAACGAAACTACGAAAGAAGAAAATCCGAAAAACGAAAACAGGAACAACGAAAATCAAAATGAACGAAAAAATTCGTACATTCGTAACTTTTTTTTTTTATTGAATTGGTAATTTTCCGTGTCCCTTACAATGGCGCTGCTTAACGTGCTTCGAATGGATTAAACAAAAAAATTCGTACATTCGTAACTTTTTTTTTTTGATTCGTAATTTTCCGTGTCTCTTACAATGGCGCTGCTTAACATGCTTCGAATGGATTGAACGAAAAAATTCGTACATTCGTAACTTTTTTTTTCGATTCGTAATTTTCCGTGTCTTTTAAAATGTAATAATAGCATACACATTACATAAAATTATGAATTATGCTCCGATTACGAATCTACGAATGTTACGAAAGTACGAATAAATCAATCTAACGAAAGTACGAATGTAACTATATCTACGAAAATACGAATGCGTCCGAATTTCGAATAAACGAAAATTAAACTAACAGAAAAAACGAATCAACGAAAAAAAATAACTCTTACGAAAAATACGAATCGTTACGAATACGAACACCGACGACTTACGAATTTACGAATCGTTACGAATCAACGGAAACGAAAAAAACGAAACGAAAATAAACTAATTTTTTTGTTGTGCACATGTCTATTTTCTACGTATGCTTTGACATTATACATTTTATTTTAGATGGCCCCCGGGTGCATAGAATCGCCCTACAGTGCATTACTGTATAAAGTCTGTGTTACAGCTTGTTCCTGCAGTGCTTAGCCCTGAAGGGGGCCCTCAATGCTGTATTTGTGTGCAGTCCCCCAACCGAATTCACACCGTCCAATTAATTAAAATTATTTATGGCAAATAACTTGTGGCGGTTCATTGCGCCAGTCCTCGAAAAAAGAAATTAAATAATGAAACAAAAAAAGATCATCTTTTAAATGAATTGAGCCAACTGCTGCTATGAATGGCATTACCTATATTAGCCAAACAGGAGGTAAAGTGTTTTCATAAATATGCAAATATCCCCCACTAAGGTATTGCGATGTATCCAGCTACTATACAATATGCTGCGTTTTAAATGAACCTGTCATATCTGAGCGCTGTAAATAATGAAAGGCTTTTTTTTGGGTTTAACCTCTTGATTGCCTAACATAACATAAAGAAGAATTCCAGGTACAGATATTTTTATACAGTTACATCCAGTTAGCCCAGCTTGGACCAGTGTAATTCTGTATAGACCATACCCATGGGAGCCCCTTGGAAGCATGAAATGATTGTAGTAAGCACTGCTACTCTACGGATCTCCACTAGCTTCCAGGCCCCTTGCGATTGGCTGCCCTGCTGCATTGTGAACAAAGGAGGTCGGCCGCTCAACACGGGCACCAATCAATAATGTAAGGGGGGGGAGGGGAAGCTCTGATGGGGACCCTGCTGTAAGGGGTACACTAATGTAAGGGGTACTCTGATGGGAATTCTGATATACTGTAAGTGAGACTCTGATGGTGACCCTGATAAAAGGGGGACTTTCATATGGACTCTAAAGTAAAGGGGACTCCGATGCAACGGCTACTTTAATGGAATTCTAATAAAAGGGGATGATGGGGTATACATATACAGTATATATATATATATATATATATATATATATATATATATATATATATATATATATATATGTAGCGGTGTCGTTGCCACTAGTAACAAACATCCACCATATCACCCCACTGCCAGAATCCCATATATCACTACAGAGACAATGAACAGTCATTTGCTTTGTTTTTGTTTATTGGGGGGTACAACTTGGTTGGGGAAAGGGGTATATGGAATGCCCATAAATCAGATCACTTTGCCATCAATGCTAACAAAGCAAACAGAATATTGGCATGCATTAAAAAGGGGAGTAACTCCAGAGATAAAACGATAATTCTCCCGCTCTACAAGACTCTGGTCCGACCGCACCTGGAGTATGCTGTCCAGTTCTGGGCACCAGTCCTCAGGAAGGATGTACCATATATACTCGAGTATAAGCCGACCCGAATATAAGCCGAGGCACCTAATTTTACCCCGAAAAAATGGGAAAACTTATTGACTCGAGTATAAGCCTAGGGTGAGAAATGCGCACCTACTGTAAGTGGAAAAGTGGGTCAACAATGCCCATTTGCCGCCTCACTGTGCTCATTTGCATGCCTCACTGTGCCCATTTTGCATGCCTCACTGTGCCCATTTGCAGCCAAAGGTCCCCCAAACTTCAAACTTGGTAGTTAAGGGTTCTTTGATGCCCCCTAGCTGCAGCCCAAAGGGTCCCGAAATGACATTGCTGCAGATGGACACAGTTGACCGACTTTGGGGCCCTGTATCTCGGGCCACTTGGTGCTAGGATCCTCAATTGGATATGTTGTAGTGTTGGTTCTACTGGGTTTGCACACCAAATTTGGGGTTCCTAGCACCAAGTGGCCCTGACATACGGGGCCCCAAAGTTGGATTGGAAAATGTCATTCTCTGCTGCAGAAAAGTGCTTGACTCCGATAAGCCGAGGGGGGCATTTTCAGCACAAAAAATTTGCTGAAAAACTCGGCTTATACTGGAGTATATACGGTACTGGAAATGGAGTGAGTACAAAGAAGGGCAACGTAGCTAATAAAGGGTCTGGAGGATATTAGTTATGATGAGGAAAGGTTGCGAGCACTGAACTTATTCTCTCTGGAGAAGAGACGATTGAGAGGGGATATGATTTCAATTTATAAATACCGTACTGGTGACCCCACAATAGGGATAAAACTTTTTTGCGGAAGGGAGTTTAACAAGACTCGTGGCTAGTCATTAAAATTAGAAGAAAAGAGGTTTAACCTTAAACTACGTAGAGGGTTCTTTACTGTAAGATCGGCAAGGATGTGGAATTCCCTTCCACAGGCGGTGGTCTCACCGGGGAGCATCGATAGTTTCAAAAAACGATTAGTTAAGCACCTGAATGACCACAACATACAGGGATATACAATGTAATACTGACATATAATCACACACATAGGTTGGACTTGATGGACTTGTGTCTTTTTTCAACCTCACCTACTATGTAACTACCGCTGCTCGTTTTAAAACAGTGGAGTGGTGGACATGTATTTTTGAAGTGCTGTTTAAATCCAGCACATCAGAAAAAACACACATGGAATCAGTGAATGACTGCGATCTGAGCTTTCATCTGTGGGCTTAGGTCCCAGACACAGTGTACAGAACTGATCAGAGGGGCTCTGTACCTTGTGATCGCTGTGGTGACCAATCACATATGACATTTGAGAGCCTTCACTTTCTTCTCATAATGGTGGAAGGGGAATAAGTTGTATTCATCAATGAAGGTAATGTATGAAAGAATTGTAGGCAGCAGAATATTCATGGTGGTGGTGGTGGTGGTGACTGGGGGGGGGGGGGGGTTAATTGATTATGGGATTGTGTTTGACTGAGAATTGTGGGGCTCAGATCATCCCTTGCTTGCCCCGGACCCCCCCCCCCCCAAACCTCTCTCTTTCTCCCTCCCCCTGGATAGAGAAGGGCTATTGTGATCAAAGATTTAGTAAGGGAACACAGAAATTATGGTGGAATTGGGGTGAAAGCTTTATGCAGTTATTTGGGGATTTTTTTTAGGTATTTATGTTTTTTTGTGGTTAATGAAGAGGGTGTGTTTTTGTTGTGAGTTTATCAATTGGAGATTGAGGGAATGGATATTTTTGATAGGTGGAACTGGGGAGATCTCTAGTAGGGGGGGGCTGGTCCTCCATTCTTGCACAAGTAAATATTATTTTCATATTGTCTCCCCCCCCCCCCCCCCCTTTTTTTCTCTCACTAGGATAAAGTAGTGTAATTGTGGTCAAATATTTAGTAAGGGAAAACAGGAATTAGGGTGGAATCGGGCTGAAAGCTTTATGCAGTTATCCCGGGATTCACCTCTTACTAAATAGATAACAATTTACAAATTCTTAGGTTTTTATGTTTTTAAAAAAAAGAGGGTGTGTTCTTGTTTGTGGAGTTTTTATCGGATGGAGATTGAGGGAATAAATATTTTTCATAGGTGGAACTGGGGAGATTTCTAGTGGGGGTGGGGCTCTGGTTCTCCCCTCTTACACAAGTAAATATTATTTTCACATTCCCCCACCCCTTTTTTTGGGTGGAGAACTGAGAGAATCTTGGAAATATATGTATACTAAGGGGTATTCTAATGCCGCGTACACACGATCGGAATTCTCGTTGGACAAAACTCTGACGGTTTTTCCGACGGAATTCCGCTCAAGCTGTGCTGCCTACACACGATCACACCAAATTCCGACGGTCAATAACACAGCGGCATAAAACACGTTCGATAGCACTATAAAAGGGAAGTTTAATGCTCGGAAAAATTCGGAAAAATTGAGAACAGGTTCTCAATTCAAAGTCCGTCAGAAATTCCGACAGAAAAAGACCGTTGGGCATACACACGGTCGGAAAATCCGATGAAAATCTCCCATCGGACTGTTTCCATCGGAAATTCCGACCGTGTGTATGCCGCATAAGTGTTTTGTAGTATGCATACTCTAAAGATTTTAAAGAAGGGAATGTATGAAAGAATTGTAGGCAGCGGAATATTCATGGTGGTGGGGGAGGGGGGGGGGTTTAATTGATTATTGGATTGTATTTTTAACCCTTCAGTCCCCCTCTCCTGTACCCTTCATCTCACCACCTCCCTCCTGTACATTTACAATGTGTGGTATCTACTGCACTATTAGGCCTCTTTCACATGGGTGGCTATTGGGGCTGGTAAAAACAGGGTATTGAGCTGCAGATTCTGCAGATTTACACTCCCCCAACCGCTTGTCTAAAGTCTAAAGTACAGCTTGAGGGGGTGGCGGTTCATGCTTTGTGTCACCGCAATGTAACATGGCATGTTGAGTTGACAGGCAGCAACTCTTGTCAAACTTGGCCATTCTAGTCAATGGTGCCATGCTGAGCATTTGACTCGTAGGCAATTATCCCATTGCAAATTGCCGCTCAGCAAAAAATAAAAACAGGCATTGCATTCAGGAGGCAGCAGGATTGTTTACATCAGTGTCTGACATTGACTGCTTAGCTGCACCCTGAAAGGTGATCATAAAGGGAGCAGGAGCGCCGCCCCCCCCCCTCTCCTGGCACCGCTCTAATTACCATAGATAGATTCATGCATTGCATGAATCTATCTATGATCACTGCTGACACCCCCTATTCAGGTGCCCAGCCCATTTTCGGGCACCAGGCATCCGAATTACACTGGCAGGGGTGTTTTTTGGAAGCACCTGATTAGAGCCAATAGGCACCCAAAAATGTGAGAAGCAGGCGCAATGTTATGTTATGTTAGCAAAGGGAAGGAATTTGCTTTGCTAACATTGAACCGCCTCTCAACCAATCAGGTGCTGGGTCTGTGTTACCTGTCACCTGATTGGCTGAAATGACAGGTGCTGTCATTGGATGCCTATCAGGCGTCCAATCATAGCAGAGGTGGAGTGGGCGGGAGAAGACATTGGGGTCGGGGGAAGAAATGTAGGATGCCGCTTGCTGTCTGCCGCCGACACCCGCTGCCAACCCGAGACAAGGTACGTGCTGGGCAGACAGCGGGGGGGGGCACAGTGGCAACATTTGGGGCACAGTGGCAGCACTTGGGGCACAGTGGCAGCACTTGGGGAACAGTGGCAGCATTTGGGGGCACAGTGGCAGCATTTGGGGCACAGTGGCATCATTTAATGGGCACAGTGGCATCATTTAATGGGCACAGTGGCAACATTTGGGGCACAGTGGCAGCATTTAATGGGCACAGTGGCAACATTTGGGGCACAGTGGCAGCATTTAATGGGCACAGTGGCAGCATTTTGCGCACAGTGGCTGCGTTTGATGGCACAGTGGCTGGGTTTGATGGGAAAAGTGGCTGCGTTTGATAGGCGCAGTGGCTGCGTTTGATGGGCAAAGTGACAACGTTTGATGGGCACAGTGGCAGCATTTGATGGGCCCAGTGGCAGCATTTTGTACAGTGGCTGCGTTTGGTGGGTACAGTGAGACTGCAATTGATGGGGTTTTTTTTTTCAGAATTTTTCAGTTTTGTTTGCGCCCCCCCCCCCCCCCCAAAAAAAATTTTGAGCACCAGCCGCCACTGTCCACCAGATTTTAGAACATTGGCTAGTGTGAACTAAGCAATAAAAAGCTCAATGTTGTAACCTGCTCAATACAAATATATTTCTTTATTTGCAAAAAAAATATCACCTTGCAAGGTCTTATTTTTTTTTTTAAATGGGACATTTTGGAAAAGTTTTTTTGTTTCAACATTTTAGGTAATGTTTCCATTATATAGTAAAAAATAAAAATAAAAACTGTGGTTAGTAAAACCCCCAAAAGAAAGCTTAACCACTTCAGCCCCGGAAGAATTTACCCCCTTCCTGACCAGAGCACTTTTTGCGATTCGGCACTGCGTCGCTTTAACTGACTAACGTGGTCGTGCGACATTGCACCCAAACAAAATTGACGTCCTTTTTTTTCCCACAAATAGAGCTTTTTTTTGTGGTATTTATTTGATCACCTCTGCGGTTTTTATTTTTTGCACTATAAACAAAAAAAAAGCGAAAATTTTGAAAAAAAAAATGCAATATTTTTTTACTTTTTGCTATAATAAATATCCCCAAAAAATATATAAAAAAATTAATTTCTTTCTCAGTTTATGCCGATACGTATTCTTCCACATATTTTTGGTAAAACAAAATCACAATAAAGCGTATATTGATTGGTTTGCGCAAAAGCTATAGCGTCTACAAAATAGAGGATAGATTTATGGCATTTTTATTATACTTTTTTTTTATTAGTAATGGCGGCGATCTGCGATTTTTTATCAGGACTGCGACATTATGGCGGACACATCGGACACTTTTGACACCATTTTGGGGCCATTGTCATTTATACAGTGATTAGTGCTATAAAAATGCACTGATTACTGTGTAAATGACACTGGCAGGGAAGGGGTTAAACACTAGGGGCGATGAAGGGGTTAAGTGTGTCCTAGGGAGGTGCTCCGTGACACGATCGCGGGCCCCCGGCGGACATCGATATACCAGGAAGATTCACCTGCAGCGAATGTTTGGTGAAAGTCACATTAACTGCTTTATAAATAAACCCAATAAAGGGGAAGTGTATAGGCTTTGGCTCTTTTCTGTAGTTCAATCGCAATTGTATTGTTTTTATTTTTATTTTGTAACCAATAAACAGTTAAACCACATCTGACGGTTCATCTGACGGTTCATCTGAGCCTGCACCCAAAAGATGTGTATGATTATGCTGTTTTCCAGTCATATTAATTCTGCTGACTTTTTCTGAATCTGCGCTCCTTGTGGGCCAATGTTAAACTGCGCATATGAAATGAGCTTAGTTTAATGTTGTGTTACAAAAGGATTTGGTCTCCAGGGCCTGTCGTCCCTCTACAATAAGCCATCATACTGTCTATGTGGATTTTATGACATTGCGTCCTGAGCAGAGAGGCAGCATTGTCTAATGAAAGACAACTGGAGGCAAAGCCTGAACTTCCGAGAGAAATACGTTGGCAGAAAAGCTCCACACAGTGCCTTGAAAAAGTATTCATACCCCTTGAAATTTTCTACATTTTGTCATGTTACGAGCAAAAACCAAAAATGTATTTTATTGGGATTTTATGTGATAGACCAACACGAAGTGGCACATAATTGTGAAGTGGAAGGAAAATGATAAATGGTTTTCAATTTTATTTTTTCAAATACCGTATTTATCGGCGTATAACACGCACCTTCATTTTAAAGCGGAGCGCCACCTGAAATTTTTTTTTTTTTTTAAAAGTCAGCAGCTACAAATACTGCAGCTGCTGACTTTTAATAAATGGACATTACCTGTTCCAGGTTCCAGCGGTGTCGGCAGAAGATGACGAGCGATCGCTCGTCTCTCGCTGCCCCGCCGCCATCCTCGGTCAGGGAATCAGGAAGCGAAGACGCAACATCTTCACTGCCCGGTTCCCTACTGCGCATGCGCGAGTTGCGCTGCGCGCCTCTATTGGTCCCCGCTGTGTCCTGGGAACTGTGTTTCCCAAGACACAACGGGGCATTCTCAGATTGAGGTGGGGCAGCTTGGATAATGCGTCCCGGAAGTGGGTGCAGATACCTGTATTATACAGGTATCTGCACCCCCCTCCCCTGAAAGGTGCCAATTGTGGCACCGGAGGGGGGGAGGAATCCGATAAGCAGAAGTTCCACTTTAGGGTGGAACTCCGCTTTAAGAGGGGAGTTTCAGGAAAAAAACTAAAATTTTAAATAAGGAACTTTGAAGCAAAATAAGGGTCAGTGCCCATCTGCAGCCTCACCATTGCCGTCAATGCCCATTTGCAGCCTCACCAGTGCCATCAATGCAGCAGCCTCAACATTGCCTTCAATGCAGCAGCCTCAACATTGCCTTCAATGCAGCAGCCTCAACATTGCCTTCAATGCAGCAGCCTCAACATTGCCTTCAATGCAACAGCCTTACCATTGCCTTCAATGCAGCCTGATCGATGCCCATCTGCAGCCTAGAGGGGACAGAGAGGGGGGTGGGCCGACAGATTACATACAATGAGAATCTCCTATGATAGACAGAACAGTGGTCCAATGGTGGCCCAGGAGACAGGACTTCCTATTACAGAGTCTGCAAAGTAAACAGGAGATTCTCACTGTATGTAATCTGACGGCGCTCGTCTCCCCGTCCCCCCCACCCCGTCCCCTCTGAGGCAGCTAAAATTGAAGTATTGGCGTATAACACGCACACACTATTTGCACCCGATTTTCATGGTGAAAAAGTGAGTGTTATACGCCAATAAATACAGTAAATATGTGAAAAGTGTGGCGTACATTTGTATTCGGCCCCCTTTCCTCCGATACCCCTAACTAATTCTAGTGGAACCAATTGCCTTCGGAAGTCACCTAATTAGTAAATAGAGTCCACATGTGTGTAATTTAATCTCAGTATAAATACAGCTGTTCTGTGAAGCTCTCAGAGGTTTGTTAGAGAACCTTAGGCTGGGTTGACACTGGTACGACACGACAGTCGTAAGATTGTGGATCCGACTTGGCCCTGTGACCTGAAGTCCGACATCCATCTGACTTCAATAAACGGGGGATCCGACTTTGATCCTGACAATACTAGGCACTTTGTTTCTGGTATGACTCTTTAAGAGAAACTCCACGCCAAATTAAAAAAATAAAACGGCATTGAGGTTCACCCACCAGAGCATACCAGGCCCTGCGGTCTGGTATGGATTTTAAGGGGAACCATACCAGACTCTTATCTGAGCATGCAGCCATGCAGGTCAGGAAGGGGGGAGGATGAGCGAGCGCCCCCCCCCCCCTCTCCTGAACCCTACCAGTCCACAAGCCATGTTGATGGGGACAAGGGCATCCTCCTGACAACCCTGGCTGGTGGTTGTCTGGATCTGTGGTGGGGGGGCTTATCGGAATCTGTAAGTCCCCTTTAACAAGGGGGTCCCCAGATCCAGGCTCCCCCCCACCCAATGTGATTGAGTAATCTTCCGATTTTTTTATCCCCTCCATCTTCTGAGAAAATTATCCCAAGCTTCAATGCACTGTATCTAGGGTTTACTTTCTGTGTTTGATTGCAGCATACTGATATGTCTCATTGTTCTGAGATAAGAAAGATGGACAAATTTAAGTTGTCCATAGGACACACATGAAGGCATAGGACACACCCTCGCCAACCCCCCTTAGATATGTGGGCCAATGATTAGACATGTGCAATTTGTTTAGTACCAAATTCGTTTTTTAACAAATTTAGACAAATTTGTTAACTTAGAAATATCCGAATATTCGAAAATTCTAACTTTCGTAAATTCAAAAACTTGAAATTTCGGAAATCCGAAATTCTAAAATTTAGAAATTCAAAATTCTAAAATCCGGAAATACAAAAATAAGAACAAAAATACAAAAATAAAAAAAAACTAAAATTTGAAAATCTGAAATAATAACTTACTATATAATAACTTAACTATTATTAACTATTAAATTATAGGTATTGCAAATTCTAATTTCCGAATTTTCAAATTTCCTAATCGTCCAATTTTCATATTTTTTTATTCCGAATTTTCTAATTTCCGAATTCCGAATTTTCAAAATTCTGAATTTACAAATTTTCTAATTTACAAATTTTCTAATTTTCTAATTTATGAATTCCGAATTTTCGAATTTATGAATTCCGAATTTTCGAATATACGAATTCCAAAATTTTCGAACTTATGAAAAAAATAAAAAACAAATGAAATGAAAAAAAACAAACACATTTTTCAGCAGTGCACATGTCTACCAATGATTGGCTTTTTTTTTCTTCCTTTATACCAGTTTTTCAAAACAACAATGCAATCATCTAAAGCAGGGGTCTTCATATTTTTCAAATATGTACAGGACAAATCAGTTATAGAATAATAAATAAATTATTAAGTTTTACTCAAGGATACCCATCAGAGCTCCCTTACATCAGAGTCCACCTTAGTATCCCCCCTTTAAATTGGAATCCTCCCTTACATCAGAGCCCTGTGTATCATTAAGATTGCCATCAGAGAACCCTTTACATCAGAGTCTACTGTAGTAGCCCCCTCTTAACATCAAGGTCCACATCAAAGCCCCACCTAACATCAGTATGGCCCGTCTTACATCAGAACCCACCTTAGTAGCTCCCATTTAAATCAGAGACCCCCTTACACCAGGGTCCCCATCAAAGCCCCCCTTTACAGTACATCAGACAAAAAAAGTAAATTTATTT
This sequence comes from Lithobates sylvaticus, assembly GCA_028564925.1. Classification (NCBI taxonomy): domain Eukaryota; kingdom Metazoa; phylum Chordata; class Amphibia; order Anura; family Ranidae; genus Lithobates; species Lithobates sylvaticus. Next base: position 34,558,028 of record CM053031.1, read on the forward strand.
GAGTAATTCAATTCAAAAAGTGAAACTCATTTATTTTATATATATCAGTTACACACAGAGTAATATATTTTTACGCATTTCTCTCTTTTAATTTTGATGATTATGGCTTACAGCTAGTGAAAACCCCAAATTCAGTATCTCAGAAAATTAGAATGTTACTTTACTTTTTAATACAGAAATGTTGGCTTACTGAAAAGTATGTCCATGTACAGTATAGTATGAACTCAATACTTGGTCGGGACTCCATTTGAATGAATTACTGCATCAAAGCGGCGTGGCATGGAGGCGATCAGCATGTGGCACTGCTGAAGTTTTATGGAAGCCCAGGTTGCTTTGATAGCGGCCTTCAGCTCATCTACATTCATTGTCGGGTCTGGTGCCTCTCATCTTCCTCTTGACGATACTCCACAAGTTTTCTATGGGGTTTAGGTCAGGTGAGTTTGCCGGCCAATCAAGCACAGTGATTTCATGATCATTAAACCAGTTATTGGTACTTTTGGCAGTGTGGGCAGGTGCCAAGTCCTGCTGGAAAATTAAATCAGGATCTCCATAAAGCTGGTCAGCAGAGGGAAGCATTCTCTAGAATTTCCTGGTAGAGGGCTGGGCTGACTTTGGACTTTATAAAACACAGTGGACCAACACCAGCAGATGACATGGCTCACAGAGCCCTGGTTCACATTGGTGCGATTTGGCATGCAATTTGAAAGCCGCAGCGATTTCCAAAAGTAGTTTCTGTACTACTTTTGGCGATTTCGGGGGGGGGGATCGGGGATCCATTGACATCTGTGCACAGATGTCTCTAAAATCATCCCCGAAATCGGGACTCACATGTGGGAATAAAATTGTGCGAGTTCAGCTAAACTCGCACAATCAGTGCGCACTTATGCCCTGTACACACGGTCGGATATTCCTATCGGACCATGTTGTCAGAAATTCCGACCGTGTGGGCTCAATCGGACTTTTTCAGACGGAAAAAGTTTGAGATCCTGCTCTCAAATTTTCCGACAACAAAGTCCTATCGGACTTTTTCCGATCGTGTGTAGCGAATTCCGACAGACAAAGTGCCACGCATGCTCAGATCACATTACAAGACCAAAGCTATTGGCTACTAGCCTCTACGTAGTTCTGTCGTACGCAACGAACGTCACCACTAGGGATGAGCCGAACACCCCCGGGTTCGGTTCGAACCAGAACCTTCGAACGGACCGAAAGTTCGCGCGAATTTTCGAACCCTATACGTTATAATGGACGCGAACGTTCGAAATCAAAAGTGCTAATTACAACGGCCAATATGCATGTTAATGTCATAAAACAGGTTTGGGGACCCGGGTCCTGCCCCAGGGGACATATATCAATGCAAAAAGAACTTTTAAAAAACTAACGTTTTTTCGGGAGCAGTCATTTTAATGATGCATAAAGTGAAAAAAAAAAGTGAAATTTTCCTTTAAATATGGTACCTGGGGGGTGTCTAAAGTATGCCTGTGAAGTGGCATGTGTTTCCCGTGTTTAGAACTGTCCTTGCACAAAATGACATTTGTAAAGGAAAAAAAGAAGCCATTTAAAACCACTTGCGGCTTTAGGTTTGTTCTTAAGTAGAATCTGAACAGGTACATTATGAAGTGTAGCTCCATCCCAAAAAAATCTATTTTTAAGCTTTTTGGAGAACATAGGGAGGGGTTATCACCCCTGTAACATTTGCTGTCTTTGCACATCTGTTCAGAACATGTCACCTCACTTTCCGTCCCAATGACAAATGTTTTTGGAAAAGTGGGGTTTTAATTGAAACAAGGATTGGTGATAAAGTATCAGTAGAGAGGAGATACCTTTTTCCCAAATTAAATCTAACAGGATAGAATTTCCCTTCCTAGGGGTAGATTTCCTCTCACTTCCTGTTTTCTCTTTCCATTTGCAAGTAGGAGTCGTTTGTAAGTTGGATGTTTGAAAGTAGGGGCCTGGCGTATATACTCTGCAGAAATTTGCCCTATTAGATGTTGGTGTAGCCACAAGACTGGTGGGCACAGGAATGGGCCCTGCTATGAGTTAATAGATCAAGATTTGTAATTGCATGCACCTGTTGAACAGGGCAGAAAAATTGGGGGTGGTGGTGGACGGTGTTGCCACAAGACTGTAAGCTCTCACAGTTACTCTTGGTGGGCGCAGGAATGGGCCCTGCTGTGAGTTATTAGATCAAGATTTGTAATTGCAAGCACCTGATGAACAGGGCAGAAAAATTGGGCCTTTGGCGGTGGTGGTGGACGGTGTTGCCACAAGACTGTAGGCCCTCATAGTTACTCTTGGTGGGCGCAGGAATGGGCCCTGCTGTGAGTTATTAGATCAAGATTTGTAATTGCAAGCACCTGATGAACAGGGCAGAAAAATTGGGCCTTTGGCGGTGGTGGTGGACGGTGTTGCCACAAGACTGTAGGCCCTCACAGTTACTCTTGGTGGGCGCAGGAATGGGCCCTGTTGTGAGTTATTAGATCAAGATTTGTAATTGCAAGCACCTGATGAACAGGGCAGAAAAATTGGGCCTTTGGCGGTGGTGGTGGACGGTGTTGCCACAAGACTGCAGGCCCTCATAGTTACTCTTGGTGGGCGCAGGAATGGGCCCTGCTGTGAACTATTAGATCAAGATTTGTAATTACCCGCCCCTGTTAAACAGGGGCTGAAAAATTGTGCCTTAGGCACTGGTGCTGGTGCCACAACACTGCAACCCCTCACAGAGACTGTACTTGGAGCACAGCAGTCACACGTGTTGCGAAGCATTTTTTTAAAAAATTGGAAGTACACGCCCCTGTTAAACAGGGGCTGAAAAATTGTGCCTTAGGCACTGGTGCTGGTGCCACAACACTGCAACCCGGCCCTCACAGATACTGTACTTGGAGCACAGCAGTCACACGTGTTGCGAAGCATTTTTTAAAAAAATTGTAAGTACCCGCCCCTGTTAAACAGGGGCTGAAAAATTGTGCCTTAGGCACTGGTGCTGGTGCCACAACACTGCAACCCCTCACAGATACTGTACTTGGAGCACAGCAGTCACACGTGTTGCGAAGCATTTTTTTAAAAAATTGTAAGTACCCGCCCCTGTTAAACAGGGGCTGAAAAAATTGTGCCTTAGGCACTGGTGCTGGTGCCACAACACTGCAACCCGGCCCTCACAGATACTGTACTTGGAGCACAGCAGTCACACGTGTTGCGAAGCATTTTTTTAAAAAATTGTAAGTACCCGCCCCTGTTAAACAGGGGCTGAAAAATTGTGCCTTAGGCACTGGTGCTGGTGCCACAACACTGCAACCCGGCCCTCACAGATACTGTACTTGGAGCACAGCAGTCACACGTGTTGCGAAGCATTTTTTTAAAAAATTGTAAGTACCCGCCCCTGTTAAACAGGGGCTGAAAAATTGTGCCTTAGGCACTGGTGCTGGTGCCACAACACTGCAACCCCTCACAGAGACTGTACTTGGAGCACAGCAGTCACACGTGTTGCGAAGCATTTTTTTAAAAAATTGGAAGTACACGCCCCTGTTAAACAGGGGCTGAAAAATTGTGCCTTAGGCACTGGTGTGGTGGCATGGATCATTGAGGAGGAGGAAGAGGATAGTCAGTGAACATAAGAGGACAGTCACTCAGCATCAGCATAGGCAGTCTTGAAGGGATGTGACATTAAAAATTATTCGGTTATATCCGCCTCAGGTGCCTGGTAGCTGGTGGTGATCCAAGACTGATTCATTTTGATGAATGTCAGTCGATCAACCGAGGCGGTGGACAGGCGCACCCTATGATCAGTCACAAATCCTCCAGCAGCACTGAATGTGCGTTCGGAAAGAACGCTGGAGGCAGGACAGGCCAGTAGCTCAATTGCATACTGTGCAAGCTCTGGCCAGTGATCCATCCTCAGGACCCAGTAAGCCAGAGGATTTTCGGTGGGAAAGGTGTCCAAGTCTGACCTTGCCCCAAGGTATTCCTGCACCATGTATATCAGACGCTGGTTGCTGGAACCGATCATACCTTGGGGCTGCGGACTAAAAAATTGTCTGAACGCATCGGTCAGACGTCCACCTTCCCCACCGCTCCTTCTGCCACTGACCGAAGCCTCAGCAACTCGTCGCCCAGGACCAGGAGTTTGTAGCCTCCCAGTTTCTGGGAACGCGTTGCACAGACCTTTCTGCAAGGCCTCCCTGAGATGTCTCATCCTCTGCTCCCTCTGCGACGGCAAGATAAGGTCTGCAACCTTACCCTTGTACCGCGGATCAAGGAGAGTGGCCAGCCAGTAATGGTCCCTCTCCTTGATCCGAAGAACACGAGGATCCTTCCGCAGGCTTTGCAGGATCAGGGAGGCCATGCAGCGTAGGTTAGCTGAGGCATTCGGTCCGGAGTCTTCTGGGTCACTGAGGATGACATGATCGCCAGCCACCTCCTCCCAGCCACGTACAAGTCCACTGGTTTGTTGGGACTGTACATCATCCCTAAAAGACTGCTGCTGCTGATGCTGAGTGCCAGGCTCCACCTCCATGCTCACACAATCCTCCTCCTCCTCCTCCTCCTCCTCCTCATCCTCTTCCTGTGTGATGGGTGGGACAGAAGGAACACTGTCCGGATAAAGGGGCCTTGAGAGGCAAGGAAGTCCTCCTCTTCCTGCCTCTGTTCTGCCTCAAGTGCCCTGTCCATTATCCCACGCAGCGTATGCTCCAACAGGTGGACAAGAGGGACAGTGTCACTGATGCATGCACTGTCACTGCTCACCATCCTCGTGGCCTCCTCAAATGGTGAGAGGACAGTGCATGCATCCCTGATCATGCTCCACTGACGTGGGGAAAAAAAAACCAAGCTCCCCTGACCCTGTCCTGGTGCCGTAGTCGCAAAGGTACTCATTGATGGCCCTCTGCTGCGTGTGCAGTCGCTGCAGCATGGCCAACGTTGAGTTCCACCTGGTGGGCATGTCACATATTAGGCGGTTCTTGGGCAGGTTCAGCTCCTTTTGCAGCTCAGTCAGCCGAGCACTGGCATTATAAGATCGGCGGAAATGCACACAGACTTTCCTGGCCTGCCTCAGGACATCCTGTAAGCCTGGGAACCTGCCCAAGAACCGCTGCACCACCAGGTTGAGGACGTGAGCCATGCAGGGCACATGGGTGAGCTGCCCCTGTCGCAGGGCGGAGAGGAGGTTGGTGCCATTGTCAGAAACGACCATTCCTGGCTTAAGCTGACGTGGCGTCAACCACCTCTCGGCCTGCCCCTGCAGAGCTGCCAGAACCTCTGGCCCAGTGTGGCTCCTGTCCCCCAAACACACCAGCGCAAGCACGGCATGGCATCTTTTTGCCTGCGTACTTGCGTAGCCCCTTGTACGCCTACGGAGCACCGCTGGTTCCAAGGACAGAGCACTGGAGGAAGAAGAAGAGGAGGGGGTGGAGGAGAGAGGTGTGTCACAACCAGTAGCAGTAGTCGCGTTTTGGAGGCGTGGTGGCGGAACAACCTCCAACACTACTGCACCTTGTCCTGCATCCCTCCCAGCTGCCAATAGAGTGACCCAATGGGCCGTGAAAGAAAGGTACCGTCCCTGTCCATGCCTGCTGGACCATGAGTCAGCGGTAATATGCACCTTACCGCTGACCGCCCTGTCCAGCGAGGCATGGACATTGCCCTCCACATGCCGGTAGAGAGACGGAATCGCCTTCCGCGAGAAAAAGTGGCGTTTGGGAACCTGCCACTGAGGAACCGCACATTGAACAAACTCACGGAAGGGGGCCGAGTCTACCAACTGAAAAGGCAGCAGTTGAAGTGCTAGCAATTTAGCAAGGCTAGCATTCAACCGCTGGGCATGTGGATGGCTGGGAGTGTACTTCTTTCTACGGTCCAGCAGCTGGGGCAGGGAAATTTGCCTGCTGCAATCGGACGTCGGTGTACTGCAAGTACTTGGTTGTGACACACCTAATTCTACACCTTCAGTCCTCTCAGAGCAGCTTTCAGAGAGGACTGAAGGTGTAGTGGGGATGGAGATCCCAGCTGAGGAGGAGCAAGGAGAGGTCCGCTTAGTTCTTTGGTGTGGGTCTTTTATGTGTGCCTGCCAACGAGCTGCATGGCAGGTCGCCATATGTCTGGTCATGCTTGTCGTGCCCAAGCGGCTGATGTTTTGGCCACGCGAGATACGCTTGAGACAAATATTGCAAATAGCAGTGGTGCGATCTGCTGCACTCGTCTCAAAAAAGGCCCACACCAAAGAACTTTTCTGATAACGTGCAGAGGCAGCGCCCTGCACAGGCGGAGCTCTGCGGTGTTGTACAGTTGCTGTGCTGGCCTCTACCTGGCCTCCAGGGGGCATCCTGCCTCGTTGGACATGTGACGCCGCATCCTCCTCCTCCTCATCCTCCTCCTCATCCTCTCTCCCTTGAGGCACCCACGTGGAGTCAGTGACCTCATCATCCCCTCCCTCTTCACCACTAGAGCAAACCTGGCAGTAAGCTGCAGCTGGTGGAACAGTACTGCCAGATTCCTCAAGCTGGGTATCGTCATCCGAGCCTTCGAATCGTTGGGCATCCTCCTGGAGCATGTACCCAACACTGTGCTCAAAGAGTTCGGGGGACTCCTCAGGAGGACATGGTGGGTCTAGGGAAGGGGTGGCTGATGATGCTCTGTCAGTACCCTGAGCCTGGGTGAGAGAGGATGAGGAGGATGAGGAGGGCTTGGTCATCCATTCTACCAAGCCTTCAGCATGATGCGGCTCCACATGTCCAGCTGCCGAAAACAAAGACGCGCGTGTCCCATGGCCACGTGCTGATGACGATGCACGACCACGTCCACGTCCACGGCCACGTCCACTAGAAACAGAGCCTGCCTGCCCTGTGTTCTTGGCTCTGCACGCTCTGCCTCCCCTTGGCGGTCTTCCAGCCATTGTAGTCGGTAGTCCTGTGGGTGCTGCTGAGAAGAATATATAGGAGCTCTGTGTGATGCCACTAACACACTAGAAGTCCTATGGGTGCTTCTGCAAAGAAAATAGAGGAGCTCTGTGTGATGCCACTAACACACTAGAAGTCCTGTGGGTGCTGCTGAGAAGAATATATAGGAGCTCTGTGTGATGCCACTAACACACTAGAAGTCCTATGGGTGCTTCTGCAAAGAAAATAGAGGAGCTCTGTGTGATGCCACTAACACACTAGAAGTCCTGTGGGTGCTTATGCAAAGAAAATAGAGGAGCTCTGTGTGATGCCACTAACACACTAGAAGTCCTGTGGGTGCTTATGCAAAGAAAATAGAGGAGCTCTGTGTGATGCCACTAACACACTAGAAGTCCTGTGGGTGCTTCTGCAAAGACAATAGAGGAGCTCTGTGTGATGCCACTAACACACTAGAAGTCCTATGGGTGCTTCTGCTAAGAAAATAGAGGAGCTCTGTGTGATGCCACTAACACACTAGAAGTCCTGTGGGTGCTTCTGCAAAGAAAATAGAGGAGCTCTGTGTGATGCCACTAACACACTAGAAGTCCTGTGGGTGCTGCTGAGAAGAATATATAGGAGCTCTGTGTGATGCCACTAAACACACTAGAAGTCCTATGGGTGCTTCTGCAAAGAAAATAGAGGAGCTCTGTGTGATGCCACTAACACACTAGAAGTCCTGTGGGTGCTTATGCAAAGAAAATAGAGGAGCTCTGTGTGATGCCACTAACACACTAGAAGTCCTGTGGGTGCTTATGCAAAGAAAATAGAGGAGCTCTGTGTGATGCCACTAACACACTAGAAGTCCTGTGGGTGCTTCTGCAAAGACAATAGAGGAGCTCTGTGTGATGCCACTAACACACTAGAAGTCCTATGGGTGCTTCTGCTAAGAAAATAGAGGAGCTCTGTGTGATGCCACTAACACACTAGAAGTCCTGTGGGTGCTTCTGCAAAGAAAATAGAGGAGCTCTGTGTGATGCCACTAACACACTAGAAGTCCTGTGGGTGCTGCTGAGAAGAATATATAGGAGCTCTGTGTGATGCCACTAACACACTAGAAGTCCTATGGGTGCTTCTGCAAAGAAAATAGAGGAGCTCTGTGTGATGCCACTAACACACTAGAAGTCCTGTGGGTGCTTATGCAAAGAAAATAGAGGAGCTCTGTGTGATGCCACTAACACACTAGAAGTCCTGTGGGTGCTGCTGAGAAGAATATATAGGAGCTCTGTGTGATGCCACTAACACACTAGAAGTCCTATGGGTGCTTCTGCAAAGAAAATAGAGGAGCTCTGTGTGATGGGACTAACACACTTCAAGTCCTATAGGTGCTTCTGGGAAGAAAATAAAGGTCTGTGTGATGGGACTAACACACTTCAAGTCCTATAGTTGCTTCTGGGAACAAAATATAGGATCTCTGTGTGATGGGACTAACACACTTCAAGTCCTATAGGTGCTTCTGGGAACAAAATATAGCTCTGTGTGTGTGATGGGACTAACACACTTCAAGTCCTATAGGTGCTTCTGGGAAGGAAATAAAGGTCTGTGTGATGGGACTAACACACTTCAAGTCCTATAGGTGCTTCTGGGAACAAAATATAGCTCTGTGTGTGTGATGGGACTAACACACTTCAAGTCCTATAGGTGCTTCTGGGAACAAAATATAGCTCTGTGTGTGTGATGGGACTAACACACTTCAAGTCCTATAGGTGCTTCTGGGAAGGAAATAAAGGTCTGTGTGATGGGACTAACACACTTCAAGTCCTATAGGTGCTTCTGGGAACAAAATATAGCTCTGTGTGTGTGATGGGACTAACACACTTCAAGTCCTATAGGTGCTTCTGGGAACAAAATATAGCTCTGTGTGTGTGATGGGACTAACACACTTCAAGTCCTATAGGTGCTTCTGGGAACAAAATATAGCTCTGTGTGTGTGATGGGACTAACACACTTCAAGTCCTATAGGTGCTTCTGGGAAGAAAATATAGCTCTGTGTGTGTGATGGGACTAACACACTTCAAGTCCTATAGGTGCTTCTGGGAACAAAATATAGCTCTGTGTGTGTGATGGGACTAACACACTTCAAGTCCTATAGGTGCTTCTGGGAAGAAAATATAGCTCTGTGTGTGTGATGGGACTAACACACTTCAAGTCCTATAGGTGCTTCTGGGAACAAAATATAGCTCTGTGTGTGTGATGGGACTAACACACTTCAAGTCCTATAGGTGCTTCTGGGAAGGAAATAAAGGTCTGTGTGATGGGACTAACACACTTCAAGTCCTATAGGTGCTTCTGGGAACAAAATATAGCTCTGTGTGTGTGATGGGACTAACACACTTCAAGTCCTATAGGTGCTTCTGGGAACAAAATATAGCTCTGTGTGTGTGATGGGACTAACACACTTCAAGTCCTATAGGTGCTTCTGGGAACAAAATATAGCTCTGTGTGTGTGATGGGACTAACACACTTCAAGTCCTATAGGTGCTTCTGGGAACAAAATATAGCTCTGTGTGTGTGATGGGACTAACACACTTCAAGTCCTATAGGTGCTTCTGGGAACAAAATATAGCTCTGTGTGTGTGATGGGACTAACACACTTCAAGTCCTATAGGTGCTTCTGGGAACAAAATATAGCTCTGTGTGTGTGATGGGACTAACACACTTCAAGTCCTATAGGTGCTTCTGGGAACAAAATATAGCTCTGTGTGTGTGATGGGACTAACACACTTCAAGTCCTATAGGTGCTTCTGGGAAGGAAATAAAGGTCTGTGTGATGGGACTAACACACTTCAAGTCCTATAGGTGCTTCTGGGAACAAAATATAGCTCTGTGTGTGTGATGGGACTAACACACTTCAAGTCCTATAGGTGCTTCTGGGAACAAAATATAGCTCTGTGTGTGTGATGGGACTAACACACTTCAAGTCCTATAGGTGCTTCTGGGAACAAAATATAGCTCTGTGTGTGTGATGGGACTAACACACTTCAAGTCCTATAGGTGCTTCTGGGAACAAAATATAGCTCTGTGTGTGTGATGGGACTAACACACTTCAAGTCCTATAGGTGCTTCTGGGAACAAAATATAGCTCTGTGTGTGTGATGGGACTAACACACTTCAAGTCCTATAGGTGCTTCTGGGAACAAAATATAGCTCTGTATGTGTGATGGGACTAACACACTTCAAGTCCTATAGGTGCTTCTGGGAACAAAATATAGCTCTGTGTGTGTGATGGGACTAACACACTTCAAGTCCTATAGGTGCTTCTGGGAACAAAATATAGCTCTGTGTGTGTGATGGGACTAACACACTTCAAGTCCTATAGGTGCCTCTGGGAACAAAATATAGCTCTGTGTGTGTGATGGGACTAACACACTTCAAGTCCTATAGGTGCTTCTGGGAAGAAAATATAGCTCTGTGTGTGTGATGGGACTAACACACTTCAAGTCCTATAGGTGCTTCTGGGAACAAAATATAGCTCTGTGTGTGTGATGGGACTAACACACTACAAGTCCTATAGGTGCTTCTGGGAACAAAATATAGGAGCTCTGCCTGCCTGCCACGAACACACTACAAGTCCTATAGGTGCTTCTGGGAACAAAATATAGGAGCTCTGCCTGCCTGCCACGAACACACTACAAGTCCTATAGGTGCTTCTGGTAACAAAATATAGGAGCTCTGCCTGCCTGCCACGAACACACTACAAGCCCCTCTTTCTCAATCAATCTTTGTAACTGAATCTATCTAACTCAATCTCTGTAAGTGAATCTCTCTACCTAACTAAATCCAGCAGAGTGTCACAGAATCAGCCTGCTCAATCTGCGCCGGAACAGCATGTGACCGGCGCAGACGGCGTGGCGGCCTTTTATAGGGGGGGCGTGTACTACAGCCCCTGAGCTGTAATTGGCTACAGGCGTCCTGCCTGTAGCCAATTATGGCTCTTCGAGTTTCCGGGGCTGTGATTGGCCAAGCATGCGGGGTCACAGTGCATGCTTGGCCAATCATCAGCCAGCAATGCACTGCGCCGGCCGCGCCGGCCGCAATGCATTGCGGGGCCGCTCGCATCACACGAACGTGATGCGAGCGGCCAAAATAGTTCTGGGCTCGCCGAGCGAGCGAACGCCCGGTGCTCGATGCGAACGTGGGTTCGCATCGAGCACCGGGCCCATCCCTAGTCACCACGCTCAGAATGATCGGATTTTCCGACAACTTTGCCCGACCGTGTGTATGCAACACCAGTGTCAGGCAAAATCCGTCGGAAAAAATCCAACGGATTTTGTGGTCGTAATTTCCGACCGTGTGTACGGGGCATTAGTGTGAACTTGGGCTAAATCATCACTGACTGTGGAAACTTCACACTGGACCTCATGCAACTTGGATTGTGTGCCTCTCCACTCTTCCTCCAGACTCTGGGATTTTGATTTCCAAATTAAATGCATTTTCCACAGTCTGTGATGATGGCAAAATTTGCACTTTCAAAAATAAACTAATCAGAAAGGTCACAATTAAGTGAGTAATTAACCCTAAATAGATTATTATTATACACAGGATATATATAGCACCAACACAGCGCTTTGCAATTACATAAAATGAGACATTAGAGTTACAATACAATTTGGTACAAGAAGATTAGAAAGACCCTTCTCAATAGAGTTTACAATCCAAAAGGGAGGGGAAAGTGGTAAAAAAAATTATAAATAAATAAATAACTGAGGGATGAGCTGGTGGAAAACTAGAACTTTTCTTTTTCAACTTTTCAAGTTTCCTAAAGCAGAATTGGGAGGATATACCTTTAAAATATGCATTTGATAAATACTAAGGACGGTACATTGTGTGCCTGCAATATCATGTCCAAAAATATATGCTTGATAAACAAATTGGTTGACATACAGGTATCATGTGCACTTAGCATGTAAGGTGGGGGGTAGGGTGGTTGTCACGTCCTGCTTGTTGGTTGGCCAAGCAAGGGTCACATGAGAGGCCTACCCCGAGGTGGGTTCTTCTGGGCTATGCTTTGTATACGGTCACTTCACTACAGAAGAGGAACCTTTGTTCCATTTTCATCAATCCCCTGGGACAAGGCTGAGACTGCCGTGGGGAAACACTCGACATTAAGGCAGACCTCTACTCTTAGTGATGAGCTCACACCATGTACACTTGCACTGCAACTGTTCTCTAGCTAACTCTCCATTTCCTGTGATAATGTACACCTTCTCTGTAGTCTGTATTTAGGCGGGACACGCTGAGCCGCCACATCCACCTGTCCAGCGTTTTCCACTACTATTCCCCAGTAGCGGAGGGGGCTCCGCTGTGCACTTAACTTAACTTCTTCAGATCCGCGCTATAGCCGAATGACTGCTACAGCACGGACCTGCTTTGCCGGAAGGGCGTCTATTGACATCCTCCCGTGCCCGAGCGGCCTGCGCTCTGTGATCAGCGAGTCTATGAGACTCGCTGGATCACAGATCGGAGTAAGGGGTTGATCTCGACCCCTTACCATGTGATCAGCTGTCAGCCAATGACAGCTGATCATGTGATGTAAACAGAGCCGGTAATCGGCTATTTTTTCTCCTCGCGCTGACAGCGTGAGGAGAAAAAACAAAAGCGGATCACCGGCGGCTGTGAGAGGGACATCAGTCCCGATCACAGAGAGCTGCTGCCAGCACCTCAGTGCCCACCTGTGCCACCTGCCAGTGCCACCTAGCAGCCGCCTACCAGTGCCCACCAGCGCCACCCATCAGTGCCCACGGTGCCACCTATCAGTGCCCACAGTGCCACCTCTCAGTGCCCACAATCAGTGCCTCATAAACAGTGCTGCACATTAGTTCCACCTATCAGTGCCCATCAGTGTCCCTTACCAGTGCCCATCAGTGCCGCCCATCAGTGCCACCTATCAGTGCCCATCAGTGGTACCTATCAGTGCCCATCAGTGCCACCCATCAGTGCCACCCATCAGGGGCCATCAGTGCTGCCTTATCTGTGCCCATCAGTAGCGCTTTATCTGTCCCCATCAGTGCCGCCTTATATGTGCCTATCAGTGTCGCCTTAACTATGCCTATCAGTGACCATCACTGCAGCCTATAAGTGCCCACCAGTGCAGCCTATCAGTGCCCACCAGTGCTGCCTCATCAGCGCATATCAATGAAGGAAAAAAATTACATGTTTGCAAAATTTTATAAACTTTGAAACATGATTTATTTTTTCTAAATATTCCATCTTTTTTTGTTTGTTTAGCAAAAAATAAAAATCCCAGCTGTGATTAAATACCACCAAAAGAAATCTCTATTTGTGTGAAAAAATTATAAAAATGTAATTTGGGTACAGTGTTGTATGACCGCACAATTGTCGTTCAAAGAGTGACAGCGCTGAAAGCTGAAAATTGGTCTGGGCAGGAGGGGGGTTTAAGTGCCCAGTAAGCAAGTAGTTAACTCTTGAACTTTCGTACCTCTGTACAGGAGGGGATCCTCTGCAGCCTGAATCTGCTCCCGTTGCTCTGGGAGACAGATCGCTGGCAGATGGAAAACCCAACATCTCCCTCTCTGCTAGAGGCCACTCTTATAACAGGTACACGCTATCGACAGGTCGCTGTAAAACTTCCATTACCCCAAGTAACAACTTGTGTCTTCACACTACTCCACTCTACACTGACTTCTTATACCCCAATGTGTTAAGCCACACTCTGTGAACTTTGTTGGTTACTTGCAATACACCCTTTTTAGTAATTTTAGACCAGGCACGGGCAACATTTACTTTACTTGAGAAAAGTGCAAAATTAACATTTCAAAGTCAAACATATAAGATGAGGATTTTCTTACTTCCCTACGCTTAACTACAGGCCTGTGCTGCCCTGGCATACCTGCAAGGTGAAGTCCACCAATTATAAATCCTTTAGAGGCACGTGCATGCAGATGTAAGTGTTTAGAGGCATACTCCAGTGCTGGTGTCTTTGGGGCGAAAAATCCAGGTTCAGATGACTTTACATTACAGGGGTCATTCATGGTCTCTCTGCTTTATGGGCAACGATCTCAGGTCTCTCTCTCTCTTTTCTGGATCTCTCTTGGGGGGCCCTCACAGGCCCTGGAACTTTCGCAGGAGCCTCTTGTGCCAAATCACTGTCCTATATTTATACATCACAGGACTAGTGGGCCAGACGCAGAGAAGAACCTGTCAAAAGACCAAAGACCTGGGAAAGGCATTAACTCCTACCCTCCCAGCCGGGAAAACACCTAACTGGCTATTTCAACCTGCTTACAAGCACTCTTGCCTAGGAGCACTAGGATTGTCGATTTGAATCACAACCACAGCATTAGTGTACAGAGTTTGCTACTCTGGTTTCCTCCCACACTTAAGCCCCATACACACGGTCGGATTTTCGCATGGATTCTGTCCGATCGGACAATGTTGTCGAAAAATCCGACCGTGTGTATGCACCATCGGACAGTGTACGTCGGATTGTCCGACGGACAAAGTCCTATCTCCTGCTGGATAGATTTTTGGACAACAAGGTCCGATCACACCAAATCCGATCGTGTGTATGGTAGTCCGACAGGCAAAGTGCCACGCATGCTCAGATCACATTACAAGACCAAAGATATTGGCTACTAGCCTCTACGTAGTCCCATCGTAGGCAACAAACGTCACCACGTTCAGAATGATCGGATTTTCCGACAACTTTGTCCGACCGTGTGTACGCAAAACCAACATCGGACAAAGTATGACAGACATGATCCGATGGACCTGGTCCTCGGATAATCCGCGCGTGTGTATGGGGCTTTAGGGTTGCCACCTTTTCTTCAAGGCAAACCCGAACATTTTTGCGGCACAGGGCAATTTTATTTTTTTTGCAATAAATACTATAGGATTATTAAAAAGACCTGGGACACATTTGGGTGCCCCAAGGGGAGTAGTAATGTAGCGCACACAGCATGCCAGTGGGTGTGGCCAAATTGCTCTTGCTGACATTATCACCCCACCCAAATTGGCCCCCAAACAGCCACCCGCAATGGCAACAGATTTGTGTATGACTATCTCAGTTACTTGGGGAGCCACAGCCTGGTCTGAATAATGTGTCCGGGTTTCAGGTGGACTGAAACCTGGACACATGATTCAAAACCCGAACTGTCCGGGTGAATCCTGGACAGGTGGCAACCCTACCCACACTCCAAAGACATGTTGGTAGCTTAATTGGCTCCTGTTTAAGTTAGCCCTAGTATCTGTATGTATGAATGTAAAATAGAGATCTTAGATTGTAAGCTCCTTGAGGGCAGGGACTGATGTGATTTTACAATATACATTATACATGTAAAAGCACTGCGTAAAGTGATGGCGCTATATAAGTACCTCTAATAAATAATGTGAAACATCCTCCTGATCCTGCTTCACGACACTTGAGAAGTTGAAAAAAGAAAGAATCTTTTTAGGATTGATTGTGTCAATGTCTTGGTTCCCCAAAGGAAACTTCAAAACTACTCAGAAAAGGGAAACTTTTGAATAAAAATTATAATTTAAGATAATGAACTAAATGTGGACCTTGGTTTTTTAAATCATTATCCAAGAGTTTTACAACCATCCTTACCTGTGACTGTTACTTCCCGCCTTATCTCACTATCCAAGTTTAATTACTATTGCTGTGTATGTGCTTTTTTATTTATCTATTTTTTTTACTCAACTTTGCTCTAACATAACATGCTGCTAAAACTTTGTGTATTAGTACTGCTTGGACCCTAAAGAAGGGGGTACACCCCAAAAGCTTGTCCTGAAAATCTGGATGTTAATGCAAATTAAAAAGTATCACAGACAGTACTCAATTGATTATTGTATTTGAGGGAGAGAATTTTGTTGCTTTGCGTCCTTTTGATTCAAGACTTGGGAAAAGATTGTATATACCAGCCTGAAATGGCTGACTGTTTTGGAATCTGGTGGGAATGTTGTCGAGCAGTGGTTTTCAACCCTCACACTGTATTCCATGGCCAGGCCATGGCCTCCATCCTCCTGGGAGCCAGCTCTGGATCCCCTAAACTTCCACAGTGCCTTCCAGCTCCCATAGCTTCCCATATTTCCCCCCAGACTGCTGCAGAGCCTCTTGCCCAATATGATACTCCTAACCTCCAACAGTGTCCCATAGGGCTTCCAAACCTCCTACAGTGCCTCCTAGCCCCTGCAGTGCCATTAAGTCTCCTACAGCACCCCTACAAAGCCCCAGGCTCCCTGGAGAGACCCCAGACCCCTCCAGAAAGCTCATCTCCCACAGGGGCAAAAAGTCTGCTGCAGAGTCCCCTAACCCCTGTTACCTCCTCACAACCTACTTTAATACCCAAAATGCAAACCCACTACGCCACAACTGTGTGCAACTGTGTGCATTGTACGTGGTTGCAGGACAGTTGAGACATGGCCCCATTTACAACATACCATTTAATATTTGCAGCAGATATTATACAGCATTGGGTGGCTGCAGTGGCGGCCCGTCCATAGGGGGCGCCCGGGCGCCGCCCCCCCCCCTCCTTGCAGTTAAAAAAAAAAAAAAATAAATAAAAAAAAAAGTAAAAAAAAAAAAAAAATGTATTTAAACATGTCCCTTTAAGGGCGCCATGTCCCTTTAAGGGCGCACAGTGCAGTATGCACCGCTCTATCACCAATAGATAGATTCATGCATTGCATGAATCTATCTATTGGTCACCTCTGCCGCCCCCTATTCAGGTGTCCGGCCCCTGATCGGGCGCCGGGCATCTGAATTACAGTGGGGGGGGTGTTGCTGGAAGCGCCCCTATTAGAGCTGTAAGCTCTAATAGGGGACCCTATTAGAGCGGTGTGCTCTAATAGGCTTCCCTAAGTGTAAACAGCGGGCGCACGGCCGTGCGTTCGCTGATTACACAGTATTGTGTTAGAGAAGCGAATACATCGCTTCCCTAACACAGACCCGCCTCTCAGCCAATCAGGTTGCCAGGTCTGTTACCTGTCACCTGATTGGCTGAAGTCACAGGCGCTGTGATTGGACGCTAGGCGTCCAATCACCTAGCGTCCAATCACAGCAGAAGAAGACAGGAGGAGCGCGGGAGAAGACATCCGACGGAGACACCGCTCGTCGCCTGACGCCGTCACCAGCTGCACACCGGGACAAGGTAAGTGCAGAGGGCAGGCAGGGGGCACAGTGGCAGCACTTAAGGGGCACAGTGGCAGAACTTGGGGCACAATGGAAGCACTTAAGGGGCACAATGGCAGCACTTAAGGGGCACAATAGCAGCACTTAAGGGGCACAATGGCAGCACTTAAGGGGCACAGTGGCAGAACTTAAGGGGCACAATGGCAGCACTTAAGGGGCACAATGGCAGCACTTAAGGGGCACAATGGCAGCACTTAAGGGGCACAATGGCAGAACTTGGGGCACAATGGCAGAACTTGTGGCAGAACTTGGGGCACAATGGCAGCACTTAAGGGGCACAATGGCAGCACTTAAGGGGCACAATGGCAGCACTTAAGGGGCACAATGGCAGAACTTGGGGCACAATGGCAGCACTTAAGGGGCACAGTGGCATCACTTAAGGGGCACAATGGCAGCACTTAAGGGGCACAATGGCAGCACTTAAGGGGCACAATGGCAGAACTTGGGGCACAATGGCAGCACTTAAGGGGCACAGTGGCAGAACTTGGGGCACAGTGGCAGAACTTGGGGCACAGTGGCAGAACTTGGGGCACAGTGGCAGCGTTTGATGGGCACAGTGGCAGCGTTTGATGGGCACAGTGGCAGCGTTTGATGGGCACAGTGGCAGCGTTTAATGGGCACAGTGGCAGCGTTTGATGGCACAGTGAGGCTGTTTGTTTGCGCCCCCCCAAAAATTTTGAGCACCAGCCGCCACTGGGTGGCTGCATGCCCTAATTTAGGTAGGCAATCGGGGAGTGGTAAAAGCATAGCTCAACGGCCTGCTTCTCCCCGGCTGCCCTAGTAAATGAGCCTTTATGGTCAGATAATGTCACTGGCTGATCATCAAGCAACAGGGTCTCTAATAACTTTAGCGCTCACCCCCTAAGTGGCCCGCTGAGCAGTCCCAAGGTTCTTTTCCTAAACTTGTGTATTTGAAGCTGAACAACAGTGGCAGTCTCTCTCCTGGCTCAGTGTACAGTCAATGGGTATGTTTTCTTGATGTTTTATTAAAGTTAAACTTGGACAGGGTGTAGGGAAGTTGTAGGATACTCCAGTGGCATTAAAAAAAAAAAAAAAAAAAAAGTAACACAAGGGCACTTCTTTTAGAGCTTTCTAGCACAGTCCTTGCAGCAGCAACTAGGGAACTGAGCTACACTGGGACACCATAGGAAATGTCCCCATTTTGAGAAAAAGCTGACAAAGTCACTAGGATCTCCCACATAGGATAGTACTCACAAATGTCCCTGGATACTTGGATGTTTCCTTCCAATATCAGCCGGACATTTCCCCCACAAAATCTCCAGACCAGATCCTTAGTAGAATTCCTCAGTCAGTTCCAGCAAAGCTCAGTAGATTAGGCCCCCAGCTCTAAACACATCTGGGACCTCCATGAACAAGTGTAGAGACACAGCAGGACTGCCCAGAAGGGCAATATGTGGATATGATGAGCGCTATGTAGGTAACTGCTGATCAGGGGCGGACTGACAACTCATGGGGCCCCCTGGCAATAGGAAATTATGGGGCCCCAGGGCAATAGGAGAAGATTATGGGGCCCCCGGGCAATAGGAGAAGATTATGGAGCCCCCAGGCAATAGATTATGGGGCCACACAGTATACACACACATACAGTATACACACACAGACACACAATATACAAACACACTATACACACACAGACTACACATACACACACTGAAAAGGTACTGGAGAGGCAGGGCAGCTATGATCTTGGAATTTAAAAAAAAACACAGATTTTTACATACTGTCCCTGGTTTTATTGAGGCTGGCAACCCTGATGGGGCCCCTTAGTGGCATGGGGCCCTTGGGCAGTGCCCGAGTGCCCGAATGGTCAGTCCGCCCCTGCTGCTGATATGTAGCACAAGCGAAAAAAAGTTTGATAAGCAGCACGCAACTGTTTGTTATATATAATGTATGTGTATGACAATCAGTTCAAAAAGAGAGTCCATATAAAAGGGTGATGGAATATAGCAGAGAGGCAGCCAGCTTGTCAGAGTAAGAAGGAGCTCCTCTGTGGACATAAAGGCCAGAAAGTGCAGCGCCAATCTAAGTGCAGTATAAGGGTAAAATAGTCACGCTTTAATGAAATTAAATAAAACTATTAAAGCGTGACTATTTTACTCCTTTTACTTAGATCAGCGCTGCTCTTTCTTGCCTTTATAGCCCAAAAGGGCAGCAGCCCTTCAGGCTGGGAATTTCTCCTCCTGGACAAAAACCCAGCTGTTCCAAGACTCAGACTGTTTATACACTCCCCAGAGATTGGCTGAGACTACAAAAATATTTGGGCTTCTTATTTGACTCTCCCAGCCTACTACATTCCAGAACCCTCCAGAAGCAGTCAGATCTGCAACCAGTGAGACACAGTACAGCCCAAGATAATCACAAGCTGCTCAACTGAATACAGGAGAGCTACAGGAGCTTAAGTGACCTAACCTAACTAGCAGCCTATCTAGAAGAGTGCTACACAACCAACACAGCATGGTTGCAATATTTGGATAAAGGAAAAATAAGGGCATGTCTCTGGAAGGAGGGAATACCATTTATACCCCGGCTTCCCTTCCCCGATTACCAAAATGAAATAATAAATTAAAGTAAAGGATCTCTTCAAATGCATTCCCTAAGCTCATTGCGTATATCATCCGATAAAATACTCCAGCGCTTAACATACAAAATGTTTCCATTGTTGATAAAATCTTGTTATATTTCACATTAAATTTGCTGTGCGAAATACTAATGAGCCCGGCCTAATGTTCCCGATTTAAGCCTGAGTCCAAATATCTTTCTCGGTGCCGCTAAACTATATTGTTGTGAGTGGAAATTTACATATCGCAGTGCGTTTGACATATTTTATTGCCCAGGGAAAGCCGCAAGCCCTGATTGGTTGACAAGTATATAAGCCCTGGTGGATAATTTCACGCAGTTGGCGATAATCACATTTGCATATGCAGGCGATAGCGGAACAGCTCTGAAGGCTTAATGACACCAAAACCAGCTGTGCAGCATTCAAACAATTGAACATACAGTTAAAAGATCTGGAAAGAGATTTAACTGTATGTAAACATTCTCATGTCGGGACACTAAGCAGAAATTAAATATGCTATTTTCTGTCCAGGCTTTGGAAGGACAACCGCTCCATATTGTACTTTACCCGGCAATAGTGCCGAGGACCAGACAGAGTTGGAAATGGATAACAAACAAGTTAAAGCAAAGCTGTCACTTTCTAAAGTCAACAAAAACTGTTACATTAATTAAAGTGTTACTAAACCCAGGACCCTGCATTCACTATATCTGGTCTCCCGCAGTACACAGAACATGGAAATGCAATTATTTTAGTAAATAAAACTGCTAAATAGTAGAGCTGCACAATTCTGGATAAAATGAGAATCACAATTTTTTTGCTTAGAATAAAGATCAAGATTCTTGACGTAACATCATCTTTTACATTATACAAAAAAATTGGGCTAACTTTACAAATTATTATTATTTTTTTTTATTAATTGAAGTGTATTTTTTCCCCAAAAATTGCTTTTGAAAAACCTCTGCGCAAATACAGCAGGACATAAAATATTGCAACAATCGCCATTTAATTCCCTAGGTCTAGGGTCTCTATTAAAAAAATGTATGTAATGTTTTTTCTTGCAAAAATTACAGATTTTAACTTGTAAGCAAGAAGTGTCAGAAAAAGGCTTATGCGGCGTACACACGGTCGGAATTTCCGATGGAAACAGTCCGATGGGAGCTTTTCATCGGATTTTCCGACCGTGTGTATGCCCAACGGTCTTTTTCTGTCGGAATTTCCGACGGACTTTGAATTGAGAACCTGTTCTCAATTTTTCCGACGGAAAACCTTTCTATCGGATTTTCCGATCGCATGTATGCAATTCCGACACGCAAAATTCCGACGCATGCTCGGAAACAATTCAACGCATGCTCGGAAGCATTAAACTTCCCTTTTATAGTGCTGTTGAACGTGTTTTATGCCGCTGTGTTATTGACCGTCGGAATTTGGTGTGATCGTGTGTAGGCAACACAGCTTGAGCGGAATTTCGTCGGAAAAACCGTCAGAGTTTTTTCCGACGAGAATTCCGATCGTGTGTACGCGGCATTAGTCTTTAAGTGGTTAAACTGCCCTCATTTACAGACCAAAGTTCATCCCTTTGATCTAATATAACTAAGTGATGCACTAAAGGAAAATTAACTTTGCACTACAAGTGCAGTCGCTGTAGATCTGAGGGGGACATGCAAGGAAAAAAAAAAAAAAAACAGCATTTTTGCTTGTACAGGATTGGATGATAAAATCAGCAGAGTGTCAGGGCTGGGCTCAGCTCTTCCTTCTCTGAGCTGGCTGCTCAGCTGTCGGCTAATTGCCAGCTCCTATCTCTCCACAGTTATTAAGCTGTTGATGATCCTGCTCGTCAGTCCTGCCTACTTAAGCCGCCCAGTCCAGAGGATCTCTGCCTTCGCCTTGGTCAACATCACAGAGACATTCTCCTGCATTCTCCTGCATTCCTGTTTAAAGACTTGTTTAAAGACTTGCTTTGCTGACATCGCTTCTGGCTCCAGATCCTGCTTGCTGTTCCACTACATTGAGCCCTGACTTCTGGCTTGGCTAGACTATCTATTACTGAACTCTGGCTATGTTTTGACTACGTTTGTTCTTTTTACTTGTATTATTAACTGGTTCCCGACCGGCGCACGACGATGTACGTCGGCAGAATGGCATGGACAGGCATAAGGGCGTACAGGTACATCCCTTTAAGAATGCCGCCATGCCATTGCGTGCACGCCGCCGGTCGGCACCCCCGTGAGTCCGGTCGTGGGTCCCACGGACTCGTTCGCCGCGGGGATACCCACGATCGTCTCACGGGAAGGCTGAATGGGGAGATGCGGAAGTAAACAACATCTCCCCGTTCTGCCTAGCAACAAGTGACACTGATCTCTGCTCCCTGTGATTGGAGCAGAGATCAGTGTTCACTTACACACAGTCACGCCCCCTGGTTAACCCCTTCACTGCCAGTGTCATTTACACAGGAATCAGTGCATTTGTATAGCACTGATTGCTGTATAAATGACAATGGTCCCAAAAATGTGTCAAAAATGTCCGATGTGTCCGCCATAATGTCGCACTCACGATAAAAATCGCTGATCGCCGCCATTACTAGTAAAAAAATAAATAATTAATAAAAATGCCATAAAACTATCCCCTATTGTGTAAACGCTATAACTTTTGCGCAAACCAATCAATAAACGCTTATTGCGATTTTTTTTTACCAAAAATATGTAGAAGAATACGTATCGGCCTAAACTGAGGAAAAAAAAAAGTTTTTTATATAATTTTGGGGGATATTTATTATAGCAAAATGTAAAAAAAATAATGCGTTTTTTTCTTTATAGTGCAAAAAAATAAACCACAGGGGTGATCAAATACCACCAAAAGAAAGCTCTATTTGTGGGGAAAAAAGGACATCAATTTTGTTTGGGAGCCACGTCGCACGACAGCGCAATTGTCAGTTAAAGCGACGCAGTGTCGAATCGCAAAAAGTGCTCTGGTCTTTGGCCAGCAAAATGGTCCGGGGCTTAAGTGGTTAATAAGCTCTGGAGCAACTGCACTTGCAGAGTACACAGTCTATTCGCCTTTAGTAAATCAACCCCACATGTATTTTGATTATGCTCATTACGCAGCACAAAATCAAACTTTTCAAGGTTCTGAGTGTCGTATGAACAAAGACACTATTACTGCAATTTGGATTTCCTGTTGAAGAATAGGAAATGTGGATGTTGAGGTGAAAGCGGAGGGTCTGGCTCACTTAGGTGTATGTGAATAGCGGGCATATTTTAGAAATTGAATTTTAAAGGACAAATTCAATTTCTCTTAATTTACAAGAACCACTAACAGCCTTCACAAATACATGACTAAAACAAAATGTACTGGCCCTTTAGCCCTTTAACAAGTTCGCTCTATTTTATTCCTTCAAAAATTCAGCGGCTTTACAATGGCTCTCTCTGAAAGCTTTTTATGGGGGGAGGCGCATCTAACTCTCGCATTCTGTAATGTCAAGCGTTTTATAGTCTGTATTGATTTTGTAGTTTGCAATTTTATTACAAATTAAATGCTGTGCGTTTTTATATCTCAGTCAATGTACGCTAATTTAGACATCTATTTCACATTAAAATAGCTAACAAAATGAATGCAGACATTTTCTGGACATACCATGATTAAAATCGGAACACATATGCATCTGACAGCAGCATGGAAAGTAATCCTAAAAAAAAATCTGCAATGACAGTGTTGACAGGCTTTTGTTCCCTTCTCGTCCCCATACAAGTCTATGGGAATGCAAAATCAGCTTAAGTTCGGCTCAACCCGCACGATTTCAAACCGGCATTTTAGTCCGACTTCGGGGGCGATTTGACTGACATCTGTGCGGGTTCATGCACAGACATCTATTGAATTTCCCTTCGAAGTCGCCAAAAGGAGTGCAGAAACTACTTTTGGGAATCGCTGCTGCGCTGCAAAGTCGGCGTCGCACCGATTTGGATGTTGCTATTGCCGGCAATAGGCTCCGATTTGGCATGCGATTTGACATGTCAAATCACATGCCAAATCGGGCCAATGTGAACGTGGGCTAAGGGCCGGTTCACATTGGTCCGACATGTCGCATGACATGTCATAATCAATGGTTCCCTATGAGAGCCTTCTTAACCTCCTAGGCGGTAATCCCGAGTCTGGCTCGGGTTGAGTTTTTTCTGCTAGGAGCGGTAACCCTGAGCCAGACTCAGGCTGCATTGCAGGATACAGGGGGGGAAGTTACTTACCTTTTCCCCTGGATCCTGCGATGTCTCTCCGCTGTGTGTGCGAGCCGTCCGCTCGCTCGATTCACACAGTGCCGAGTGCCGCTGATCTCCGTTCCCTGTGACGTTCCGACGCACGGGAGCGGAGATCGCCGCCAAATTCAAAAACGTTTAAAAACACAACACACATACAGTACTGTAATCTTACAGATTACAGTACTGTATACAAAAAATACACATCCCCTTTGTCCCTAGTGGTCTGCCCAGTGCCCTGCATGTCATTTTATATAATAGAAAGATTTTTTTTCTGCCTGGAAACTGGAGATTGTCCATAGCAACCAAAAAGTGTCCCTTTATGTCAAAAGTGGTTTTAGACCAGCTAGAAAACACCGATAAAAAATTAGAATCACAATTTATCATCAAACAATAAATTTAATGACAGCGACTATTCTGCAACTGAGCAAATTTCAGTGTTTTTGATTTGATTACATTATTGAATCATTTTTATATATATTTTTATTATATTATAATTTATGATTTTGTGTTTCAAACTTTATCATACCAGGGATGTCTACTAGACTCTGGTTCGGACAGATTTAAGTGAGTTATTCATAAGAATTGCATGCCTACAATATAAAAACGCCAAATTTCCATGCAAAATAATTGTACCGCTTTCAGCACAAAATTCCAGCCAGAATCAAACCGCCAGGGAGGTTAACTGGTCCAACTTGTGTCGGTCCAACTTGGAAAATGCTCCCTGCACTACTTTGGTCTGACTTGGGCACGATTTCAGCTCATTGATTTGAATGGAAGTCGCATCCAAGTCGGATCATTATCTTAACTGATCCAACTTGTGCTCTGAAGATCTTGCGCAGGAACACCATGACAAAATTGAAAAGAAAACGGCGTGGAGTTTTCCCCCTTAGATCCATACCAGGACCTTTGAGTCTGGTGTGGATCTTGAGGAGGAACCCTATGCCAAAATTGAATAATAAAAAAGTGTGATCCTCTTTAAAATCCATACCAGACCCTTATCCGAGCATGCAGCCTGGCAGGTCAGAAAAGGGGGGGGGGGGGGGGTCGGCCGAGCGCCCACCCCTCTTGGACCATACCAGACCACATACCCTCAACATGGAAGGGTGCTTTGGGGCAGGGGCTCTGCACCCCCACACCAAGTCACCTTGTCCCCATGTTAATGGGGACAAGGGCCTCTTCCCGACAACCCTGGCCAGTGGTTTTGAGGCTCTGCGGGCAGGGGGCTTATTGCAATCTGGAAGCCCCCTTTAACATACTCAGGTGAATTCCCATTCACCCTAAAAAAAGTGTAACGTTACAAAAAAACAAGAGACGATTTTGGACAAGTCCTTTTTTGAAAATGAAGAATGTCCCCCATCATAGCTCTGTGTCTTTTTCCTTTGCTCGTCTTTTCTGACCTGCCAGGCTCCGAAGGGCCTGGTGTGGATCTGGGGCGGGGAGGGGGCAGGGTTGTCACATCATCCCTTTAATCCAGGACACATATGAATTACACAGGTTCTGAGGGTTATTTAATGCAAATAAGGCACCAAGTGAGTGAGTTTATTTACCATCTTAATCAGCCACAGAACCCGTGTAATTAATGTGTGTCCTGGTTTAAAGGGATGACGTAGCAACCCTAGGGGGGGACCCCACGCCGTTTTTTTTTTTTTTAAATAAAATTAATGTGGGGTTCCCCCTCAAGATGCATACCAGACTCAAAGTCGGATCCTGTTTATTGAAGTCGCATGGAAGTCGGACATGAAGTTGCAGGGCAAAGTTTCATTGCAAAAAGAAAGTATCAAGGCTTCACCTTTTGAAATGACCCAGGATTTGACTATAAAAGCCAGGGAATAAGAGTCTACTGCAGGCGTATGCAAGAAATTTCCGGTGCCTGCACTTTATACTTCCAGAAGTTGTTTTTTTTCTTTTTTTTTTATTGTGGCAGGTTTTTTTTTTTAAAGCCCTTTTGGATATTTTAGCCCTATATAAATGATTACAATATTAAATCTTTACATTCTAACTATCGAATCTGTTCTTTTTTTAAACATCTTATTTTAAACATCTTATTTTTCCAAGCAGTAGCCCTTGACTCAGCGCATTAAAAAGAAAAACCTGACTTCATCCTTATCATCTCATAACCAACAGACACAAGCCCTAGGGCCAATATTATGCCCAGACATGAAATTACAACTGTCTTACATCTGGCAAGATTTGTGAGCAACACATCCATTTGGTTAGCCAGATGGCCAGCCATTTCCAACATTGCTCATTTCATCTACAAATATAGTTTGGTTAAAATGAAGGGGAAACACTGAACATTCTGGGAAAGGGCTGGTGGGACAGCGATGGTTTCCCATACTAGCTGCTAGTAGCAGAGCTTCCCGCCGTCCCGGGAGATGGCAGCTCCGCGCAATCTGCTGTTCCGTAGAACAGATTAGACGGCAGATTCTTTGCAGCGAATAGTGACAGCGAGAGAAAGAAAGACATCAGCACATCTCGCTGTTCTGTTAATTCTTTGTCCCTGTTGGAGACCTTCTTGGCCAGATCCCTGACGCGGGGCCTGAAATTCAGCGCCGCATAATAAAACGTTAGCAGGCAAAGCAGGGCAGCTCAGCTTTCCCGTACAGGACCGACGGCACGGGGAGCCAAATCTTTTGGCAAATTCCGAGGAACCTATAAACTGCAGGGTTTTATGGTTGGTTTAGAGACGCAATTACTACAAGGCGCTTGCGAGCCATATCTTCAGGCAGCAGGATAAAACTGCGTGTGTGTCTGTGTGTTGGGGAAACTAAGCACAAAATTTATCATTTCTGCCTGGGACTGTAGCCAAGCAGTTAAAGAGAAATTCCATCTTTTGCAAATTGTTTTTATAAAAGTAGTAAATGCAGCAACATTGATCTAATGAATGATGTTCATTTAGTCATTTTTGCAACAGAGCATAGCACCGGCGATCAATGCGTCGCAAATGCAATGCACAGGCTCCCATGGAGCTATGAAGAGGGTGCACCAGCCTGGGGCATTCATTTTAGTGGACCATAGCCACAGGTGGCTCTGATGAAGAGGGAATACCCCTCGAAACAGGTAAGCTGAATAGATCCAGGTGGCGTCTTCCCGAGCCAAGGAGCCCATGCAGTGGATCGAACAATATTGTCTTTGATGATTTTGATGAGCTTGTGGTTTACAGTTTTTTGTGAGTATACATCCACTTGAGGGCAAAAAAGCGTAGCGATCCTGTCCCATCCTGGGAGAAGCGGATGAGTGGGAAACATCGGGTTCTGAAAAAGACAGAATCTGGTACAGTTGTGCATGGCAACCAATCAGCTTCTAGCTTTCATTTTCAAAGCTTAACTGAACAAGCTGAAGCTAGAAGCTGATTGGTTACATATAGTTACATAGTTAGTCTGGTTGAAAAAAGTCCATCTAGTTTAGTCAATAAAAGGCAAAAAAAATCCCACCAAAAAAAAAAAAAATCATACAATCGTATAAACACAAAATCCTTGGCTAGGGTTCCCCAGATGTATAACTCCGACCCAAACTACACCTAAACCTCCCAAACCTGTGTTTATAGACAAATGACAATTGACACCGATATGGAGAGAATTGTCCGGTTGGCCATTTATTAACAAATGAACAATAACATTTTCTCAAAACAGAAACAATCAATAATCCAGTATTCGTAATATATAATATAGGTTGCCAGTCTTGGGAGGCATCCAATAACCACATCACTTAACTATTCCCAGCCGCGCAACACCGGCTAGGGGACAAACATTCCAGTTCCAAAATTGGTAATGCCTCCACAGACTCCAACCCCAAACCATTTAACTAATTTTTTAACCACGGAAACCACAATCCAATCAAAACAAAACAATCCAGGGCGGGATGGTGGGAATTCTGAATCTTCTGTGCTCCAGCACAGGTCTGCTGCAGTGTGGGTCTTCGCACGTGTCCCTCTAACAGCAGCCCCACCTTCCTGAAGCACCAGCCAACCCCAATAAGTGACCTCTCCATGCTCCCTTGCTACCATTAACCCATGTTGCCTGTTATGCCCTGTCCCCCCTCTCATGAGGCCCTGCGCCTATTTTTTATTTATTTTTTGCTTCGGGCCTGTCTATACCCACAGTTGATGCAGAGGAAGGCAAAAACCCAAGCAAAGCATGAACCAATTTGCTCCAGCAGGGGAATCAATTCCTTCTTGAGGTAAAGCGGTTACTATGCAAAGCTGCTCTAGATTATGTCTGCTACAGATTAGGTTATGTACCTGCAAAATATTCCCATATGTAGGCTTCCAAAAGATCTGAGATTACTGCCTTGGTGCCAACCTCTTGGATGTGATGTCAGAAGCCCCAGCAGACTCAGAGTCTAAAATGACACTCTATAGTATTCCCTTTTACTCTCCCCTGGATTCTACATACAAGGTAATGTAGGGAGGTGACTGGAGGGGCAGAAGAGCTGGGCCAACACAGAGAGTTATTAGACCAGGGGTCAGCAACCTTTTTCCACTTAAGGGCCAGATTCAATGTATGTGAATGCATGGAGGGCTGCATTCACCTGCTAATAAATTAAGATAACATTACACAGCCCCTGCACCTCTGGGCCCCTTCACATTACACAGTCCCCGCATCTCTGCCCCCCTGCACATTACACAGCCCCACACCTCTGAAAACCTTTACCATACACAGCCCCGCTCCTCTGGACCCCTTTACCATACACAGCCCCGCTCCTCTGGACCCCTTTACCATACACAGCCCGGCACCTCTGGACCCCTTTACATTACCCAGCCCCCGTACCTCTGGACCCCTTTACATTACCCAGCCCCCGTACCTCTGGACCCCTTTACATTACACAGCCCCCCTGCATATTACACAGCCCCCTGCACATCACACTGCCCCCCTGCATATAACACCCCCCCACACCCAGTTTTTTCTTATTTATATGCATCACGCTGGTACAACCCCTTCAAGCCAAAGCAGCATATTTGTGTACGGTCAGCGTGAAGGAGTTAAAATGTCCGTGACCCGGGTGCACATGAATTCATCACATGCACTGGACATTTAGCGGCGGCGGCGGCCCGTAGGTTGCCGACCCCTGAATTAGACACTCCCAGAAGAGGAGAAGACAATAATGTGCTAAAGAGGGAGGGAAATCATTTTAAATCATTTCAATCATTTATAGAAAGTGAGCTTTTCCCTGCAATTTTTAAAAATCTGGTGACAAGATCTCTTTGAAGGGGCAGCACAACATAGTATGATCATGAAGATCTGTGTAAAATTATTATTATTAATATAATAATAATATATTATAATAATAACAATAATCCTTAGTGCCGGTTCACACAGGGGCGACCTGTCAGGCTATTTGTCAGCCTGACAAGTCACGCTCAGTGTAGTACAGTGGAACCGTTCTAAAAGGAGCGACTCAAGTCGGTTCCTGTACTACTTTGTGGTGACTTTGGAGTGGCTTGCATTGACTTCCATACAGAAGTCGTTTTGGAAGTTGCGCTGTAAGGGACGGCTTCAGAGTCGGACGGGAGTCGGGCGACTTTGAAGCCGCCCCTGTGTAAACCCAGCAATCTCATTATGTTTTGCCCCTCTAATGCCGCGTACACACGAGCGTAATTTCCGACAGAAAAAGTCAGACAGGAGCTTTTCATCGTATATTCCGATCGTGTGTATGCCCCATCGGACTTTTTTCGTTGAAAATTCTGACGGACCTAGAAAGAGAACATGTTCTAAATTTTTCTGACGGAACCAATTCCTATCGGGGAAAACCACTCGTCTGTATGCCGTTCCGACGTACCAAAAACGGCGCATGCTCTGAAGCAAGTACGAGATGGAAGCTATTGGCTACTGGCTATTGCACTTTTTCTAGTCCCGTCGTACGTGTTGTACATCACTGCGTTCTAGACAGTCATAGTTTGGTGTGACCGTGTGTAGGCAAGACCGCTTGAGCGGAATTCCGTCGGAATTCCATCGGAGAAACCTTCAGAGTTTATTCCGACGGCAAAACCGCTCGTGTGTACGCGGCATAAGAATTTCAGGAACATTGTCATGGTTTTCCAATTACGTATTCATTATGATATTAAAGACATTTATACATAATCTGTCCAATTCTCCCATTTTAGCAATATTTTTTCCTTCAGTATTTTGTAAATGCACATTTCCTTCTTTACCTGTAAAAATGTCCAATGCTAATAACATTGATAATAAGATACAATAGAGTGGAAACAGAAGGTAGGAGTCTGGATTATGCTCCATCGGCCTTGTGTTGCCCCCCAGGGGGGGTTTATCAGGTGACTATGATGGATGATGGGAGCGTTTCACGCAGATAAAAATTACAACATCTAGAATGGAAGGGAATCCACAGCTCAGATTCTCCTTACTGATCAGATAACACTTCTAATTAACCCGGAATAAAAAAAGCATCAACATTCCTCTCTGATGAAGTGGGAATAGCATATATGACACAGTACTCCCTACTGTAAATTCTAAGAATGTAGGCGTTATGAATAAGCCGCTTGACCT
The DNA here is from genome assembly GCA_028564925.1 of Lithobates sylvaticus. NCBI lineage: Eukaryota > Metazoa > Chordata > Amphibia > Anura > Ranidae > Lithobates > Lithobates sylvaticus. The sequence continues at coordinate 34,588,438 of CM053031.1, forward strand.
AATAAATATCTCAGGTCATAATATATGTGAAAAACCGCATGGTAAATCCTATATTAATAACTGTGAATGTTGACTGTTCCCTACTGTAAAATCTAAGAATATTAGGAGTTATCAAGAAGCTATTTGACAATCGTATAAACACAAAATCCTTGGCTAGGGTTCCCCAGATGTATAACTCCGACCCAAACTACACCTAAACCTCCCAAACCTGTGTTTATAGACAAATGACAATTGACACCGATATGGAGAGAATTGTCCGGTTGGCCATTTATTAACAAATGAACAATAACATTTTCTCAAAACAGAAACAATCAATAATCCAGTATTCGTAATATATAATATAGGTTGCCAGTCTTGGGAGGCATCCAATAACCACATCACTTAACTATTCCCAGCCGCGCAACACCGGCTAGGGGACAAACATTCCAGTTCCAAAATTGGTAATGCCTCCACAGACTCCAACCCCAAACCATTTAACTAATTTTTTAACCACGGAAACCACAATCCAATCAAAACAAAACAATCCAGGGCGGGATGGTGGGAATTCTGAATCTTCTGTGCTCCAGCACAGGTCTGCTGCAGTGTGGGTCTTCGCACGTGTCCCTCTAACAGCAGCCCCACCTTCCTGAAGCATCAGCCAACCCCAATAAGTGACCTCTCCATGCTCCCTTGCTACCATTAACCCATGTTGCCTGTTATGCCCTGTCCCCCCTCTCATGAGGCCCTGCGCCTATTTTTTATTTATTTTTTGCTTCGGGCCTGTCTCTACCCACAGTTGATGCAGAGGAAGGCAAAAACCCAAGCAAAGCATGAACCAATTTGCTCCAGCAGGGGAATCAATTCCTTCTTGAGGTAAAGCGGTTACTATGCAAAGCTGCTCTAGATTATGTCTGCTACAGATTAGGTTATGTACCTGCAAAATATTCCCATATGTAGGCTTCCAAAAGATCTGAGATTACTGCCTTGGTGCCAACCTCTTGGATGTGATGTCAGAAGCCCCAGCAGACTCAGAGTCTAAAATGACACTCTATAGTATTCCCTTTTACTCTCCCCTGGATTCTACATACAAGGTAATGTAGGGAGGTGACTGGAGGGGCAGAAGAGCTGGGCCAACACAGAGAGTTATTAGACCAGGGGTCAGCAACCTTTTTCCACTTAAGGGCCAGATTCAATGTATGTGAATGCATGGAGGGCTGCATTCACCTGCTAATAAATTAAGATAACATTACACAGCCCCTGCACCTCTGGGCCCCTTCACATTACACAGTCCCTGCATCTCTGGCCCCCTTCACATTACAAAGCCCCACACCTCTGGACACCTTTACCATACACAGCCCCGCACCTCTGGACCCCTTTACCATACACAGCCCCGCACCTCTGGACCCCTTTACATTACCCAGCCCCCGTACCTCTGGACTCCTTTACATTACCCAGCCCCCGTACCTCTGGACCCCTTTACATTACACAGCCCCCCTGCATATTACACAGCCCCCTTGCATATTACACCCCCCCACACCCAGTTTTTTCTTATTTATGTTATTTTTTTGTTTTTTTTACACTGTACCTCTAAAGAAGGGTACTGGGGTGATGCGTGCAGCTGCAAGCATCACGCTGGTACAACCCCTTCAAGCCAAAGGAGCATATTTGTGCACGGTCAGCGTGAAGGAGTTAAAATGTCTGTGACCCGGGTGCACATGAATTCATCACATGCACTGGACATTTAGCGGCGGCGGCCCCGGTAGGTTGCCGACCCCTGAATTAGACACTCCCAGAAGAGGAGAAGACAATAATGTGCTAAGAGGGAGGGAAATCATTTTAAATCATTTAAATCATTTATAGAAAGTGAGCTTTTCCCTGAAATTTTTAAAAATCTGGTGACAAGATCTCTTTGAAGGGGCAGCACAACATAGTATGATCATGAAGATCTGTGTAAAATTATTATTATTAATATAATAATAATATATTATAATAATAACAATAATCCTTAGTGCCGGTTCACACAGGGGGGACCTGTCAGGCGATTTGTCAGCCTGACAAGTCACGCTAAGTGTAGTACAGTGGAACCGTTCTAAAAGGAGCGACTCAAGTCGGTTCCTGTACTACTTTGTGGTGACTTCGGAGTGGCTTGCATTGACTTCCATACAGAAGACGTTTTGGAAGTTGCGCTGTAAGGGGCGGCTTCAGAGTCGGACGGGAGTCGGGCGACTTTGAAGCCGCCCCTGTGTAAACCCAGCAATCTCATTATGTTTTGCCCCTCTAATGCCGCGTACACACGAGCGTAATTTCCGACAGAAAAAGTCAGACAGGAGCTTTTCATCGTATATTCCGATCGTGTGTATGCCCCATCGGACTTTTTTCGTTGAAAATTCTGACGGACCTAGAAAGAGAACATGTTCTAAATTTTTCTGACGGAAACCAATTCCTATCGGGGAAAACCGCTCGTCTGTATGCCGTTCTGACGTACCAAAAACGGCGCATGCTCTGAAGCAAGTACGAGATGGAAGCTGTTGGCTACTGGCTATTGCACTTTCTATTTCTACTCCTGTCGTACGTGTTGTACATCACCGCGTTGTAGACAGTCGGAGTTTGGTGTGCCCGTGTGTAGGCAAGACTGCTTGAGCGGAATTCCGTCGGAATTCCGTCGGAGAAACCTTCAGAGTTTATTCTGACGGCAAAACCGCTCGTGTGTACGCGGCATAAGAATTTCAGGAACATTGTCATGGTTTTCTAATTAGGTATTCATTATGGCATTAAAGACATTTATACATAATCTGTCCAATTTTCCCATTTTAGCAATATTTTTTCCTTCAGTATTTTGCAAATGCACATTTACTTCTTTACCTGTAAAAATGTCCAATGCTAATAACATTGATAATAAGATACAATAGAGTGGAAACAGAAGGTAGGAGTCTGGATTATGCTCCATCGGCCTTGTGTTGCCCCCCGGGGGGGGGGGGGGGGGGTTATCAGGTGACTATGATGGATGATGGGAGCATTTCACGCAGATACAAATTACAACATCTAGAATGGAAGGGAATCCACAGCTCAGATTCTCCTTACTGATCAGATAACACTTCTAATTAACCCGGAATAAAAAAAGCGTCAACATATCTCTCTGATGAAGTGGGAATAACATATATGACACAGTACTCCCTACTGTAAATTCTAAGAATGTAGGCGTTATGAATAAGCCGATTGATCTAATAAATATCTCAGGTCATAATATATGTATATATATATATATATATATATATATATATATGTGTGTGTGTGAAAAACCGCATGGTACATCCTATATTAATAACAGTGAAAGTCTACTGTTCCCTACTGTAAAATCTAAGAATATTAGGAGTTATCAAGAAGCTATTTGACCTAATAAGTGCATCAGGCCCTATCTATGCCATAAAAACGCCATGGTGAAGCCTATTTATTAATAATTTACAGTATGAAGTGTCTCATTTCCTGCTGTTAATTCTTTATTTATTGGGAGTTAGCAAGAAGCTATTTGACCTAATAAATGTATTGATACAGGATATAACCAAAAGCTTTTGGACCCCACATCATCACACCTAGTCTATGGTGAGATGTATGTAAACTCCCCTCCACATTATTACATGGTTACATAGTTATATAGTTAGTCTGGTGTAACAAGGACTCAAGTCCTTCCAGTTTAACCAATAGAAGGGAAAAATAAAAATTATACAATCCTTCATATACAATCCTATACCCAGAGGAAGGCAAAAAAATTCCTTCCTGAACCCCCAAGAGGCAATCAGATGTTCCCTTTACCTAAAAAATAAATATTAGTATTCAGTTATATTATGTGTATCTATGAAAGAATCCAGGTATAAAGCGGTTGTATACCCCGCTTTTACCTACAGGTAAGCCTATAATAAGGGTTACCTGTAGGTAAAATGAATATCTCCTAAACTTGTACGATTTAGGAGATGTTCACCTTGCATGCAGCCACTGACGTCAGCGGTGCATGCGCTCTGAAGGTCCGGCGGACGCTGCCGGAAAATCAGAGCTTCTTGCCAGAAAAAGAGGACTCCAGTGCGCATGCGCTGGAGTGACGTCATCGTGGCTCCGGCCACTCACAGCGCCAGAGCCGCAAACCTGAAAGAATTGCAGAGGCAACATGTCGGCTCCCTCAGCGATGACCGGCGGCGGTGCAGGAGCTTCGTTCTAAGGTAAGTATTTCATAATGAGCTAGTGCATACTAGCGAATGATGCCTTTGCCTTACAGTTTTTTTTTTTTTTACTAGGGCATACAACCCGCTTTAAGTCCAAGAGTTTCTATTAAAGGGTATTGTAAATGCTACAACATACAAAGACATTTTACACAACTCTGCACTTCCAGTCTTCTGGTGATGGTTTGGGGAAGGTCTTTTTAAGTTCCTGCGTGACTGTTCCCTATGTTCAAAGCCAATTCCAAAAACGCATGGTTTGATAAGTTTGTTGTGGGGGGACTTGAGTTACCTGTAAAGAGCCCTGACCTCAACATCAATGATCACCTTTGGGATGAATGGGAATGCTGACTGTAAGCCAGGTCTTCTTGTCCATCATTAGTATCTGATTTAACAAATGCTCTTTTGACTAAATGGGATCAAAATCTTCCCAGAAGATGAGAGGCTATTACACCCACAAACTGTGTCTGGGTGGTCAACTTCATAATAATGCCCATGTTTTTGGAATGGGATGTCCAACAAGCTGATAAACTGTAGGTGTAATGATCAGGTATTCACAAACACTGGGCCATATATTGTATGATTGGTAAAGTAGATAGCCAAACTGATAGGATTTGATTTACTAAAATGTGGGAGTACAAAATCTGGTGCAGCCCTGCATAGAAACCAATCAGCTTCTAGTTTTCTTTTTGTCAAAGCTTAATTGAACAAGCTGAAGTTGGAAGCTGATTGGCTACCATGCACATCTACACCAGATTTTGCACTCTCCTGTTTTAGGAAATCAACCCCATAATTATTAGATTTGGATAAAGCGTTGAGGAGTTAGAACAACTTTAACCTCCTTGGCGGTGTTCCCTAGTCTGGCTCGGGTTCAGTTTTTTCTGCTAGGAGCGGTAACCCCGAGCCAGACTCGGGCTGCATTGCAGGATACGGGGGGGGGGGGGGGGAAGTTACTTACCTTGTCCCCTGGATCCTGCGATGTCTCCCCGCTGTGTGAGCGAGCCGTCTGCTCGCTCGATTCACACAGTGCCGAGTGCCGCTGATCTCCGTTCCCTGCGACGTTCCGACGCACGGGAGCGGGGAGCGGCGCCAAATTCAAAAAAGTTTAAAAACACACAGTACACATACAGTACTGTAATCTTACAGATTACAGTACGGTATACAAAAAATACACATCCCCTTTGTCCCTAGTGGTCTGCCCAGTGCCCTGCATGTCATTTTATATAATAAAAAGATTTTTTTTCTGCCTGGAAACTGGAGATTGTCCATAGCAACCAAAAAGTGTCCCTTTATGTCAAAAGTGGTTTTAGACCAGCTAGCCACTTCACGACCGCGAGATCACCGTTATCGGCAGCGGCGGAGGCGATGGGGTCCGTTCCCTGCCTGTGCATAGAGATGAGTGACGCTACGATGGCCGCCACTCATCTCTATACCATAGGAGGGCGGAAGCGACGTCAAAAACGTCACTTCCGCCCATACGTCTTAAAGGGGAATTTACAAATGTCATTTTTTTAAATTACATTTTTTTTTTATTTTTTTTTTTATCTTTGAAGTCCAAATATGAGATCTGAGGACTTTTTGACCCCAGATCTCATATTTAAGAGGACCTGTCATGCTTTTCTCTATTACAAGGGATGTTTACATTCCTTGTAATAGGAATAAAAGTGATCATTTTTTTTTTTTTTTTTAAACAGTGTAAAAACACCCCGACCCGACGAGCTCGCGCGCAGAAGCGAACGCATACGTGAGCAGCGCCCGCATATGAAAGCGGTAGTCAAACCACACATGTGATGTATCGCCGCGATCGGTAGAGCGAGAGCAATAATTCTAGCCATAGACCTCCTCTGTAACTCAAAAAATGCAACCTGTAGAATTTTTTAAATGTTGCTTATGGAGATTTTTGAGGGTAAAAGTTTGACGCCATTCCACGAGCGGCCGCAATTTTGAAGCGTGACATGTTGGGTATCAATTTACTCGGCGTAACATTATATTTCACAATCCAAAAAAAAATTGGGCTAATTTTACTGTTGTCTTATTTTTTTATTCAAAAAAGTGACTTTTTTCCAAAAAAAGTGCGCTTGTAAGACCGCTGCGCAAATACGGTGTGAAAAAAAGTATTGCAACGACTGCCATTTTATTCTCTAGGGTGTTAGAAAAAAAAAATATATAATGTTTGGGGATTCTAAGTTTTTTTCTAGCAAAAAAAACTGTTTTAAACATGTAAACACCTAAAATCCAAAACGAGGCTGGTCTGGAAGTGGCTAGAAAACACCGATAAAAAATTTGAATCACAATTTATCATCAAACAATAAATTTAATGACAGCGACTATTCTGCAACTGAGCAAATTTCAGTGTTTTTGATTTGATTACATTATTGAATCATTTTTATATATATTTTTATTATATTATAATTTATGATTTTGTGTTTCAAACTTTATCATACCCGGGATGTCTACTAGACTCTGGTTCAGACAGATTTAAGTGAGTTATTCATAAGAATTGCATGCCTACAATATAAAAACGCCAAATTTCCATGCAAAATAATTGTACCGCTTTCAGCACAAAATTCCAGACAGAATCATACCGCCAGGGAGGTTAAGGTTCTTTGCCACCTATATTCCCGCTAGGAACATTCATTTTCTCTGCTTGCCCTCTGACCATTGCTCCTCAAATTAAGAAAAAGTCCAAAATTTGAGCTGTGACCAGAATGTGAGTAGAGTGGAAATCTTCCAATGAGGACATTTGTTTCATGGACAACTATCTAAGAAGAATTTCCTTAGGATTAATTTTCTTGCACTTGGTGGTGTGTCTACAGGACAGAAAATAAACAGACATCTGCCCAATATGACATAGATGGCAAAAAATGTTTTGACTTTAGTCATACTTTCATTTTTTAACTCTTATGCCGCGTACACACGATCTGACTTTCCGGCAGACTCAGTCCGGTGGATCAGAGTCCGTATGATATTTTGATCGTGTGTGAGCTCCAGCAGATTTCTTCTTCCCAAAAATCTGGCGGACCTAGAAATAAGACTGGCTTCAAATTTGTCTGCCGGACTCGAGTCCGGTCGAAAAATCCGGTTGTCTGTGTGCTAGTCCGACGGACTAAAACCGACGCTAGGGCAGCTATTGGCTACTGGCTATGAACTTCCTTATTCTACGTCACCGCATTCGAAACCGCCAGACTTTTGGAGTGATCGTGTGTGGCCAAGTCCTTTTGCTTGAAAGTCCGGTGGACCTCAGCTGCAAAGTCCTTCGGATTGTCCGCTGGAAAGTCCGATCGTGTGTACGCGGCATTAGTGCTTTCCCTTCCTATATGCACAATTTGAATGTCACACCCATCGGTGTAAAATGTTGCAGTGGGTCCCAACAATACTCAATTGCAGACTTGTCACGTCCTTATATTGTTGCCATCTGTGGGCACGGTATCTCTTAATGCTTGTAGAAGAACACAAGCGCACTGGGTGCATGTGCAGCACAGGACTTAGTTATGCAAATCATGTCTTGTCCAAGAGTAAAATGAACTGCAGGTTGCACATACTGAAAAGAGGGAGCTGCATTTAAAAGCACAGCACTAAAGGATGAGCGTTCAGATAAGATTCAAGATTACCAATGGATTGCAACAGCTTAGCCAGGCAAAGAGGCTTATTCTACATTAATTCCTGCAACTACATTCAATTAATGTTAAACTTCTTTTGAAAGCAGTAATGTAAGGGAAGATTGATAAAATGTTATCCTTTTTCCATTACGTCCAAACTACGATGGTGGATTAAAGGGTTTAAAAGGGTGTCTCTGATGGTCGCAGAATGAAAACAGTTCAGCCAGGTAGCCCACACTTTCGGAACGGCCCCATTTATAAGTATCAGCAGGAATTCAGGTCATCGTGGATCAGAATTATAAAGGGACCGTGTGTAATAAATGCACACCTTAAAATAACATTTTTGACTTATGATATTTATGGTATGGTATTCTCGGTATTGTTAGTGTCCTATGTGTAACCTGTTTGGACATCCCTGTTTTGGATAACCCTACTGGGCTATTTTTGTTCATTTCTAGTAATACACATACAAATATTTTTTGAAAGATTCTTTAGATCATTCCTATTTTGAGACCATTAAAGGGACAGACTTTACTAAAAATGGTGATGATTGTTCTAATATTGGATGGAAAATCACATTTTTTGTAGGTTCTCTTTGTCATAAGCATGCATGGAGCCCAAGGAGTGTTGGGCCTTCAAAGGTAGACCCCGTCCAGGTGGTTAGGATTGTAATGTATGAACCTCCCAGGGAAAGTAAAGGTAGTAGAAAGGTAGGCTGTCTCCAGGTCCGGTGTCTTTAGACAAGTCATAATAAAGAAAAAGATTAGGTGGCAACAGAAGCAAATATCAGGTTAAGATCAGGTCCGGGACAAGGGGTGGGCAGGAGGGGCGGCTGCCCTGGGCACCATGGGATCATGTGAGGTGGGGGGAGGCAATTTATGTTGGGAGAGGGAATTTGGGGAGCGGTAGGGGATAAGAATTGTTCTAGGAGGGGAGATTAGGAGTGGTGTGCTAGGAATGGTGATTTGGGGGGATTTTGTGCTAGGATGGGGGAGTGGAATTTGTGCTGGGCGGGGGAAATCTGGAGTTAGGGGGAGAGGATTTGTGCTCGAAGGGGAAATTTGAGGGGTAGAAGATCTGTGCTAGGATGGGGGGGCATTTTTTGGGCAGGTGGTGGGGTATTTGTGCTGGGGGCATACTGAGAGAGAGAGGATGAGAGGTGAGGGGAATGGGGGGGGGGGGATTTGTGCTTTTAGCAGGGGGCGGATTTGTGCTGGTAGGTAGGTTTCTCATACATCTTAGAGGGGGGGGGGTGCAAATTGGCATGTTTGCCCTGGGCTCTAGACGACCTTGTCCCGGCACTGGTTAAGATCATCACTTATAATAAGAGTAAAAAAACACATATCTTCAGAACAGCATGCCAAATCTCTAAAATAGCCTTTCCCAACCGTTTTACTCCAGAAGAACCTCTAGAAGATTCTAAGGTATTAGACAACCCTTAATATAATAGAGTGGAGACTGCAAGCCAGACCTTCTTGTCCACATTAGTGCCTTAAGGCATGTTATTTAAAGTAGAACTTGAATTTTTTTTTTGGATAGAGTAATATATATATATATATATATATATATATATATATATATATATATATATAAAACCCCTGTTGGTTTATTTTTGCCCATGCCCCATAGGGGAGATTTACCTTCACTTCCTGCCCCAAAGACAAAATGCAATAGTAAACAGGACAAATAAAGAGGTTAACTCTCCCTAATTGGGGCACAGACAGCAATAAAAACCTAATTGGTGTTCTAATCCCTCTCCACTCTATCCAAAACGAAAGAAAAAGGTTTGTTTTTAGTTATACTTTAACACACTATTTTTAACACACCATTCCTAAAGAGGAACTGCAGTCTGCACTCCCTCCATTTTAACTGTGGGCAGCTGAAGCTTCCTGGATTTACAAAGACACATAGAAGAACACCTCCAGCTCTGCAGCTCTCGTTGGCCCTCTTATGACCCCCCCCCCCCTCCATTCCTGGAAAACTCTCACCAGAGTGAGAGAAAGAGCTGTGCATGATGTCATAAGCCTAGGCTTTTTACCAGACAAGAAACAGGAAGTGGGCTGTATAAGGTATTTACTGGCAGGAAAAAAATGTTTTACTATCCAAAGTTAAAACAACAAGGGAAAAAGATTTAATAGATGGAAAGTTGAAAAAATGATTGAAGTTTCCGCTTTAAGCTTTTGTAATTCACTATCCTGACTCCTGGAATAAAATAAAATTCAAGTCAGAACCTTTTTCAAGTTTTTATTGCTAGCTGTGTCCCTGCTGGGAAGATTTTCCACCAATTTCTTTATGGTCACCTGGCCGGTAAATGAAGAGAATCTCTCCAGATCGAATACAGATAGCAAAAAAAAAACATTTATCACTAGACTGAGGAAGAATTACAACATTGGGTTTTCCTAGCTGTCTGCATTTCTGTTAGTGGGAATACCCTACTTGCTGTGTCCCTGGTAAAGAAAGTGAGGAGAAAGCTGCTCAATAGATATGTGCAGTTTGTTTCGTTCCAAATTGAAATTCAGAAAAAATAATGTTTTTTCGGAAATTCTGCTGTAAAGATGAGAGCGGCAAAGGACTGGCAAAGCAGGGACGTGTCCTCGATTCGCCCATCGGCTGCCCGCAGTCGACAGGTAAATTGCGATCGGCAGCTTGCTGACCCCTGACCTAGATGATGCTGGATGTCCTGCATGCTCTATCTGACTTGCTGCAGCTTCTACCGCACAATGTGAGAAGCTCAGAGTGTGCACTGCAGTCCCAGTACAGGAAAGGAGCCTGTACAACTGTGCAAGTCTGACGGTAAGGCCCGGAGTTCAGCTTTAAACTTTCCCAACTCTATTAAAAAGTCTAAATTCTGTTTTAAATTCAGCAACAGTCAGCGTTGTATATGTCAAGTTCCACGACAATGTCCTCCCCAGAGAAAAAAATCCCCTAACTGACCAGACATCATTTTATTTTTCATCTTCCTGAGTGATTTATACATAATTATAATCTCGGTCTGAGCCGTCACCGAGAACTTCTCCTGTAAGTTCCCTTTGCATTGTCACTCTGGCCCAATCATTGGATGTGCTCAGCTCTGGTATGTAGCATGTAATAGCTGCCTGTATTGATTTTACACTCCTTGTTCCAGTGGCCAAACTGACAGTTACTATAACGGAATGGTAATCCATAATCCTTTTTTTCTATAGCAATTACAAGACAAAATATAGATTTGTTACTGTTTCCCCGTGTGATTATAGGAGTCAGCTCAGCTCATTGTGAAATGATTACAGCCGATCGTCTGGGGAACGCTAGTTGTGACAAGCGATATGTGCCGTACCGTTATGCAGCTCCAGTTGTCATACTAAGAAATAAAACTATTTTGTTCATTTCTTGGAAATGAAAATATTATTTTACATTTCTTGTCTAACCTTTTTTTTTTTTATTTTAATACTTGCATGACAGTAAAAACCATTAAAAAATAAATCTGCTAAGAAAATTTGCATCTAGCGATGACCAGCCTGTAACCCCAATGCCATAACCCCAATGTCTTTAACCGCTTGCCTACCAGCCGCCGTAATTTTACTGCGGCAGGTCGGCACGATCCTGCGAACCGTCGTAGCTGTCCGTCGGCTCGTAGGAACGGGATAGCAGGTGCGCGCACGCCGGCAGGGCCGGTGCTACCACTAGGCAAACTAGGCAGCCGCCTAGGGCGCCCTGGTGCCTGGGGGGCGCCTGGCCACTGGTGTTCCTACTCTCTTCTCTCTGCAGCAAGCAACTAAGTCTCAGCATCAGCAGGCAGCCGCCGTTCCATTCGCAGATTGTGCCAGAGGCGCAGCGGCGGTGGAGGACTGTGTCTGTCTCCCGTCTCCCGAATGAATTGAAGCAAGCAAACATTCATTGATGGGCACTGGTAGGCTGCATTGATGGGTGCTGGTGAGGCTGCATTAATTGGCGCTGGTAGGTTGCATTTGATGGGCGCTGGTGAGGCTGCATTAATGGGCGCTGGTGAGGCTGCATTGATGGGCACTGGTAGGCTGCATTAATGGGTGCTGGTGAGGCTGCAATAATGGGCGCTGGTGAGGCTGAATTGATGGAAGCTGGTGGGCTGCATTTGATGGGCACTTCATTAAAAAGGTGGAGTATACAAGGGCATGGAAAAGGGGGTGGGGTCAGGGGTGGAGCCAGGGGGGGGGGCAAAATGAGGTTTTGCCTAGGGTGTCAAAAATCCTTGCACCAGCCCTGCACGCCGCTGCACAGCGGGGGTGCTGATGCTCATGGCCGACGGTCGCGATGACCGCCGGCCAGTGTGTGGAAGAACACGGAAGTGTGTGTGTGTGTAAACACACAAATCCCACACAAATCCCACACAAATCCCTGTTCTGTTCTGAGAGGAGTGACAGATCATGTGTTCCTATTAGCTAGGAACCACGATCTTTCATTTTCCCTAGTCAGTCCCCTCCCCCTTCAGTTAGAAACACACTGAGGAAACACAGTTAACCCCTTGATCGCCCCCTAGTGTTAACCCCTTCACTGTCAGTGACATTTTTACAGTAATCAGTACATTTTTATAGCTGTATAAATGCCAATGGTCCCAAAAATGTGTCAAAATTGTCCGCCATGTCGCAGTCCCGATAAAAATCGCAGATCACCGCTATTACTAGTAAATAAAAATAACAATAATACAAATGCTATAAATCTATCCCCTATTTTGTAAACACTATAACTTTTGCGCAAGCCAATCAATATACGCTTATTGCGATTTTTTTACCAAAAATATGAAGAAGAATTCATATCCGCCTAAACTGAGAAAAAAAATTGCTTTTATTTATTTTTTTTAAATGGGGATATTTATCATAGCAAAAAGTACAAAATATTTTTTTTTCAAAATTGTCGGTCTTTTTTTGTTTATAGCGCAAAAAATAAAAACCGCAGAGGCAATCAAATACAACCAAAAGAAAGCTCTATTTGTGGGATTTTTTTGGGTGCAACGCCGCACGACCGCGCAATTGTCAGTTAAAGCGACGCAGTGCCAAATCGCAAAAAATGGCCCGGTCATTCCGCAGCCAAATCTTCCGGGGCTGAAGTGGTTAAAAGAGCTTTTGTTAAAAAAAAAGAAGTGGTTAAAAGCTATCCATATGTGGAAGAATTAAAAATGCTAGGAGTCATGTGTGGCCACACTTCATTCTCTGCAAGTCACAGCTTGCTAAAAGCTAAATGCATTAAAAGGAACTGCATCACATAATTTGTAATAAAAACATCTTTGCCATTCTGAAGCTTCCCTCTTTTGCATATTATTTTATATATACTGTGATTCTGTACTTGCCAAATATGCTGTAAAAATCTTCCACCACTGAGCCTGGCTGCATCCATTTTAACTGTGGGCAGCTGAAGCTGCTGCCTGTTCACTTCCTGGATTTACACAGACACACAGAGGCACACCTCCAGCTCTGCAGCTCTCATTGACCCTCTTATGACCAGTGATGTAAGTAACTGAGTTAAAATAAACTGAGTTACCTAACGCAGTTACTTTAGAGGGTAACGAGTAATCTAACTGATTACTTTTCCCCTCATGGTAACTCAGTTCCCATTACTTTGGCTTAGTTACCCCAATTACATCTACCGCCACTAGATGGCAGTAGTGTAATTCCGGTGTCCTGCTGAAAAAGTTCCCCCGCCGGATAAGGACCCCCTGTACTGCGCAGGCGCAGCGCTTGCGCAGTACGAAGGACTACGGAGCTTCCGAAAATTGACGAACCTAAACAGCTCTGAGTGAACTCTACACCACGCAGGTGCAGTTAACATGTAATTGTACGAGGCGATGCCGCACGCTCCTGATGCTCGTGCTACTCTGCAAGGGGCGTCTATAGTGTAAGTAAGGGGGGGGTCTAGTATTACTGTAACCAAGGGGCGCATTTATTATTATTATTATATATCGAGCTCTGCCCATTAATTTAACATTCGCCCTCTTCTGTAGCCATCCGCCCCTTACACGATATAATAATAATAGACCCGCCCCTTACACGATATAATAATAATAAAGCCGCCACTTGCTTACACGCTATAACAGATCTGCCCCTTGGTTAGAGTAATAATAGAGCAGCCCCTTGGTTACACGATATATAACAATAATAATAAATGCGCCCCTTGCTTACAGTAATACTAGACCCGCCCCTTAGTTACACGTATAGAATATTTTTTAAAAAAGTCAGTTACTTTGCTGCGTAACTAATTACTTTTCCAATGTAGTAACTGAGTTACTAACGCAATTACTTTTTGGGAGAAGTAATTTGTAACTTAACTAATTACTTTTTTAAAGTAAGATGAGCAACACTGCTTATGACTCATCCCCCCTCCCTTCCTGGCAAAATCTCACACAAGTGAGAGAGAGAGAGAGCTGTGCATGATGTCATAAGCCTAGGATAATGACCAGACAATAAACAGGAAGTGGGCTGTATAAAGGTATTTACTGGCAGAAAAAAAAATGTTTTACTATCCAAAGTTAAAACAACAAGGGCAGAATATTTAATAGATGTAAAGATGAAAACATTTCTGAAGGTCCACTTTAAGCTAACACACCAGAATAAGGACCTTTTTTAAAAGGGGCAGTTATTTTCAGTGCTAACTTGCACTATACGGCTGGGTTCACACTTATGTGAATTGGATGCGAGTTTCCTTGCATCCAATTGGCATGACAGGAGAGTGTGACTGGTCCTCAATGGAGCCGGTTCACACATCTCCAGGGCGGCCATGGAGCGCACAGCCGAAGGATCCTGTGTGTTTTTGGCTTCATTTCAGGTCCAAATTCAGGCTAAATTTTGAACCTAATTGGGACCTGAAACGGTGAGCGGGGACGCACCGGACCCCCTGCTGTGCCCTGCGGCTGCACATAGTGTGAACCCAGCCTACTGGAAATGTTAATGGTACTGCAAATATGAAAACTCCTGTAGCCTCTTCAAAATTGTAGCATTTATTATACAACGTATCAAGGCAGAACTTCAGCCCCTGTTCTTTGTGGATCCGCCTTCCTCCAGTGCTGCCATTAGGCTAAGCGATCACCTTGTAAAACAACCCAGTTTAAAATAGAAATGAAAGGCAAAAATAGTTTCCCCTTTTTTATAAGTGATCACATTCCCTTTGTTCTCAGCTGCATTAGAGCTGGGGGGGAGGAGAAGAAGTAGTACACTGAGCTTCCCAGTGAATGTCTGTGCAGCGGGGGCTTGTCAGGACAAGTCTGATCAATGGAGGAAGTACAGCTAGAGAACTGACAATGGTATGTTCCCCTGCTTAGTGTGGTCAGTTTTTAATAGGAAAGGAGAGGGGCTAGCAGGAACACCAGGGATTTCACATAAAGGAAGCAATACAAAGAGAACAGGAGACTTTCTCATACAAGTACATGGTACAGCAGCCACATATCAGGAATATGAAGTGTTGGAGTAACAAATGGTTAAACTATGCACAAAAACATAGGAACTGGGGTTCCGAAAAATGACAGCAGATGCTCTGGACTGATGATGTCAAAATGTGAAATATCCACTTGCCGACCAGTGTTGTACCTGTACGTCATTGGACTTCAAGTGTTTATATCGGGAAGAAGCCTGCAACTGGTACTGTTTTTTAGAGCCGAAGGTTGGCTCTCTTGTAAGAGCAATCCTAGTGGCTAGCTAGCCGCTGAAATGATTTCACAAGCAGTGGGAAGGACTGCCTTTCGTGGCTTTTTGAGGTTCTCCCATCCCACTGGGAGGCACGGGAGGCCATCGACTGTCTGATCAGAGAACCAAACAAAGCCTGGAGTGGCTTTGATCGGCTCTCGGTTATGGTAACCCGGAAGCGATGCCCTGAAATCACTTCTGGTTTATCTGGATGCCAATGGCACTATTTTTAATCTGAAATCGAATGTTTTTAAGGGCAGAGGAAGTTTTGGGGTTTTATACACCCCAGATCTCTCTATAAAGAATAACTGTCACATGCCTATTGCTGTCACAAGGATGTTTACATTCCTTGTGACAGCAATAAAAGAGATAAAATAAAGAATTAAAGCAACAATTAAAAAAAAAAAAAAAGAATTGCATAAATAATAGAATTTATTTTTTACAGTGTCCCCGCCCCCCCCCCCCGTGCTCGCAAACGAAGGTGGATGCACGCATCACTCCAGCACGCACACCAACAGCAATCATCCCACACATGTGAGGTATCACGGTGAACATCAGACCATGGGTAGTAATTCTAGCACTAGACCTCCTCTGTAAATCTAAAGTGGTAACCTGTAAAGGCTTTTAAAATGTCGCCTATAGATAGTAAAATTTACGCTGTTTGACGCTGTTGCACGGGTGTGCACAATTTTAAAGTGTGACATGTTTGGTATCTATTTACTCGACATAACATCATCTTTTATTATTTACAAAACATGAATTATGTTTTGTGTTTTTTTGTGCATTCAAATAAAAAAAAAGCGTAGTTTTAAAAAAAATTGCAAGTGCATAATTATAATTCAAAAAACATTTAGCCAAGTGCATATAAAGTGTCCATAGTAATGATGGTTAAACAAAACAGAATGGGAAATGAATGTCCAAAAAACAAAGTGTGTATAAATCTTCTTAATCCTGGTAAACGATTAATACACTCCCAGTGTAGCAAAGATACTAATGAGTCAATGGGAAGAGCACCTTTTCGGTGTTCACATACCGGAAATGTCACTATATAAAAGATACATTGACGATATTGTTATTTTATGGGATGGCACAGTGGATGCTTTGGAAGTATTTCTGGGCAACATCAACAAGAACTGTTATGGACTCGAGTTCACTGGAAGTTGGGATCTGTCGCAACTCAGTTTCTTGGGTTTGGTCTTGGTGAAATGTAGTGGGCGCGTTCACACAAAGACCCATTTCAAGGAGACAGGCAGAAATAGTTACATCCCCAAGGCCAGCTGCCACCACCCTAGGTGGTTGGGTGGGGTCCCAAAAGGCCAACTGATGAGGATCAGGCAGGATTGTGATAATTTGTCTGCCTACCCATACCAATCAGATATTGTGGTGAGTACATTTTAAGAAAAAGTTTACCATGACCTGAAAAGCATTTAACAACAGACCATGGCCATGGATAGAGGCCAATTGTTGAAGGACAGGCCCAAAAAGAAACAAGAACAGGAATTCATAGCATTTTTACCTAATGTTAAAGTGGTTGTAAACGCTCCAACGCAACTTCCTCACATTGCAATCCCCATTAATAAACCATTAATAAACCTATTGATTGCTGCCTTTAAAAGACTCCTTGCTTGTTTTATCCTCTTGCAATCCACCCTGTATTGTTTGATGAGGTCACCGGCGCATGCGCTCCCCATCCTTTGATTAACGGCATGCTCTGTATGCCGTTTGTCTCCTCAGTGATTGCATGCCATGTCCGTGATTTACGGTGTATGTGGCCCAGCTGTGAAGACTCGCGAGACTGGGCATTCATTCACAGCTTCCTGGTTCCCCCCTTGTGAGTAAACCAGGGCACCATAGAGACTCCAATAGCGGAAATCTTCTGCAGCTTGCAGCCTGACATAAAGCCTGCAAAACAAATCCAAATATAGCACATGGAAAATTTTAGTATTCAATTACATTTATTAGGAACGAATCAACTTAGTTATTTATTTTTTATTTATTTTACACACACGATTGCACATGCGCGAGATTACATTGGGGAAACATGGGCGGAAATTATGTCAAAAGCAGAGTCAGAAAACAGTACTCAATATGGCGCCACCTTATCTCTGAAGAATTTTTCTTTAAATCTTGTAAAATAGTAAGTAAGAAGTGATTATACAGTGTAATGATTGTAAATACGTTTTTAAAATGAAGTAGATGAAAAGCGCGATGGGGAATGCAGAGTTTACTTTCTCTTTAACTGAGACTATAAAACTTTGGAGCAGATTGTTATGAGACATTGGCAGATACTTTTGAGGGACAAAACATTACCTAAACTGATACCCAATCGTCCCAGGTTTATCTACCGTCGAGCACCCAATTTGAGGAATAAATTAGCCCCTAACGTGCTTGATCCCCCTAAGAAAAAAGGAACCTTTTTGGATGTAACAGGGTTTTATTACTGCAAAAAACTGAAGGCATGTAAAATTACAACAAAGGGCACTAGAAAAATAGAACAGTTTAGATCATTTAGTACAGGAGATGAGTTTAATATTGATAAATTCATTACATGTACAGGGGGTCCCCGGGTTACAAACAAGATAGGGACTGTAGGTTTGTTCTTAAGTTGAATCTGTTTGTAAGTCGGAACAGGTACATTTTCTAAGTGTAGCTCCAGCCAAAAAATCTATTTTTAAGTTTTTTAGATAACATAGAGAAGGGTTATCACCCCTGTAACATTTGTTTTGCTGTCTGTGCCCCTGTTCAGAAGATTTCACTTCACCTTCTGTCCCAATGACAATTGGATTTTGAAAATTTTGGGTTGTTAGGGAAACATGGACTGGTGATAAAGCATCAATGGAGACACCTATTTCCCATATTAACTCTTACAGGAGTGAATTTCCCTTCCTAGGGGTGGATTTCCTCTCACTTCCTGTTGTCTCCCTCCGTTTGTAAGTCGGATGTTTGTAAGTAGGGGACAACCTGTATATCTACTTATGTAACATACCTTATTATTTGCCCTTGCGGGTTACAATATGTAGGAGGTACCAAAAGGAATTTAAGTACCCGTAAAAATGAAGATCTAAATAATATTAAAAATGGGTACCCAAAACACAGCCTTTCCAACCATTTTAGAATACATCATTACAAGGATCCCAGTTTAGCAAAATTTTTTGGGATAGATAAAATAGATCTCTATTGGATCCCTATTGGTAATATGATCCAGAGAATTTATAAAAATGAAACAGAATGGATCTGTAAATTAACCACTTCAATACCAGGCACTTATACACCTTCCTGCCCAGACCAATTTTCAGCTTTCAGCGCTGTCGCATTTTAAATGACAATTGCGCGGTCATGCTACACTGTACCCAAACAGAATTTTTATCATTTTGTTCCCACAAATAGAACTTTATTTTGGTGGTATTTGATCATCTCTGTGATTTTTATTTTTTGCGCAACAAATAAAAAATTAAAAAAAAAAAAGTTTTTATTTGTTTCTGTTACATTTTTTTGTAAATAAGTACGTTTTCTTTTTCAATGATGGGCACTGATATGGCTGCACTGACGGGCACTGATGGGCACCGATGAGGTGGTACTGATGATGGGCACTGATAGGCGGCACTGATAGGTGGCACTGATGGGCACTGATAGGTGGCACTGGTATGCAGCACTGATGGGCACTCATAGGTGGCACTGATGGGCACTCATAGGTGGCACTGATGGCCACTTATGGGTGGCACTGATGGGTACTTATGGGTGGCACAGATAGGTGGCATGGATGGGCACTGATGGGCACTGATAGGTGGGCACTGATGGGCACTGATAGGTGTCACTGCTGGACACTGATGGGTGGCACTGATGACACTGATGGGTGTCATTGCTGGGCATCACTGATTTTTATTGGTACATGATGGTGCCAGTCAGTGCCCATTTGTGATCTGGTCCCTTAAAAATGCTACTTCCCGACTGTCTCTGGTATCAATACTGACCCAGAACAAACATTTGTTTTTGGTCATCCATGATACTCGCTTTTCAAACCATACTAGGCTTTCTAATGCCGTGTACACACGGCCAGACTTTTCGACAGCAAAGGTCCAACAGAACGAAAACGTCGAACAATTCGACCATGTGTGGGCTTCATCGGACCTTTGCTGTCGAAAAATCAGATGGACTTTAGATTTAGAACATGTTTCAAATCTTTCCGACGAACTCAAGTCCGGTTGAAAAAGCTGTTCGTCTGTGTCCTAGTCCGACGGACGAAAACCGACGGTAGGGCAGCTATTGGCTACTGGCTATGAACTTCCTTATTCTAGTCCTGTCATACGTCATCACGGTCGAATCCGTCGGACTTTGGTGTGACTGTGTGTAGACAAGTCCGATTCAACGGAAGTCCGACGGAAGTCCGACGAAAAGTCTGACGGAATTCAGTCCGTCGAAAAGTCTGATCGTGTGTACACGGCATAATGGGAAAGACCACTACTGCCTGCATGCCTCTTGTTAAAGGACATGTTCAAAAAATTTTTGAAAAGTTTGCCCAGCCCCTACCATAGCCCCTTCAATACAAGAAACTGTGCCAAAGGCTGTGTGCCTATGGACTCCAGTTACGGAAACACAGCTTCAATATTTCATACTGGACTTATATGATCTTAATTGACACCCAGTCTGGCCAATATTGGCATAGTAATCTCTGGGCACCTTAACTAAAATAATAACAATATTCATCTTCACAGCAATTTAGGACTCACACACTGGTAGAAAAACTAATGGAAGACTAAATTTGAAGCCCCTGGTTACATTTTTTTTTTTTTTAAATATAATTCTCTTTCCATTTTCCTGGGGCTACAAAGCAAAAAGTGGGCATCAGGAGATGTATGAGCCATACCGAGGATTACTCATGTGCGTATGATGTAACAAACCCCCTCGTTGTGCCATATGTTGCCGCAGAGTCACACTTCGCCAGGAGGATCCCCGGCGCTCCGAGTCCGCATTATTTGCACCGTTCATTATATACAACACCGGCTCACTTCACTTCCTGAGCTGATGTTTCCTGACATATGTCACTTTCCCTGTTGTCACTAGAAATAAGATTAATGTTGTGTAGATGATTACTAATTGTAATATATAGCTTATACAAAAAAATGAGTGATATTAATAATCAACAGTGTAACACACATCAGGAAAACCAGTAAAGCAAAAAAAAAAAAAAAGTTTAATGCAAATTAACATCTTTAAATAGATTCTATAATTTGCAAGAATACTACAGAATTGTAATTGACTAAAAGGGAACGTCATAGTACTTTTCCAGCAGATATCCCCACACATACCTCATACATACCTTAAAGTGATTGTAAACCTCTGAAATGAAAAATGAACAAAGCATATCTCTCTATAGTATGTACTTGCCTCAATCCAAAGCACCTAGTGTGGTTCCTATCTGCTCGCTCTTCCCTCTGCTATCTGTACGAGTCACTTCTGACAGGTTATGCCGACACCACAGAAATCCGAGGGATGACCCTGCCCCTCTCCAGCACACAGACAGTAATTGACAGCCTCAGCTGTGCATGTTTTCCTATAAGATTGTGTCGGGGGTGTCAATTCCCTCCACTCACGTCTCAGATTACACTCAGCTCCCTGCTCTGTATCGTGCAGTATGTGACATCAAATCAATGTCCCCTGAGTTCCCCTGCCTGCTGCAGCTTAGAGATGCTGTGTAAAATGTTTGCTTTAGGAGGCTGTAGAGGAGAGAAGCCTTTGGATAAACAGGAAAATTATGCAGGGGAATTTGTTTCATGTCTGTGTAGTGCTCACCCGCAAGGGCTGATGAGTTGTGTCTTCCTCCACTAGTGTAACAGCAACAGTCTAGAGGTTGCCATTTTTATGTTTATTGCAGATTAACCTGGATGGGGTTTAGGAAAGTTGTGGGATACTCCAGAACATTGAACAGGAATGTGAGGACATTCCTCTTTTTGCAGCTACTTCCTAAACAGTCCTTTGAGCAGTAGGACATACATTGGACAGCACTGGGACACCATTAGCAATGTTCCAGGCTAGGCAAGCTTCAAACTTAGTGCACCAGAGGTAAACAGCAGCAACAGTCACTAGGATCCCTCTCTCAGGTCTGTATTCACAGTGTTTCTAGGACTATGATGCCTACCTCCAGACGTCAGACAGTTTTCTCTGTGGAGTCTCCAGACCATTTCCCTAGTAAAACCCCTCAACCAGCTCTCAAAGATCTAGCATCAGCATCAGGATAGGCCTGTCAGCTATGCACAGCTGGGATTTCGAGGAGAAAGGCAGTATCTTCAGCTGGACTGCCGGGAAGGGCAGCAGCCCTTCTGGCTGGGAACTTCTCCTTCTGGAGAGGAAAACTTCTCTCTGAGGCTCCAAACTGTTTGTACACTTCCCAACCACAATCTGGGCACACCTCCCCAGAGATTGGATTGGAGCTGCAAAAAATATTGGGCTGCTCATTTGACTCTCCCACCCTCTACATTCCGAAGGCTTCCAGAAGATAGGGGGAAGCAATCAAACTCACAGCCTGCAGAGCCTAGAGCAGCCAAAAGCAATCATGTGCTGCTCTGCTGATTACAGGAAAGCCGCAGAACTGAAATTAGCCGAGCCAAATCTAGCAACCTATTTGGGAGGATGCTACATCTGTGTATTACCTGTGGCTAATCACTTCACTGGGTATACAAAAGGGTTTACAATCACTTTAAATACGGCAGTTTTTTGGCTGTTCACATTATGTCTTCATTTCTTTTTCCTCTTCTGCTTGTGGTAGGCATTCTTCAAATGCTGTGTGATGTCATTGTATGGTAATCGAACACTATGTGCTTACAGGAAGGAAGAGCGCACCAGGATCTTATTAGTGTTCTGCCATTTTTTCCAATCATCAGGTTGGGGGTGGGTTCTGATGATCAAGATGTATCGCTTAACGCTTTCCTGACTGCATAATGAATACATGTGGTGGCAGGTAGAGTGGGCCTTAACCGTGTAGTCTTACTACAGATCTTAGTCATGGCTTCTAGTTGGGAGCCAGTGAAACCAATCAAATGACCACTGTGAGAGGTGAGAATTTGCCATGATCAGGCAGCCACTCTGACTGCCTTCACTAAAGCTCACGTTTTCTCCCCATTTAACACAATTTATTCTGCTTACCGTATATACTCGAGTATAAGCCGAGTTTTTCAGCACATTTTTTTGTGCTGAAAGTGCCCCCCTCGGCTTATACTCGAGTCAATCACTTTTCTGGAGCAGAGAATGACATTTTCTGACCCGACTTTGGGGCCTCGTATCTCGGGGCCACTTAGTTCTAGGAATTTGGTGTACAAACCCAGTGGACCCAGCACTATAACATATCCAAATTTGGGGTTCCTAGCACCAAGTGGCCCAGAGATACAGGGCCCCAAAGTCGGTCAACTGTGTCCATCTGCAGCAATGTCATTTCGGGACCCTTTGGGTCCAGAGACCCAAAATTTTGGCTGCAGCTAGGGGGCATCTAGGAACACTTAACTATCAAGTTTGAAGTTTGGGGAACCTATAGCTGCAAATGGGCACAGTAAGGCATGCAAATGGGCACAGTGAGGCTGCAAATCCCATTTTTTTGTGGTTAAATTAGAAGCCTCGGCTTATATTCGGGTCGGCTTATACTCGAGTATATACGGTATATTTTACCTTTCCTGGCTCCTCTTTTCCCTCTTAATTAACAAACTAATGCATTTATTAATTCAAATCTTCCTGTTTTGATTACTTATCTTATTTTAGACTCATTGAGATCAGACGATATGGTGATGCCCATATGTGATGCTGGTAAAAAACAAACAAAATTTACCAGCTCATTTACCAGCTAGTCTGCAACAAAACCAAATTGTCCCCGTCTAATGCCCTGTACACACAATAGGATTTTCCGACAACAAATGTTTGATGGGAGCTTGTTTTTAGAAATTCCGACCGTTTGTAGGCTCCATCCATCCATTTCCGACAAACAAAATTTGAGATCTGGATCTCAAATTTTCCGACAACAAAATTTGTGTGTACACAATTCCGACGCACAAAATTCCACGCATGCTCCGCATCAAGCAGAAGAGCCGCACTGGCTATTGAACTTCATTTTTCTCAGGTCGTCGTATGTGTTGTTTGTCACCGTGTTCTTGAATCGGAATTCCGACAACATTTGGGTGACCGTGTGTATGCAAGACAAGTTTGAGCCAACATCCGTCGGAAATAAATCCAGGATTTTTTTGTCGGAAAATCCTATCGTGTGTACAGGGCACGTTAAAAACAAGAGGTTTAATAGCACACATTTGCAAACGTATGTGTAAGCCACAGTGGCTATGTCAGGGCACCCCAGTGTACTGTGGTCCTAACTTTATCATTTTAACCACTACAATACTGGGCACTTTCGCCCCCTTCCTTCCCAGACCAATTTTCAGCTTTCAGCACTCTCGCACTTTCAATGACAATTGCGCGGTCATGCAATGCTGTACCCAAATTAAATTTTTATCATTTTGTTTGCACAAATAGAGCTTTAGTTTGGTGGTATTTATTCACGACTCCGTTTTTTACGATATAAGCGAAAAAATAGCGGAAATTTTGAAAAAAACAATATTTTCTTCTTTCTTTTTTAAAAGAAATCCAATAAAATCAAATTTTGTCATAAATTTAAGCCAAAATTGTATTCTGCTACATGTTTTTAGTAAAAAAAATTCTGTTAAGTGTATAATAATTGGTTCGCGTGATCACGAACATATGTACGCAAATGATCATGTACAGATGTGTGCAGGTGATCACGGACATATGTGTGCAGATAATCATTGGCACATGTTATTTTACTAATACATATGTGGGGGACATGTGTTTTTATTATTTGGGGACATGTGTTTTTTATTTGGGGACATGTGTTTTTATTATTTGGGGACATGTGCGTTTTGGGGACATGTATGTTTTGGGGACATGTGTGGGGACATGTGTGTTTACACTAGACTGGTGATCAGTGAGTAAAAAGCTGTAAAAAATAGCTAATACTCACTGATCACCAGCCGACTGCAGCAATCCGCTCTCCTCAGCGACGACTTCCGTGTGAGGAGAGCCGATTGCCTAGCAACCGGCTGTTTGCTTACATCACATGACGGCTGTGATTGGACACGGCCGTCATGTGATCAGGAGGGCCAATCACAGAGCCCTCCTGCCGATCCGAGATGCGCCGTGTCCGGGTGACACAAGCGCATCGAGATCGTGCCGCTGCGCGGGCACACGCGCGCGCGCGATCCCCCTACTTCTGAAGGACGTTCAGGAACGTCCTATCAGAAGTAGAAGGCTCCCACCCGGCCGTATATATACAGTGGCCAGGTGGGAAGTAGTTAAGAGTCTCCCAAGTGGAAGCACATTGTGCGTCCCTGTACCTTTATGGACGGATGGGTTCCCTCCAGGCAAACCTGCCTTTAATCTATCCACTGCTATATATGTGCTCCAACTTGGGAGAATCTCAAAACTATAGCGTTAGGACCACAGTACACTGGAGTGCCTTAAAGTGGCCACTGTGGCTTACACATGTTTGCAAATGTGTGCGACTAAACCCCTAATTTTTAACGTCAAACGTTAGACAGGGTCCGTTTTTTTTTTGCAGGCTAGCTGGTAAGTGAGCTGAGAATTTTGGTTTGCTTTTGATGTGAGTTGCCCGTGCTCCTTACTGCAAAGGCTAGTTTAGGTTGCTATTTGTTTTGCGCCATATGTGATGCTGGTCCTGTGTGATTGAAAGAACTGAAATCCAACAAACATCCTCCAGCCAGGAAATAAGGCATGCTCTACAGTGCCTTGAAAAAGTATTCACACCCCTTTAAATTTTCCACATTTTGTTATGTTGCAACCAAAAACGTAAATGTATTTTATTGGGATTTTATGTGATAGACCAACACAAAGTGGCACATAATAGTGAAGTGGAAGGAAAATGATAAATGATTTCAATTTTTTTTACAATATAAATATATGAAAAGTGTGGTGTGCATTTGTATTCAGCCCCCCTGAGTGAACACTTTGTAGAACCACCTTTCACTGCAATTACAGCTGCAAGTCTTTTTGGGGATGTCTCTACCAGCTTTGCACATCTAGAGAGTGACATTTTTGCCCATTCTTATTTGCAAAATAGCTCAAGCTCTGTCAGATTGGATGGAGAGCGTCTGTGGACAGGCACTTTTTCAAGACACTGTATCTGATTTGCTGCCATGTCCAATGCACACTGTGAAAATTTCACAATGACTGCCCACTTTAATCCTCCGTAAATCAGCATTTGAGGAGAAAGCAATAACAATGTAAGAAAATAAAGATTAACTGCATTGCATAGTATTGTGAACTTAACAAATTGACTTGCTGGTGCCTCCTCCTGTTTCTAGAATATTGGAGAATGCTCTGGAAGAAAGTGGGCGGAAGCTAGGAGGGGTTGTCTTGAATATTTAGGGGCCCTCAGCCAGTCCCCAGGTTGGGGGCCTGGCAGGGAGCTAATGAGCCATGCCAGCAGAGGAGTTGGGTGGAAGATGGAGAAGCAGTGCTGAGGAGAGGCTGTCGGTGGCCCTTGAGGCACTCTTGCTGGGGAGGGCTTTACTTTGGGCTGGAGCTCGGGAGGCTGGCCTGGAAGGATCCCACCACAGGAGGCAGTTGGACGGACCCTAACCGGAGAGGCAGCAGAGACAGCAAGGAGAGACAGTGAGTAAATCAGCACAGTGCAGGGACAGAGGCTGCCAGCTGCAACAGTGCTCTCTTGAAGACAGCGGTGTGCCAAGTCTTTATCCAACCTTGCCCTGGGGAGTCTCCAAGTGTATGTTAGTCAGGAGGACTAGGAAGAGAAAGCAGTCAGGTGGGCTGGTGGCAGTCAGGCAGGCTAGCATTTCTGCAAGCAATAGACCTGGGATCAGTGTCTACGGAGAGGCAGAAGGTTATGCGAGATGCTGTTTAGTCCACATGTGCTACTTTACTAAGGGGCTGCAAGTTCCTAGCCTGCAATGGGCTGTTGCTGAACTAACTAAAGCCTATTAGTTCCTTCAGGAGTGAACCAGCAGGAGCTGTACTAGGGAACCAAGTTTGTGCAGGTGGAAGGAAGAAGAGGAATCTGTAAATAGGGAGGAAGTTGTCCCTGGTTTTTGATTGTTGAACATTTTCAAGTTGGGCTTCCCATAATGCCTTACCCCATCCAAGTTATCACCCCATGATGATGCCGGAACCACAGGGACAGGCACACACGTTGCAGGACTTGAGCTCTTTATACAAGTGGCCTATCTTGGAAATTTTGTGTCCCTGGGCATTTCACAAACTTTCTGCAAATTGTATTTTTTGGTTCTTAAATGCCTCCTATAGTCACCTGCAGTCCTTGGCTTGTCGTGGCGTTTGTAGAACCCTTGAATCTCCATTGATTACATGCTCTAAATGGACAGAAACCCATGAGAAATCCCAGCGCGAGGGCGAAACTTGTTGGGAACCACATCAAACTTGCTGTACCCATAAGGACTGTACTATATGTACTTGCTGTGATATTGTTTTTAGATATTTTTTTAACTGTTAAAATAAAATAAAATGTCTTTCTTTTAATATTTTTCTTGGATCTATTTCCTAGTACAAGCACCTTAAAAATACCATACATACTCCAATGTTAAAAAAAAAAACAAAAGAAACAAGCCAAAGGACTGATCCCTGTGTCTGGATGCAAGAGGGAAATGCTGAGTGACTGGCTGTGCAGCAGTGGGGAACCCTCGCATTAGCAACTCCTATGGAGGGTAGAGCTATATATGTATTTTATGCATTTACCAATTTGCCGGACGTTCTTTTTTAAATTGGCTTGAGCTAAGGGGGCTATGGTAGCACTTGGTATAATGCACAGCACATTGTGGGGTTGATTTACTCAAGGCAAATCTTGGCACTTGTAGTGCAAAGTGGTTTTAGTAAATAACCCCCTATGTCAGAC
The DNA here is from genome assembly GCA_028564925.1 of Lithobates sylvaticus. NCBI lineage: Eukaryota > Metazoa > Chordata > Amphibia > Anura > Ranidae > Lithobates > Lithobates sylvaticus. The sequence goes on from CM053031.1 coordinate 34,615,781, forward strand.
TCACCTCTTATGCCGCGTACACATGACCGGACTTTTCGACGGACTAGGTCCGACGGTCTTCCCGACGGAGTTTCGGCAGAGTTCTGACGGACTTTCCGAATGAACGGACTTGGCCACACACAATCACACCAAAGTCCGACGGTTCCGAACGTGATGACGTACGACCGGACTAGAATAAGAAAGTTAATAGCCAGTAGCCAATAGCTGCCCTACCGTCAGTTTTTGTCCGTCGGACTAGCATACACACGAACGTATTTCTCGATAGGGACTGGGTCCGGCGGAGTTCCGGCGGAAAAATTTGAAACATGTTCTATTTTTAAAGTCAGCCAGATTTTTGGACAGCAATGGTCCGATGGAGCCCACACCCGATCGAATTGTCCGACGGATTCGTTCCGTCTGACCTTTGCTGTCGAAAAGTCCGGTCGTGTGTACGTGGCATAAGTTGGCCTTCCCCCAGAGATGACAAATCCATGCTCTGTCTTGCTCCTGACTATTTTATCGGACTTGCATCCTCTTTCTTTGGCCATTGAGTGGCCATTATGTAGCCACTGGTGCTGTAACTCTTGCACTTGTGCACTGGAATTATTCCGGTACTTAACTAAACTCTTATTGATGCAGAGAGTCTACACTCTACAGTAATGTGAATGCACAAAAATGGAAAATGCAAGTAACAAGATGAAGCTTTTTTTTAGGCAGAAGAGATACGCAAAAAAAAGATCTAACAAAAAAAACCCAACCCCCCCTGGCAATTTCCTTCCGCAACTTTACAATTCCACTTTAATTTCCAGTTTTGACTGAGAATGCTTTTTTTAAAAAAACGCATAATCATTTCTATAACGTGTGTATCACAAGATGATGAGTCAGCCTCTGCAGGAAAAATAAAAAAGGGTGTAAGTGTTCTGTAGTGTAACATTTTATCGAAGGCTCAATATCATTGTTAATACAAGAGAGGTGGAGGCTTTGCCTCCAAGTCCTATTCAGGCTTAAATCTGCAGTTTATGATAGACATTAGGGAGCCTCGTAATAGATGACATCTCCTTTTTATATGTTACACCTTGAAGTAGACAACAGGGCTTTCAATCACCAGGTAACCTTGAAAATAGTGAGATACCAAATTGCTATCATGAATATTGTACAGCCACAGATATAACTCAGCCTACTCCCATTGTGCATGCTAATGGGGACAAATAAAACATCCAGGTGAGGTTAGAAGCAGCTGTGCATTCCTGTTCATTGCAACGCATCGCCAAACGCTGAATCATCAGTGGCTCATAACTGAGATTTAAAGGAAAATACTGTTTCATTAAGGAAGATAAACCACATTTAATTACTTGACAAGTCATTCCATAAGTTATTGTCATTTACAAGTTGCCATTTCATATCAGTCTTCCCCCAGCTATAATTTTTCTGTAATTGGCTGTCATTCTGTTACTGTATAGTTGCAGGTTAAACATAAAGTATCAGCCAAGTATGATCTTAGTTGCATAGTTATGTTGGTCTAGCTGGGACCAATGCAAGTATGCACATCTCCTACCTGACGGACCACTGTGGATGCTGAAAGCACTGCAGTAATAGCAATATTAAGCCTCATACACACGATCGGACCGTGGACCAACTTTCCCGTGGATTTTTGTCCAAAGGGTGTTGGCCCCAAGTTGGTATTGCATACACACGGCAGGACTTTTTCAGCCAACTTTCACCAAATCACTTGGTTTTTCTGCTCTTTACCGCCACCTTTGGTCAACTTCTGTATTGTTGTCTGATCTTTTGCATTGGTTCTGCATTGGTTTGTACAAAAGTCTGTTGGTTTTGTGTACACACGGTTGGACTTTGGTCCATCGGACTTTTGTTGGCAGAAAGTTGGTCCGTTCGCACAGCCAACAAAAGTCAGATGAAACCAGGAAAAAGTTGGTCCGATGGAGCGTACACACGGTCGGATGTTGGTCCAAAACAGCTAATTTGCATGTTGGTTGTCTAAAAAGTCCGATCGTGTGTATGGGCCTTTACACTGATTTTACACTTCTCCATGTCCTGTGCCAAACGGCATACTGGCCACATGGTTTTGCTCACTCTGCATTGAAAATTATTGTATTTTAGACATGTGCAGTTTGTTCATTCCGAATCGAAAATTAGACAAATTTTCTGTTATTCAGGAATTCAGATGTATCAAAATCCCTGAATTACAATAGTAACAAATTTAAAAGAATCCAAAAAATAAAAAATAACGAAAAAATAAAAAATTTCGGATGAAAGTTGGGTAGTTTTCAGATCGAATTCAGATAGTTTTCTAACTGAATTTGAATTTGAGAAGAGTGTAGCACTAACCCCCGAAGGAGCTGCTGGTTTAACTTGGGCTTACCGTTACCTTCTTCACCTCGTATGCATCTAGGGGTTTCCCGAGGTAGATGGCCCAAAGAACTGTAGAGACTGACACTTGATCCGCTTTGGATTTTTATTGCAAAACAGTAGTAGACAAAACACAGTCTCTCAATAAAGGATAGAGGTATAGGTAGGAAGTTTAGGTACTCTTGGAACTGCTTAGAAACTAAATGTCTCTCACTATGAAATCCAGGGAATAGCCACTCGCAACTGGATATTGCAACTATCGGATAAATCTCCTCTCAGTAGATTTAGCAGCCGATAGATTGTTCAGATAAAGCAAAGTCTCTGCCACAGACTTGGTTGTAGAACTTGTAAATGGAAAGTCTCTGCCACAGACTTGGTTGTAACTGAAGGATAGAAAAAGAGAACCCTCATACGGTACCAGTATCTTGCAGCCGGTCCGGCGTTACCGTACGAGTGTGGATTCACCTGGTGTCTTTTCAACTTAGCTTCCAGGCTCTTGCTGAGCAGCCAGCCTTGTGCGTGGCCCTCTTCTGAAGAGTCCTCCCCTGGTTGCGTTCTCAGTTGCTTGGCCTCTCCAAAAATGAGATGGCACCGGACCACCTTAGAATCCTCCTTCCAGTTACTGTGTCCCGGGCTAGCCTAACCCCCGGGACTCGGAAATGGATGGATCCGCACCCCAGGCCATGAGGGCCCCTGAGGGCTGGTAGGGAGGACCAGGACCAACAGGCAGACAAGCTCTTCTTGACCGGAACCCAGAAGCACGTGACTTCAGTAACTTAAGTACCCTGTCCCAGAATTCACAGCGAGACAACACACTCACTGGTTGGTTCCGAGAGAGATTGGCACCCAATGCGTCCAGCCAAACTGCGCTCTTGTACTTGCCAGGAGTGACAACGACACCTATGGTCAAGCAGAACACAGTGCAATTTGGCCAGACTGGCACTGAAACCATAAATTTAGTACAATTAACCCCAAAACCCAACTGTGGTTTTGGGAGCATTAAATTTACAAAACACATAGCGGGTGCTCTTCAGGAGCCCGGCGCTACAAGAGCATGAAATAGAATAGAAAATAAAGGAATAGAATAGAAAAGAATAGAATAGAAAATAAAAGAATAGAATAGAATAGAGCAAAACAGAATACAAAATAAAAGAATAGAACATTTTTATTATAGAAAATAAAGGGATAGAATAAAAAATAAAGGAGTAGAATAGAAAATAAAATAGAATAGAATAGAATTAAGATGAAAATAATAGAAGACAATAGAAAAAAACAATAGAATAGAATAAAATAGAAAGAATATAACCTTCTTCTGAAATTCAAATTTTGAATAGAATGAATTCAAAATCGAATAGAACGAAGGAGAATAGTAAAAAAAGATACTAAAGCGCTAGTATGTATAAAAAGACCATAAAACCTGATAAAATCAAATAAGATGGCTAAATGAAATGCAGCTCCCAACAAAAAGTGTTCCCACACTTAAAAAGATATAGTAAAATATACAAAGTTTGTATAGATGGTGCGCAAAATCAACCTTATTGATGTAATAGATCGAAATTATAAGTATAACGATGTTAATGCATCCAATGCATATACACTATTGCCAGCAGGTCCAAAGTGGTCAATAATATATGAAGAAAATATATATAGTCTAAGTGGATAAGTGATCCAAGTGACTGATGAATAAGATCAGTGAATAAATAAATAAAATATATCAAACGTGCAGCTATAAAATACTCCAAAAAATGACACTAGGCAGCTTAATGTCATTAATATGTGTGGTGAAAAGATGTGCTCAAAGGTGAACAAACCAGTATTAAAATATTTGATACAATAATAAATAAATTGATCAATCAATATTGGTTACTTCCTTTAAACAAAAAAGGATTGGATGTGTGTGTGCTCTGTGAATGAAGAGCAGCTGGTGATTAGTAACAAAAGGCACTGTTACTTCCTTAAATCAATGAGTGAGTAAAAACAGCTGATGTGTAGTCTGCAGACAATCAGCTAAACATATACTTAGTAACAAAAACAATTATATGTATCACATTAATGTTACTATGTATCATTTATGCAGTTAATGCAAGCAGTGGGGAATGTTGAATTGCTGCTATACATCTAAATAAAATAAAAAGGAAACAGGTAAAACTTCCCTTTAACTTTTCCTGATTTTTGTTGTGGGTATGTTCTTCTGAAAAAAGGATTATTTTTCAAGTGCTGAAAAAAAAGAAAATACAAAAAAAACCATTGCGCAGCCTCCCTGAACTGAATAAAACATGAAGTGGCTGTGTATGTTGTTGCACTCACGTGTACCCAAGAAATCAGATCGCGGTTAACTGTATTTAATGGTCAGGCTTCTTAGCTGGGGCTGTCCGCCCTTCTCCTCCTAGCTGAGATCTGTGTCTTACACAGTGTCACTTTAGGCTCCTCCTCCCGACATGTTGCATCACAGGACACGTGACTTTTTCAAGGGAATTTTCCCCATGGTTTTTTTGTATTTTCTTTTTTTCAGCACTTGAAAAATAATCCTTTTTTCAGAAGAACATACCCACAACAAAAATCAGGAAAAGTTAAAGGGAAGTTTTACCTGTTTCCTTTTTATTTTACTTAGATGTATAGCAGCAATTCAACATTCCCCACTGCTTGCATTAACTGCATAAATGATACATAGTAACATTAATGTGATACATATAATTGTTTTTGTTACTAAGTATATGTTTAGCTGATTGTCTGCAGACTACACATCAGCTGTTTTTACTCACTCATTGATTTAAGGAAGTAAGGCCCCTTTCACACCGGGGCGTTTTTCATGCGGTGCGGCGCTAAAAATAGCGCCTGTTCACCGCATGAAAAAAATCCGGCCCCTTTAACTCCAGTGTGAAAGCCGGCGGGCTTTCACACTGGAGCGGTGCGCTAGCAGGATGACAAAAAAAGTCCTGCTAGCAGCATCTTTGGAGCGGGATAGGAGCGGTGTGTTCACCGGTCCTATACCGCTCCTTCCCATTGATTACAATGGGAGACCGCGGTAAAACCGCGGCAATACCGCGGTTACCGCGGCAATACCACAGCTATGGCGGCGCTCTGCGGGGGGTGTTTAACCCTTTTTCGGCCGCTCGCGGGGGGTAAAACCGCACCGCGAGCGGCCGAAAACCGCGGTGAAAACGACGGTAAAGCAGCGCTAAATATAGCGCTGCTTTACCGTCACCGCGGCTCACCGCCCCAGTGTGAAAGGGGCCTAACAGTGCCTTTTGTTACTAATCACCAGCTGCTCTTCATTCACAGAGCACACACACACATCCTTTTTTGTTTAAGGCCCGGTTCAGACTGCTGCGGTGCGGGAGATCGCATATGATTCGCACCGCACTGCAGTTCAAATCATATGCGATCTCTGTGCGATGCGAATTCAGCCATACAGATATTATGGCTGAATTTGCATCGCATTCGGCCCAAACTCGCACAGGACCCTTTTTTTTGGTCCGTTGCAGAATCGGATCGCATGGTGTTCTCACCATGCGATCCGATTCCTGTCCGAGTTTGCAGATTGCACTGCGATATGCAAGCTGCTATGGGGGTGTCATTAACATTTCATTGACACTCCCAGCAGCTCGCATAGGGCAGTGTGAACTGCCGGCGGGAGACATGCGGTGCGGGAACCCGCAGTAGATTCCCAGCGTTCCCGCACCGCAGCAGTGTGAACCCAGCCTAAAGGAAGTAACCAATATTGATTGATCAATTTATTTATTATTGTATCAAATATTTTAATACTGGTTTGTTCACCTTTGAGCACATCTTTTCACCACACATATTAATGACATTAAGCTGCCTAGTGTCATTTTTTGGAGTATTTTATATCTGCACGTTTGATATATTTTATTTATTTATTCACTGATCTTATTCATCAGTCACTTGGATCACTTATCCACTTAGACTATATATATTTTCTTCATATATTATTGACCACTTTGGACCTGCTGGCAATAGTGTATATGCATTGGATGCATTAACATCGTTATACTTATAATTTCGATCTATTACATCAATAAGGTTGATTTTGCGCACCATCTATACAAACTTTGTATATTTTACTATAACAGAAGAGAATAGATTAGAATAAAATAGAATATCAAATAAAAGAATAGAATAATATTGAAAACAAAATAGAATAGACTAGAAAAATAAATAATAGAATAGAAAAAAACAATAGAATAGAAGAGAATAAAATAGAAAGCATATAACCTTCTTCAGAAAGACTGGGATCAGGAACAAGGGGAGCAGATAAGAGGCAGCAGGGTACAGGATGCAGAGCAGGAGCAAGATCAGGGTCAGGATCAGAATAAATGGTGCATAGTATCTGTCAGTAAAGCAAAATACTGAAGAGAAGTGTAGTAGTTGAGGTGGGACTAAATACCCTCCAGCAGCCAGCATCCTATAGCAGCCTACATACTTTTGGTAGTAGGTGTCCCTCATTCCCATTTCAGAAAGTTGGGTGGTATGTATGATAAGTAATATACTGTAGTATATATGATAATTAATATACTGTATATGTAATATACTGACAAATGTGGCTTCCCTCCAAGCCTACTGTAGAAGCATAAAAGCACTGTGTGATCTGTATGGAACAGACAGGTAGTTTTTACCATATGATATTATCTATTTACAATGAATATGTGCAGTAATATAGTTCTTAGAAAAATACAAGAGATAAATTGGAAAAAATTTAGGCACATGAATCAAACTACAATAGATGTTAAACCATCATTATATCACCAACATCATCATATAATGCATAACACCATTTAATGTATAGTGTGATATCTTCACACACAGAAACAATATCACCATCCACTAGTGAGAAAATATAGCCATATATCTCTTTACAATCATATTCTTATGCTCTGTCTCTGTACATGTAATTGTTCACCCAACATGTCCTGGTCCCTTGTCTACTTTTTCAAGTACTCATGTGCAGCTTATTAGTGGTATCTTATAGAGAAAATACATGTTACAAATAATAATAACGTATACACAGCACCACGAGGCGGGTCCATAAGTGTGCATGCGGCGTGCCAAACTCATATTTTTTTTTTTTTTTAAAGCAACATGATTAGAGCCAGAGGCTCCAATTAGCTCAAAAAGGTGCGCCCTGTACTCACCCACTTGTGACACTAGCGCAGCCTTTTTCAACCAGGGTGCCTTGAGGTTTCTTCAGGGGTAACTTGGCAAAATGCATAAAAATTGCCTAAAAAGGTATTCAAGCCAGCAGGTGGATCAAGCCTGCCTTTTATTTACACAAAGCCACAGGTTTTTATTGTGCATCACTTTAACATTTCAGCCACCGGCATCCTAACAACCAGTGATGTCATCAGTGTTGATAAGAAGGGTGTTAATCGCCTGCACCGCATCCTTGTTTGACCCTCCCCGGCCCCCCCCTCGGTCAACAATAGGGTCACATTAGCTGAGTGATGGAGAGAAACTGAGGGTGAGGAGAAATACTAGAATACTAGTCGGTACTAGTATGGAAAAGTGTATTTGCTTTGGAGGAATAAATCACCTCTAATGTTGGGTGTCCTACGTGTGTCGATGCTGCCGCATTATGTAAAACTATAAGAATCGTTTTCTACATTTTAGAATGGGGTGCCTTGAGACTGTTCGTAATTTTAAAGGGTGCCTTGACTGAAAAAAAAGGTTGAGAAACAATATTCACTATTGTCTTCCGGCTTCTCCTCCTGGCCAATCAGGACAGGAGAGGCGGATTGGGTTGGATGGGAGGAGAAGTCGAGGAAGTCATGGAGGGGTTGAGCTGAGGAGGGTTTGTTTGCTGCCCCCCCAAAAAAAGTTTAGCACCAGCCACCACTGCACAGTTCCCAGTATTTCATATGGCTCACAAAACATCTCTATCTCCATGATACACACGTCTCATCCAATAAAGTTATAAATGTTAGACATGTGCAATTCGTTTATTTTTTTTTCGTTTTTCGTTTTATTTTGTTATTTTCGTTCATTCGTTATCGTACGAATGAACGAACGATTCGCTAAAAAATTTTAACGAATAACGAATCGTTCGAATCGAACGAATCCGAAAATAACGAAAATCCAAAAAAAACTAATTAGAAACAACGAATGTACGAATGAAGAAAATCCGAAAAACGAAAACAGGAACAACTAAATGAAAATGACCGAAAAAATTCATACATTCGTAACTTTTTTTTTTTCGTTGAACTGGTAATTTTCTGTGTCCCTTACAATGGCGCTGCTTAACGTGCTTCGAATGGATTGAACGAAAAAATTCGTACATTCGTAACTTTTTTTTTCGATTCGTAATTTTCCGTGTCTCTTAAAATGTAATAGCATACACATTACATAAAATTATAAAATTATGAATTATGCTCCGATTACGAATCTACGAATGTTACGAATGTACGAATAAATACGAATGCGTCCGAATTGCGAATAAACGAATAAACGAAAATTAAACTAACGGAAAAACGAATCAACGAAAAAATAACTCTTATGAAAATACGAATCGTTACGAATATGAACACCGACGACTTACGAATTTACGAATCGTTACGAATACGAACACCGACGACTTACGAATTTACGAATCGTTACGAATCAACGGAAACGAAAAAAAACAAAAACGAAAATAAACAAATTTTTTTGTTGTGCACATGTCTAATAAATGTTAAACCTTTGATCCATTCATACAATCATAACAGGATTTTTTTTACTCACATAAAAACAATTGTAATGTAATGACGGAACCCATTGAATGGAAATGACGTCATCACGCAGCACACCTGGTAGTGCCAATCTTCATACTAGTGATTTTAAAGGAGCTATCACTTTTGTTTTATTGTACATGTATCACAATGGAGGAATTGTGGGAAGTGAAGAAAGATTATTTTATGGATTAATTCACTATTTGGACTTCTCTTATTTGGGCATCTTCAAATTTTTATTATTTTACAGTCATACATTTTTGTCTATACCAATGAGCTGTGGATACTTCTGACATATGTACATTTCCATGTGATACCCCACAAAACGATAATCACTGCATTGGAGGAATTCTAAATAGCTCCAATCTTTGAAGTATTCAGAATGTCTTCTTGATGGTCAATATTCACAATGATATTTGGATATTTTTTTATAAAATATTGATAGCTAAGAAGAAAAAGAATCCCTATTGGCATATGAATATTTACCATAGATGAATTTTCAGGTCACGATTCCTTGCTTTCCTTGAGAAAATGACTCATTGGCCCTGAGCTATCCGTCAGATGTTGAAGCTAATTTCAAGTCTTTACTATTTTAAGCTCCAACTATTTATGTAAAAGTTATATATATAAGAAAGTCCATGCTAACACTAAAATCTCTGCATTTATAGACACCTACGATCTAAAACCAACCTATCTTACCCTGTAAAGAAAAAATGAGTATGCATACCTTTTTTGCAAGCGATCCACCCCGATCCCACACTGAGCTGTCAGCCGTGGCTTCCCTGTGGAGGCGTGTGCAGAGGACACGTCCGACAATGGAAGCCCCATAGTAAGTCTATGGGTGATGTCACTTCCCATTAATTTCGCAGTCGTTGTCGGCCATGTCCTCTGCAGGGCTTTCGCAGCTGGAGATCGGAAGCCCCATAGTAAGTCTATGGGTGATGTCACTTCCTATTAATTTTGCAGTCGTTGTCGGCCTCTGCAGGGCTTTCGCCGCTGGAGATCGGGTCGGATCGGCTTCAGAAAAGGTATGTATACTCATTAGTATTAGATTGTGGGTGTCTATAGATGCAGGGATTTTAGTTTTAGCATGGACTTCCACTTTAAAGCGGAAGTAAACCCTCCTATCATTTTCAGCCAAGGAAGCTGCCATCTTGGTCTCTGTCTAATCTTCAACTGCCATGATGCTGCACATGTGATCATTTATGACTCCAGCCATTGGATGGTTCGACAGTTTGGTTGAGAGCACAACCAATGTGACAGCTAGCATTCTACGGCATGCCGGGTACGTAACTTTTTTTTGAAGCCGTTAAATTGATGGGTTTACTTCCGCTTTAAGGTGGACTGGTTTCTTAATTTATAAGACTTACTGATGTATCAAAAGGTTGGTCATTATACAGTATATACCTTACTGTTTTTATATTTTGACATATGTGATGATAAAGTTTTGGGGTGGGTATGTGCCCTGAATAAAAGCTAGTTTTGAAATACTTACATGTGATGGCGACTGTGTAAGTGTTTTTGAGTATATTCTATTCTAAAAGTAGGACTATAGGCAAAACTTTTTTTTTTTTTCATTTTGGATAGAGCAAGCAAGTGTTATAACCCCTTGTCAATTTTTTTTAGTCATCTGTGTCCCATTGCAGAGATTTCCCTTCACTTCCTGTCTCATAGCCAAACAGGAAGTATGAGGAAATCCCTGTAAATCAAGGGAATTTCTTAGGGACCCCCAGGTCACCATAACAAGTGTCCCCATGGGAAGATTTCCCCTCTATTACTTTTCTGGGGACAACCCAAAATTTGGGTAATCTTTTTAACTTTCACTTTCAATGATAATGGTAAACAGGATCAATAGAGAGGATGAATCTCCATAAAGAGGGCACAGACAACGATAAAAACTGGCAAGTGTTCTAATCCCTCTACACTCTATCCAAAACTATAAAAAAAAGTTTTGCCTTTAGTTATACTTTAGTCCCCATCATTAACAAGTTTAGCTGGTGGGTTATCCCTGGATGATATCAATATTTTTTCTTAGCATTCAAAATCTGACAGAAGCTCTAACCTATACCCACTCTAAAGCTGGCCATAGATGGAGCGATTTGTGGTTGCTGGAAAGAAATTCACTTTATTCAGTGTTGATGGGGCAATCCCTCCCGCAGAGCCATTGTGTTCATTTGGCGAGGGGGCAGAGGAAGCTGTCACTGCCAGCAGAACACAGTGATTACTGCCAGCGGCTATAATAGCTGCTAGCAATAATCACATGTAAAATTTGACAGGCTGGTTGTACTCAAATTGATTGATCGATAAACTTGGGTGCATTCAGCCTGCCCATACATGGTTTGAATCTCGGCTGGTTGCTGCTGAACAGCGTGAGATTCAAACTGTCTAAGGCTGCAGTTTTGCTTTAATTATTATTTAAGGTATGCTCAAATGCCGCTGCTATTTATTTATACATTTTTTATATAGTTGCTGTATATGAGTGTAGCACCCTCTAGTATGCTAGGCGTGAGAGATAGTTTTTTTTTTTGTCAATGTAGGCAAATTTATGCAGGCTTGGCTGGCAGCCAGTCCTCCTTGTTTTTGTTTCCTAGGTTGGCAGAAATCTAGGGAGAGCCGGATGACTCACAGGCAGCATCACTGCTGGATCCTTCTGGAAAGATAGAAGGGGAGAGGTGAGGTGGAGCTGCCTGGAGTATTCTGAGGGCCCTAACCAATCCCCACTTGGATTGGCAGGGGTCAGGCCTCCTTTAAATACTCAGGGTCAGCCCAGCTGGGGAGGAGTTCTTGGGGTGTAAGCTGGAGATGGAGTGTTAGGCTGTCGTGGCCTTTGAGGGAGCTCTTCAGTCTGGAGGGGTGACCTTGGGCCTGGGTACGGATAGGACCCTTCTACATCCAACAGAGGTGTCCTGGACAGGAGGCATGGGAGCAAGGAGAGGACAGGAGGAGAACACTGCTAGGCAAGTCTCCAGGAGGAACAACAAGTTGCAGCCAAGAGCGATGGTGAGTGACACACAGTCAGGAGGACTGGGAGGCACGCCTGAGATGACTGGATGGGTGCAGAGCCAGTGGAGAGGACTGTGGTGGCACGGGCAGTGGAAAGAGGCAGCTGCAGCCAGGAGGGCTGGCAAGGCCTGAAGAGGTGGTAATGGGATCAGTAGCCACGTGGGACAGCTGGCACTAGGACTACCATTTTTGCTACACCAAAGGGGCCTGCCAGCAAAGGGCATTTTTTGCTTTGGGCCTGGCTCACCGTCAGGCCTGCAATTCAGTGCTAGCTGGTCCTGGGAGTTGTAGTTCTACAAGCAAGTTTGTGCTGAAGGTAGAAGAGAGGAAGTTGGATATACCGGAGGTGTATATAGTTCTCTGTCCCTATTGCTTTTACAATCAAATGGGCAGCCCATATATCCCTTATCCCCTTCCAAGTTACAATCCCATCAATAAAACATAAAAACAAAAGTACAGGGACTGCTTCTTGACTACCGAGTGTCAAAAGATTTGTGTGCCAACTACCAGCAGCCCCTACGGAGGTACCGATACATAATATTTATTTAAAGTTTCACTTTAAGCTAGGCTATCATGCTTGTATATGCAACATGTTCGCTTTTAAAGTGTTACTCAACCCACAACAGTAAAATCAGTCTGTATATGTAGTAACGTATGCTTGTTATACTCACTGTGGAACCTAAGGGGTTAATTCTCTGCATTGTGTAAAAAGGCTGTTTGATCCTGTCTTCTCTGATCCTCACATTCTTTCACTGTCTCCAATCCATCTCCAGATAGTACAGAGGGTAGGGGACAAGCTGCACATGCTCAGTTTGGTGTGTATTGCTAGAGAGATTTTTTTTTATCTTGGGGGGAGTACATGTGATCAGCACAGGGCCAATCAGCACTGTCCAGACAGAAGGTCAGGGGCCATGCAGTCTTATAGGACTATCAGAGCAGTATGAAAACTCCTCCTACAAGCTTTAAGTAGACACTGATAGAAATAACAAGACTGCTATATACTGCTGATGAGAAAAGGTATTTAGCAGTTTATATTTACTAAAACTATTGCATTTCCATGTTCTGTGTACTGTGGGAGACCAGATATAATGAATGCAGGCTCCTGGGTTTAGTAAAACTTTAAGCGCTCATTCCCTTTAAATTTCCTGATTTCTTTTTTTCCCCCATTTTGTAATTGTCATTAAAGGTTGTGTTCAGAGCCAAGATATAAATAGAGAATTCTAAGCAGAAAACACTTAAGGGGCCTGACTTCTAAACAGAGGAACAGAATTAAATATCCGAGGCTTTATAAGTACTACCCTTCGCAATCCGACCAATTGTGCGCTAAGCATAGAACCGGAGGAAGAATGAAAGATGATATAATTCTGCTATTATGCTACAATTATTTGTCTGAGGAACAACAGGCATGAAGATTATTTAGGAAGGGATATAGAATTATCCATGACATTGAAGAAAAATGGCATGATTATTTTCTGCCATATTTGTCGCTATTGAAAAAGAACAAGAGAATCTAAGTAGGATAATTGATTGTCATTTAGTAAGGCAAAAAACATGGGTATTTTCAGAAGCTACTGCTGCTACACAAACACATATGTATATGAATGTGTGTGTGTGTGTGTGTGTATATATATATATATATATACATATATATATATATATATATATATACATATATATACATATATATATATATACATATATATATATATATATACCGTATATACCCGAATATAAGCCGAGATTTTCAGCCCATTTTTTAGGGCTGAAAGTCCCCCCCTCGGCTTATATTCGAGTCACCGCCGTCTGCCTACATGAACAGCGTGTCATGCAGACAGACGGCAGTTTTCAAAAGCCGCGCCGCCTCCTCCCGCCCGTCCGTGATAGGCGGACACTAATTTTCCCAGCAGTACAGTGTTCCGCCTATCACGGATGTCCTGTCATTCTCATCTCATGGACGAGGATGAGAGAATGTCCGTGATAGGCGGAACACTGAACACTGACTGCTGGGAAAACAGCGTTCCTCCTATCACGGACGAGGAGGAGGAGGAGGCGCGGCTTTTGGAATTTTAGAATGGCGCCGTACACGCTGTGGGGGGACAGAGCGAGACTGCATCGGCGGAAGACCGATGACAGATGGCACAGGACGGATGGCACAGGACGGATGGCACAGGACAGATGGCACAGGACAGATGGCACAGGACGGATGGCACAGGACGGATGACAGAGGACCCGCAGATCGGCACAGGTAGGCTGCAATGGGGACACAGGGGGGGTCTGTACAGGGGGACAGGCAGCTGCAGATGGGCATTGCTGACCCTCTTTTCCACTTACAGTAGCTGCTGCATTTTTGCCCCTCGGCTTATACACGGGTCAATGCATTTTTCCCATTTTTTTGTGGTGAATTAGGGGCCTCGGCTTATACTCGGGACGGCCTATACTCGAGTATATACGGTATATATATATATATATATATATATACATATATATATACATATATATATATATATACATATATATATATATATATATACACACACACACACATACATACATACATACGTACATATATATATATATATATATATACACACACACAGTATCTCACAAAACTGAGTACACCCCTCACATTTTTGCAAATATTTTATTATATCTTTTCATGTGACAACAATTAAAGAAATTACACTTTGCTACAATGTAAAGTAGTGAGTGTACAGCTTGTATAACAGTGTACATTTTCTGTCCCTTTAAAATAACTCAACACACAGCCATTAATGTCTAAACCGCTGGCAACAAAAGTGAGTACACTCCTAAGTGAAAATGTCCAAATTGGGCCCAAAGTGTTAATATTTTGTGCGGCCACCATTATTTTCCAGCACTGCCTTAAAACCTCTTGAGCATTTAGTTCACCAGAGCTTCACAGGTTACCACTGGAGTCCTCTTCCACTCCTCCATGATGACATCACAGAGCTGGTGGATGTTAGAGACCTTGCGCTCCTCCACCTTCCGTTTGAGGATGTCCCACAGATGCTCAATAGGGTTTAGATCTGGAGACATGCTTGGCCAGTGCATCACCTTTACCCTCAGCTACTTTAGCAAGGCAGTGGTGGTCTTGGAGGTGTTTGGGGTCGTTATTATGTTTGAATACTTCCCTGCGGCCCAGTGGGGATCATGCTCTGCTTCAGTTTGTCACAGTACATGTTGGCATTCATGGTTCCCTCAATGAACTGTAGCTCCCCAGTGCTGGCAGCCCTCATCAGACCATGACACTCCCACCACCATGCTTGACTGTAGGCAAGTCACAAACGTCTTTGTACTCCTCACCTTGTTGCCAACACACACGCTTGACACCATCTGAACCAAATACGTTTATCTTGGTCTCATTAAACCACAGGACATGGTTCCAGTAATCCATGTCCTTAGTCTGCTTAGTCTTTAGCAAACTGTTTGTGGGCTTTCTTGTGCATCATCTTTAGAAGAGGCTTCCTTCTGGGACGACAGCCATGCAGACCAATTTGATGCAGTGTGCGGCGTATGGTGTGAGCACTGACAGGCTGACCCCCCACCCCTTTAACCTCTGCAGCAATGCTGGCAGCACTCATACGTCTATTTCCCAGACAACCTCTGTATATGATGCTGAGCACGTGATGCTCAGCAAGTTCTTTGCCATGAGGTGCCATGTTGAACTTCCAGTGACCAGTATGAGAGAGTGAGAGCGATAACACTAAATTTAACACACCTGCTCCCCATTCACACCTGAGACCTGAGGGAAAATGGCTAATTGGGCCCAATTTGGACATTTTCACTTTTGTTGCCAGCGGTTTAGACATTAATGGCTGTGTGTTGAGTTATTTTGAGAGGACAGAAAATTTACACTGTTATACAAGCTGTACACTCACTACTTTACATTGTAGCAAAGTGTCATTTCTTCAGTGTTGTCACATGAAAAGATAGAATACAATATTTACAAAAATGTGAGGGGCGTACTCACAAAGTTTTAGGCAGGTGTGAAGAAATGCTGTAAAGTAAGAATGCTTTAAATATATATATATATATATATATATATATATATATATATATATATATATATATATATATATACAGTATATTTTGTTTATTTGTATGAATTTACAAAATGAGCAAACAGAAGAAGCACCTAAATCATATCAATATTTGGTATGACTCCCTTTTATCTTCATTCAGCATCAATTCTTATACTTGCACACTTGGTACACATGCACAAAGTCAGGAAAAAAATTGCTGGCAAAGAACTAATCGAAAAAAAACGGTGTGGGGCCACCCCCCAGGTCCATACCAGGCCCTTCTCTCTTCTCCTGCTGCTGTCTTCTTCCTCGCCATCCAGTTACCCACTATAAAAAAAAGCCGCTCTTCTTCTGTGTTGTCGCCTGCTGTCTGGGGCGTGATCAACCGATGACCTAACCGGGAGAGCCTGCCCCCTTGTGACGTCAACACACAGGAGGAAGACAGCCACAGAAGAAGAGCGTTTTTTTTTTGTTTATAGCGGGTAACCGGTGGCGAGGAAGAGGACAGCAGTGGGAGAAGTTAGCACAAGAAGACAGGGGCGGGAGAAGACGGCGGCGGGAGAAGATGGCGGTGGGAGAAGATAGCGGCAGGAGCAGCCCCCCAAAACACCCACCCCCCCATGTTGAGGGCATGCAGCCTGGTATGGTTCAGGAGGGGGGGTACTTGTTCGTCCCCTCCCTTTCCTGACCTGCTGGGCTGCATGCTCAGATAAGGATTTGGTATGGTTTTGGGGGGGGGACCCTTTGCAAACTTTTTTTTTTACATTTTGCTGTGGGGAGGTCCTCGGTTCACTCTGACAGGGAGAGCTGATCGGCGGCTACCCCTGTCGGGGGGGGGGTCTGTGCCGATAATCAGCACATTGATTATCAGCAAAGCCCCTATCAAAAGGTGCCCATCAGCTGCCAATCAGTGCCTGTTACCTGCCAGCCTTTTTCCCTCTATAAAGCCTGTCCGTGCCCAAAAAAGTGCAGATCAGTTCCCACAACAGTGCCAATCAGTACCCAAAAAAGAGACAATCAGTGCCCCATCAGTTACGCCTGTCAATGCCCCATCAAAGTGTCAATTAGTGCCACTCAGTAATGCTTGTCAGTAGCTCCTCATCAGTGCTGCCTATCAGTGCCATCAGTGCCGCCTATCAGTGCCCATCAGGTTTTTTTTTTTTCAAAATTGTTGGTCTTTTTTCGTTTATAGTGCAAAAATTAAAAACCGCAGAGGTGATCAATTACCACCAAAAGAAAGCTCTATTTGTGGTAAGAAAATTATAAAAATGTAGTTTGGGTACTGATTGGAAATTCAATGCATTTATCTTACATATGCTTGAATTTATATTACGGCATAATGTTTTCCATTTCAAGAATTACCACTTCCTCCAGGTAGAGGGAGTAGCTATAGGGACGTGCTGTGCACCCTCATATGTGAATCTGTACCTGGGGGAGTGGGAAAAAGATTTTTTGTCAGGTGAGCGGGCGTCTATGTACACCTGCCACATTCTTATGTGGCAGAGGTACATAGACGACATGTTAATCATATGGGAAGGACCTGAAGCCAAGCTTGTTGATTGCTTGAAATGTATAAACCAGAATGATTTTAACCTCTTTTTTTACGATGAGTTACGATCTAAGAGAAATTAACTTTCTCGATATCCTTATTCAAAAAGCACCTAATGGATGTATTAGTAGCAAATTGTTCCGCAAACAAACGGCGGGAAACACTCTGCTACATGCAGATAGTTTACATCCCATTTCACTTAAGAAATCCATCCCTTTCAGCCAGTTTCTCTGTATCAGGAGAAACTGTACGAGAGATAAGGATTTTCAATTGGAATGTGACAAATTGACAATGAGATTGCTTGCTAGGGGATACACAAAAACAACCCTTAAAAAAGCATTCAATCGGGTAAAAAATACAACAAGAAAGATTTGATTTTCAAACCTAAGAGGAAGAAAAATGAAGATAACAAGACACGCATTATTATGAATTTTTCAAATCTTAACCAAACACTGGTCGATCCTAACGGATGATCCAGTACTGGGTGGTCTTGTTACCCCCACACCTTTGATCACCTTTAAGAAAGCGGGATCGATAGGGAATATGGTTACACAGAGTGAATACAGAGGAAGTGCCAGGAAGGACCCTTTGGCACTTTTCCCTGTGGTACATGCTCCCAGTGCCCGGTAATTAGACAGAGGACCACACTGACACTGACTAATGGGGAGACCTTCTCCTTGAGGCATTATGCCTCTTGTAAAACACAAGGAGTGGTCTACCTCGTGCAGTGTCAGTGTGGTGATTTCTATGTGGGGAAAACCTGACAAAAATTGGGAAAAAGTGTGGAACGTCATATGCATGACATGCAAATTTGCAACTTATACTTACCTTTAGGTAGACACATCGCTAAAAAGCATACTTATCGATTACCTAAGGCTATTTTTACAGTTCTAGATAGACTCCATATCCCTATTATGGGTGGAGACTGGAATAAGGTACTACTCCAATGCGAAATGTGGTGGATTAGGCACCTAAAAGCCACGACTCCACCAGGCCTAAATGAAATAGAGAGCTTTAGACCCTTTTTGGAGGGCTATAGCTCTGGAAAAACGGATTAGGATATGGGAATTTTTTCTGACAAATGATATAGCTATTTCATAAGTTTTTGTAGACCCTCGTTTCCAATGGGGATCTATGGTTGGAAATAAGACTTCTTTTTTCCTTTCTGTACTGTCCTGGCCCGATATAGATCTATGCATTTTTTCCCCCCTTTCTTTCTGTCTAATCTGGCCCCTGTAGGGCGTATCTGGCCCGGTGGATGGTTTTGGAATGTTTTATGTAAGAGATGTAGACATAAGGGCTTTTATAATTGTAATGTTTTTGGATTTTCTATGTCAAGTGGTTTTGCTTTAACCATAAGGATATCGGTCCGTCTATATAATCTTTATCCTCATGTGGGGTGGTTTTCTTTCTATTTTTATTAGGTTCTCTTACACTCTACCTGGCACAAAATGAGCTTCCAGGACTCTAATGATTCCATAGGAGGCTCGTTTAACTCTTCTACTGGTGAAATTTGTCACCTAGTGTGAAGAGCAATGTGCCAGTGGTTTTAGTCTTCTTGCCATGGCCTATTAAGGGGCTCTGCTGATATTTGTTATGCAGCGGGGAAATTGTATTAATTTGGCCATTTTTTGGTTTCCTCCTTTTTTGCTTATGCAGAGTGTGGATTCTTTACCCTTCGTTGATTCCCGGATGGTGTTCCGACTGGGAATCGACGGGAGGGTGGGTGTGTTTTTCACCCTTCTTTCACTATCTGCATAGTCTTCCCTAGGCCTGCCGCTATTTTCCCGGATTACCAGGATTGAGTGAGATATTTTCTATCTCCTCCACCACTTAGCAGGTTGATGTTTGGACCTGTTTGGTCCAACCAACACCACACTCTGGGTTGATGCTGTATATGCAGCGTCATCTAGAGGTGTGGATGCGGTGGGTCCAATGCTCATCTTTTAGATGCGGGGACTCACGTTGTCCACTGATGACGAGGTGCGCTAGAGCACGCAGCGTCATCGGAGTCACATGGGGTGGCGTTTCTCCTGTTTACCCTGGTCTCCGTAGCAACAGGCCACGCGTAGACATCTAAGGGTGTGGCGACTTCTGATGACGCAATAGGGGCGGGACGGAACCCAGGTCTGCATATAAGTAGACGCCAAGGACGGTGTCTGGCGTCTTTCCCCCTCCTCAGCAACACGCTGTAGGAGGTATTTTCTAAATCAATGGGGTATCTGGTCTGAATCAGGAGGGTTTACTATCTTTAAGACTTCATTTAAGGCTCTGGAGTAATTTACAATTTGGAGGTTTTTTCCTCCTTATATTTGGTCCTTCTCCCCTTTCTTTCCTTTTTGAACGCTTCTATTTTGTATCTAGTGTCCAAGATATCTTTGAGACGCCAGCATCTACTTTGGATATTTTCTTTCCAAGCCGTCCTTTAGAAGTGTTTTTGAGAACCCCTAAAATAGATCCTATTCGTTTTTTGAGGTGAAGGACCGGTACCTATGGGAAAGCAATTACCACATATATTATACAAATTATGTAAGTATGTATATATGATGTTTTCTTGGGTTTGTTATTAGAGGTTTGTGGACTCCTACATGCAACCTGAATTGTTTGGTTGCTATGTGGAGGAACATGCTGTTAAAGTGGAGGGCCACCCTGAAAAAAAAAACTTGATAAAAATGTTAATAAAAATTTAAAATGAAAAAAAAAAAAATGTATTTTTTATTTACTTACCAGAAATGGCTGTTGCTAGGCAGATCGTCCTAATCTGCCTCTTCCTGTTCCGCTGAGCTGTTCTGTCTTCTGCTCCTAGCGCTGTCTTCTAGTGAATGGGGCGCGGTGTGTTATGGGAACTGTGTGTCCCACAACACATCGCGTTCCACATTCACAAAGCGCAGCGCGACGACTCGGGGCAGTGAAGCCGTAGTCTTCGCTGCCCGTTTCCATTACTGAGGATGGCGGCGCTGGGACCGGAGCGCCGAGGGACATCTCGGCCTCCACGACCGACATCGCGGGCGCCCTGGGAGGGTAAGTGTACTTATTAAAAGTCAGCAGCTACTTTTTTTTTAGCTGCTGACTTTTAAAAAAAATTTTTTTTAGCTGAAACACCCCTTTAAAGACCTGCCCTAATACATTTTGTTTGTTGTTCTCTTTGATATACCTTATAGACAGTGATATAATTCCCTGATGAAGAGTGGCAAAGTTTTGGCATTTCGAAACGCGTTGGAAATATCACCATGTCCATCTGTATCATCTACAACGTTTGGTGTTTTTTAAAAAACAACTTTTGTCATATTGGATTCGTGTTGTATATGTAATTTTTTGATATTATGAATACATTTGTATATTTTTTCTAAATTAGTATTTGTTGCCTTAAAAATCCCATTTCTTAGAGGTATCCATGTATTCTTGTTTGGGTACAGTGTTGCATGACCGCGCAATTGTCATTCAAATTGCGACAGCGCCAAAAGCTAAAAATTGTCCTGGGCAGGAAGAGGGGAAAGTGCCTGATATTGAAGTGGTTAAAGTGTTACTAAATCCACAACAGTAAAGTCAGTCTGTATATGCAGTAAAGGATGCTTGTTAACCCAAGGGGTTAATGCTCTGCATTGTGTAAAAAGGCTGTTTAATCCTGACTTCTCTGATCCTTCCCTTCTTCCACTGTCCCCAAACCATATCCTGATAGAACAGAGCCCTGGGGGGCAAGTTGCACATTTCTCAGTTTGGTGTGTATTGCTAGGGAGTTTTTTATTTACTTGGGAGAGTGCATGTGATCAGCACAGGGCCAATCAGCACTTTCTAGACAGAGGGTCAGGGATCCTGCAGCCTCATAGGACAATCAGGGGGAAATTAAAACTCAAGCTTTAACCAGTGCTCTGCTGGATACTGATAAAAGTCACAAGGCTGCTATATACTGCTGATGAGAAAAGGTATTTAGCAGTTTATATTTACTAAAATAAATACATTTCCATGTTCTGTGTACAGGCATACCCCACTTTTAACCACTTCAGCCCCGGACCAATTGGCAGCCAAAGGACCAGACCCCTTTTTGCGATTCGGCACTGCGTCGCTTTAACTGACAATTGCGCGGTCGTGCGACGTGGCTCCCAAACAAAGTTGGCGTCGTTTTTTTTCCCACAAATAGAGCTTTCTTTTGGTGGTATTTGATCGCTTCTGCGGTTTTTATTTTTTGCGCTATAAACAAAAATAAAGCGACAATTTTGAAAAAGATGCAATATTTTTAAATTTTTGCTATAATAAATATCCCCAAAAAATATATTAAAAAAAATTTTTTTCCTCAGTTTAGGCCGATACGTATTCTTCTACATATTTTTGGTAAAAAAAAATCGCAATTAGTGGTTATTGATTTGTTTGCGCAAAAGTTATAGCGTTTACAAAATAGGGGATAGTTTTTATAGCATTTTTATTAATATTTTTTTTTTTTTTAGTAGTAATGGCGGCGATCAGCGATTTTTATTGTGACTGCGACATTATGGCGGACACATCGGACATTTTTGACACATTTTTGGGACCATTGTCATTTATATAGAAATCAGTGCTATTTAAATGCACTGATTCCTATGTAAATGACACTGGCAGTGAAGGAGTTAACCACTAGGGGGCGGGGAGGGGGGGAGGGGTTAAGTGTGACGTGTTGTGTTTTTTTTTTTACTGTAGGGGGGCGTGGCTTTACACAGACCTCCCCGTTCTTCAGCTCTGTGACCCGATCTCGCGACCCCACGGCTAGGCAATTAAAGGGCACGTATATATACGTGCTTTTGCCTAGCCGTGCCATTCTGTGGACGTATATCTACAGGAGGTGGTGGGGAAGCGGTTAAGTACACAATGGGGTTTATTTAGCACTTTCCACCTTTAGTAAATAAACCCCATTGTGTACTTAAAAGTGGGGTATGCCTGTACTGTGGGAGACCAGATATAGTGAATGCAGGGTCCTGGGTTTAGTAACACTATAAGCCCTATGTTGAACTGTTGTGTTAACAGACCATATAACAGAATAATGCCGTGTTCCTATCTGAATATCCCTGTTGAATATTCTCAATGGAGACGTGAGTTGGAATATTTTATTAGGAAGAATAAAAATGAGCATTGCACATAAAGCGCTCAGCATAAAATATATTACTTGTAACATCGCTGAGCTCTTTCTAAGTCTAGACTCGGGGTCTGCGGTATTTTCCAAAGGAAAGCAGCACTGTGAAGTCTTCAGGTAAAGGGAATATTTAATGAAGGATGTTCAAACCATAAACTCAGGACCAAAGGCAAAACTTGGTATTTCAAGCAAATGTGGAAATATATACCTAAGCTGGTAATTAATTGCAACATTTCCAAGTTAAAGAGGAGCCGTCGTATATATTCAAGGAACATTCTCCGAGTTCTCTTTGTAAAGTTAATCTTAACCTCCTGCCACTGAAGCTGCGAGAATGGTATAAAATTACTTCTAATGCCCCACACACACGGTCGGATTTTCCGACGGAAAATGTCCTATCGGACAATGTTGTCGGAAATTCCGACCGTGTGTGGGCTCCATCGGACTTTTTCCGTCGGATTTTCCGACGGACAAAGTTTTATCTCCTGCTCTCAATTTTTCCGACAACAAAGTCCGGACTTTTTCCGATCGTGTGTAGCGAATTCCGATGGACAAAGTGCCACGCATGCTCAGATCACATTAGAAGACCAAAGCTATTGGCTACTAGCCTCTATGTAGTTCCGTCTTACGCAACGAACGTCACCACGTTCAGAATGATCGGATTTTCCGACAACTTTGTCCGACCGTGTGTATGCAACACCAGTGTCGGACAAAATCCGTCGAAAAAAATCCGACGGATTTTGTGGTCGGAATTTCCGACCGTGTGTATGGGGCATAAGTGAACCTGCCACAGGACTATGTCATTTCTGAAGCAGATTCTGACTCTGGATGATACCTGATGGTATCCATGGGTCTTAATGGGTTTAGCCAGCTTAGCCCCAGAAGGATTTACCCCCTTCCTGACCAGGCCATTTTTGGTGATACGGCACTTGGTGCTAGGAACCCCAAATTTGGTGTGCAAACCCAGTGGAACTAACACTACAACATATCCATAGCTGGGGTTCCTAGCACCAAGTGGCCCCAAGATACGGGACCCCAAATTCGGTTCGGAAAATATAATTCTCTGCTGCAGAAAAGTGCTTGACATTTTCCGAACCGACTTTGGGGCCCCCGTATCTCAGGGCTACTTGGTGCTAGGAACCCCATCTTTTGTATATGTTGTTGTGCTAGTTCCACTGGGTGTGCAAACCAAATTTGGGGTTTCTAGCGAGATACGGGGCCCCAAAGGCGGTCAACTGTGTCCATATGCAGCAAAGTAATTTCGGGATCCTTTGGGTTCAGAGAACCCAAATTTTGGCTGCAGCTAGGGGGCCTCTAGGAACCCTTAACTACTGAGTTTGAAGCTCGGGAGACCTATGGCTGCAAATGGGCACACTGGGCCGCACATGCGCAGTAGCTGCAGGGAGGATTTCATGGTTCTCCTGTGAAGTAACGTGGCCTCGTTCTGTCAGCTACGTGCAAAACACATGACTCCCGCAGAGATCGACATAATAGCTCAGGAGGGAGTGGGCGTGATCAGCGTATGGGATGGGCTTGACCAGAAGATGGGGCTGGTGTCTTGCCGAAAAAGGTCCCCCGGCGGATAAGGTCCCCCCTCTACTGCGCAGGCGCAGTGCTTGCGCACTACGAACGACTACGGAGCCGCCAAAAGTATCCGAGGATGAACAGCTGACCGTGAGCTTTACACAGCGCCAAAAGTCCAGGTTTAAGCCCCACCATCCAAGTGGACATAGAGTTAAAATAATAATATGCCGAGCGGAGCAACGCCGTGCCCGAAGCGTGGCGAGTTAAGCGAGCCCGCGAGGGGCCCTGTTACTAAGTGCTGTTTTACATCTTCTATATCCACTTGCATGGTGGGGCTTGAACCTGCCCTCAGGGCAGAAGGTACTATTAAATGCACAGGCGCCGTTCATCTTCGGAGACTTTCGGCGTCTCCTTGTCCTCTGTACTGCGCAAACGCTGCGCCTGCGCAGTACAGGGGGGACCTTATCCGCATGCAACAGCTGGAGCCGCTACACTGTGACGTCAAGACTTGATCTGGTAAATAGCCAAGCGGGGGACAGTGTTTTTATCCAAAAAAAATTGCGTTTGACAAACCGCTATGCAAATACATAGTTACATAGTTAGTAAGGTTGAATAAAGACACCAGTCCATCCAGTTCAACCTGAGTGAGTGTCCACAATTGTCCCTGTGCATTGCGTCTCATTAAGATGCTCATCTATTATATCATTATTTATTTAACCACCTCAGTACAGTGCATTTTCACCCCTTTCCTGCCCAAGCCATTTTTCAGCTTTCAGCGCAGTCACACTTTGAATGACAATTGCGCGGTCATACAACACTGTACCCAAATGAAATTGTTATCATTTTGTCCCCACAAATAGACTGCGATATTGCGGCGGACATATCGGACACTTTTGACACATTTTTGGGACCATTCACATTTATACAGCGATCAGTGCTATAAAAATGCATTGATTACTGTATAAATGTGACTGGCAGAGAAGAGGTTAACCACTAGGGGGCGCTGAAGGGGTTAACATGTTCCCTGGGAGTGATTCTAACTGTAGGGGGAGGGGATTGACAAGGGGAGGAGACGGATTGGTGTTTCTCTGTACAGAGAAACACCATCGGCTCCTCTCCCCTGACAGGACCGTGGATCTGTGTGTTTACATACAGAGATCCACAGTCCCGCTGTGTTACCGGGCAATCGCGGGTGCCTGGCGGACATTGCGGCCGCTGGGCACACGCATAGGGTGCCCAGTGACACGGCGCGCTTGCGAGCTCCCTGAAGGGCCGGGAAGGGGAGGACGTCATATGACGTCCTCCAGCCCTGAGAGCTACGCCGCCTGGCCATCAATAGATGGCTGGCGGTCGTATAGTGGCTAAAACACCCATATAGTGCTGTCAATTTACGCAGCTCTCCACAAATACATCGCACACTCACATTGGTTCCCTCAAGGAGCCCACAATCCAAGGTCCGCAACTCACATTCATATACTAGGGCCAATTTTGGACAGAAGCCAATTAACCTACCAGCATGTCTTTGGAATACAGTGTGACATAAAAAATTGCAACGCCCACCATTTTCTTCTATATGGTCTCTGCTAAAAACAGATATATGTTTGGGGATTTTAAGTCATTTTATAGCAAAAAAAAAAAGTAGATTTTTACATGTAGGAGCGAAGTATCAGAAAAAGTCCCGGATACGAAGTGTTTAAATAAAATTTGTTTCCAATTGACCCTTTATTAGCCCCTAGAGTACACTAATTAACCCTAATTACCTTCCCTTCGCCTTAATTTATTTTTTGCCTGGATTTCTTATTCCTATTCTTTTAATCATTAAAGTGGAAGTAAACCCTTCCAAAGCACTTTGGCCTACAGGTAAGCCTAGATTAAGGCTTACCTATAGGTCCAATAAATATCTCCTAAACCTACATGGTTTTGGAGATATTTAGAAAAAAAGAGGCATCGCTGTCTACGGCGCATGCGCCGTAGACATCGGCGCGCAGGTGCACTGTGCATGCCGAGTTCACGGCGATATGCCGCTTTCCTGCGCATGCGCGGGAGTTACGTCATCGCCGCTCCAGCGAATCACAGCTCTGGAGCGGCGAGACCCGGAAGTCACTCCAGTATTGATGGCGCCGGAGAATGTCATGGATGAAGACCGCTTCGGGGCTTCGTTCTCAGGTAAGTTATTCATAATGAGCTAGTATGCTATGCATACTAGCTCATTATGCCTTTGCCTTGCAGGTTCCATTTTTTTTTTTTTTTTTGGTGAGGAGGCTTTACTTCTTCTTTAATATTTACATGTTTTTTGAAAGAAAAAAAAAATTGAAAGAAAAAAAATCCGCCCTCAAACTGCTGCTTCACTGTCTGCAGTGTGAAAGCCCGAGGGCTTTCACACTGCAGCGCTGCGCTAGCAGGGCGTCACAAAAAGTACTTCCAGCAGCTTCTTTGGAGCGGTGAAGGAGCGGTGAACTGGAAAGTCCAGCGGATTGTCCGCCGGACTAAGTCCTCTGGATATTCCGGCCGAAAAGTCCGATCGTGTGTACGTGGAATTATGGAGACCTGAATTGCAGTAAAAACCTGTCAGAGGTTCTAACGCTCCCTCACTCTATCCAAAACTAGAAAAAATGCTTTTGGCTTGACATACACTTTAAGCTGTCCACATCTTTTTCAGAAAGTTGAAAATCAATGGTTTGTCTGAAATCTTCCAATAAGTACAATATATGATAAAACCATTCTATTCCATGGTAATTGATCATTGTATTTTACTATTCAGTTCACAGAACAAAGGATAAAATATGGTGACATTTCCTTTGGACAGTTTCACCACGGCGTGACGCTTACAAATTTTTAAAAGATGTTTGCCGCAGGGAAGGAGGCTAAAGGCGAGCGTTCCTGCTTCACAACCGTTTGTATGCTTCAATGGGTTTACACCGGATTTGGTCTTTGCCGTTGATTGCATTGCTCTTGCAAGAACACGAAGGTCATTTAAAAGGCAAGACAAGGAATAGGCTATGCAACAATATGCCCAAAAGCAACACGTTAATGTCAGAACTCAATTATTGGAAAAAAAAAAACAACTTTTATGTTGATCATATTCAAAACTTGACAAGGGTGATGCCATTTTAATGAAACTTCTTGTAAAGTCGATTTTCACAGCTTACTTTACCTGCAACTGAATTGATTGTTAGAATTTGCTTAATGATCATTTGTGAACATGTATGACACAATGAATGCTTGAAAAAGAACTATTGCTTCCTATTAAAAAAAATATATATATATATATATATTATATATAAAATATATATATATCCTGATGAGCACGGGCTATATGTTTTGTAAATGTAATGTTCCTAAAACCACAGTTGGGTTTTGGGGTTAATTGTTCTAAATTCTGGTCTCAGTATCAGTTTGGCTGTTCTGCTTGGTGTCTTGCTGCCGGCGTCACCTCTGGCAAGCACAAGAACGCGGTCCAGTTGGACGCATTGGGTGTCAATCTCTCTTGGAACCAACCAGTGAGTGTTGTCTCGCTGTGCTTTCTGGGAGAGGGTACTTAAGGTACTGGGATCATGTGCTTCTGGGTTTCGGTCCAGAAGATCTTTCTGTCTGTTTGGTCCTGATCCTCCTGACCAGCCCTCAGGGGCCCTCATGGCCTGGGGTGCGGATCCATCCAATTTCTAGTCTCGGGGCTGGCTAGCCCGACGCACAGTAACTGGAAGGAGGATTCTAAGGTGGTCCGGTGCCAACTCGTCTTTGGAGAGGCCCAGCAACTGAGAACGTGACCAAGGGAGGACTCTTCAGAAGAGGGCCATGCAAAAGGCTGGCTGCTCGGCAAGAGCCTGGAAGCTAAGTTGAAAGACAGCAGGTGAATCAACAATCGTACGGTATCGCCGGACCGGCTGCAAGAGTCTGGTACCGTATGAGGGTTCTCTAAGTTCATCAATCCTTCAGATACAACTAATGCCACGTACACACGGTCGGAATTCTCGTCGGAAAAAGCTCTGATGGTTTTCCCGTCGGAATTCCGACGGAATTTCGCTCAAACTGTCTTGCCTACACACAGTCACACCAAATTCCGACGGTCAGTAACACAGCGGCACAAAACACGTTCGACAGCACTATAAAAGGCAAGTTTAATGCTTCCGAGCATGCGCCGAATTGTTTCCGAGCATGCGTCGGAATTTTGCGTGTCGGAATTGCATACACACGATCGGAAAATCCGATGGAAAGGTTTTCCGTCAGAAAAATTGAGAACAGGTTCTCAATCCAAAGTCCGTCGGAAATTCCGACAGAAAAAGACCGATGGGCATACACACGGTCGGAAAATCCGTTGAAAAGCTCCCATCGGACTGTTTCCATCGGAAATTCCGACCGTGTGTACGCGGCATAAGTCTGTGACAGAGATTTCTCACTTACAAGTTCTACAACCAATTCTTTGGCAGAGACTTTGCTCTATTTGAATCAGTTATCGGTTGCTAAATCTACTGAGAGGAGATTTATCCGATAGCTGTAATATCCAGTTGTGAATGGCTATTCTCTGGATTTCATAGCGAGAGACATTCAGTTTCAAGCAGTTGCAAGAGTGCCTGAACTTCCTACCTATACCCTCTCTCCTTTAATTTAAACTGTGTTTTGTCTACCATTTTGCAAATAAAAATCCCAACGTGGATCCAGTGTCAGTTTCTACAGTTTTTTGGGCCATCTACTTCTACTTCTACGGTTTGAACAACAAAAACCTGACAGAAAGTCTCCTGGCAATTTGCATTAGAC
This sequence comes from Lithobates sylvaticus, assembly GCA_028564925.1. Classification (NCBI taxonomy): domain Eukaryota; kingdom Metazoa; phylum Chordata; class Amphibia; order Anura; family Ranidae; genus Lithobates; species Lithobates sylvaticus. The sequence goes on from CM053031.1 coordinate 34,644,818, forward strand.
ATGTGCACAATAGAAAAATTAGTTTAGTTTCGTTTCGTTTCAGTTGATTCGTAACGATTCGTAATTTCGTAAGTCGTCGGTGTTCGTATTCGTAACGATTCGTATTTTCGTAAGAGTTATTTTTTCGTTGATTTGTTTTTCCGTTAGTTTAATTTTCGTTTATTCGAAATTCGGACGCATTCGTATTTTCGTAGATTTAGTTACATTCGTACTTTCGTAAGATTGATTTATTCGTACTTTCGTAACACTGTTTTCGTAGATTCATAATCGGAGCATAATTCATAATTTTATGTAATGTGTATGCTATTATTACATTGTAAGAGACACGGAAAATTACGAATCGAAAAAAAAAGTTACGAATGTACGAATTTTTTCGTTCAATCCATTCGAAGCACGTTAAGCAGCGCCATTGTAAGGGACAAGGAAAATTACGAATCGAAAAAAAAAGTTACGAATGTACGAATTTTTTCATTCAATCCATTCGAAGCACGTTAAGCAGCGCCATTGTAAAGGCCCATACACACGATCGGACTTTTTGACAACCAACATGCAAATTAGCTGTTTTGGACCAACATCCGACCGTGTGTACGCTCCATCGGACCAACTTTTTCCAGGTTTCATCGGACTTTTGTTGGCTGTGCGAACGGACCAACTTTCTGCCAACAAAAGTCCGATGGACCAAAGTCCGACCGTGTGTACACAAAACCAACAGGCTTTTGTACAAACCAATGCAGAACCAATGCAAAAGATCAGACAACAATACAGAAGTTGACAAAAGGTGGCAGTAAAGAGCAGAAAAACCACGTGATTTGGTGAAAGTTGGCTGAAAAAAGTCCTGCCGTGTGTATGCAATACCAACTTGGGGCCAACGCCCTTTGGACAAAAATCCACAGGAAAGTTGATCCATGGTCCGATCGTGTGTATGAGGCTTAAGAGACACGGAAAATTAAGAGTCGAAAAAAAAAAAAAAGTTACGAATGTCCAAATTTTTTCGTTCATTTGATTTTCGTTGTTCCTGTTTTCGTTTTTCGGATTTTCTTCTTTCGTAGTTTCGTTGTTTCTAATTTGGTTATTTCAGATTTTTGTTGTTTTTTATATATTCGTTCGATTCGATAATTCGTTATTCGTTAAAATTTTTAGCGAATCATTCGTTCATTCGTACGATAACGAATGAACGAATATAACGAATTTTAATGGAAAACGAATAAAAATTAAACGAATTGCACATGTCTAATTTGCATATGGCAGTGTAAACTTGCCTTGCGAGCAGTGATGTAAGTAACTGAGTTAAAATAAACGGAGTTACATAACGCAGTTACTTTAGAGGGTAACGAGTAATCTAACTGATTACTTTTCCCCTCATGGTAACTCAGTTCCCATTACTTGGGCAGCGTTACCTCAATTACTTCTACCGCCACTAGATGGCAGTAGTGTATTTCCGGTGTCCTAACAAAAAAGTTCCCCCACCAGATAAGGACCCCCTGTACTGCGCAGGCGCAGCGCTTGCGCAGTGCGAAGGACTACGGAGCTTACGAAATTGCCGAACCTAAACAGCTCCTTAGTAAACAAAACAATATCATGATGGCCAGACAGGTCAGGGTTAAAGTTGTGGTGACGTTTAAAGCAGGGTTTACTGACAGTTGGCAACCCTGTCTCTTATCCTTACAGGACCATATCTTGGTAGGTTTGCAGTTGTGCCATACTCTTTCCATTTTCGGATGATGGATTGAACAGTGCTCCGTGAGATGTTCAAAGCTTTATATCCAAAGCTTTGAACATCTCACGGAGCACTGTTCAATCCATCATCCGAAAATGGAAAGAGTATGGCACAACTGCAAACCTACCAAGATATGGTCCTGTAAGGATAAGAGACAGGGTTGCCAACTGTCAGTAAAAATCTGTGGATTTTAGAACTGCCTGTAAATATTTGGGCTGATAATTTGTCATGCTGTGTTGACTTTTGTAAGTGTAAACCAGGTAAATTACTTGTTTTGAGTATTGTCAGTGTTTCCATTTTGTATTTATACTGTTTAAATATCAATTGTCTTTGTTTTTTAATAGGGGTTCTGTCATTTTTCAGGTTGTCATTGAAAAAATGTTCGTCAGTAAATTTCCTGTATTTTGTCAGTAAAAAATTCTGCGAGAGGTTCTAATAAGAGAAGGAGTTCTAATTTCACTGGCTACATACTCTCGTAAAACTCGTACAGTAAATTTTATTTTTCATTTCATCTGGAAGTTTGTCAAATGATGTATCAATTTCAAAATTTTAATTTGTACAAAATAACAAATAATTTGTATAAAAACATTTATTTAAAACTAAAAGCAAAAGTATTGCCATGAGCTTTTGGCTGCATTGTTTGATGCATTTTATTTGTTAAAAGAGGCTTGTATATTGCTGAGGCCAGCTATGCTCTTGGGTATCTTTTTTTAGGTAAAAGATCTTGCTGTGAATAGATACATTATATTTGAAAACCTTACATTAACCGCTTTCAGCCCTGGAAGATTTTACCCCCCTTCCTGATCAGAGGACTTTTTGTGATTCGGCACTGCGTCGCTTTAACTGACAATTGCGCAGCAGTGCGATGTTACACCAAAACAAAATGAACGTCCTTTTTTTCCAACAAATAGAGCTTTCTTTTGGTGGTATTTGATCACCCCTGCGGTTTTTATTTTGTGCGCTATAAATAAAAAAAGAGCGACAATTTTGAAAAAAATATAAAACTTTGCTATAATAAATATCCCCCAAAAAATATATATAAAAAAATATTTTTTTTCCTCAGTTTAGGCCTATATGTATTCTTCTACATATTTTTGGTAAAAAAATTGCAATAAGCGTATATTGATTGCTTTGCACAAAAGTTACAAAATAGGGGACCAGATATAGTGAATGCAGGCTCCTGGGTTTAGTAACACTTTAAGTTCAAGGAGGTGCCTGCCTCCACATAGACGTATTTCTGTTATTTACATCTGAAAGGTTTGTTGTGCTCCAGGAAGATAACTTCTGGAGCTCTAACATTGCTCACTGTGGTCGCAGATCCTTCAAGAGCAAAGTTACTGAAACTGCTATTCCCGCCACTTCCCCTCCTTCTGCCCATTCACAGAAGCCTTTGTATTATGTGAACTTTTTTCAAAAAATACAAAGGCTTCTTTGAATAGGTAGCAGAGGGGAGGGGCAGGCATAGCTGCTCTGTGTGCCTCTCTCCTCTCACAGCTGAAGTGTATTCTCTGGGAGTGCAATAAATAATAATAGTAATAGAGATCACTGGAGGTGATAAGCACCTGATTGGACTTGACTCATAGTGTGCCTGCACCTTTTTTCAAAGTTGCTGAATTCCTGGAAATCTTAGCTTTAAAGTGGTTGTAAACCCTTACAAACCACTTGGACCTACAGGTAAGCCTAGATTAAGGCTTACCTGTAGGTCAAAGAAATATCTCCTAAACCTGCACGGTTTAGGAGATATTTGCCAAAAGACAGGCACCGCTCTCAACAGGGATATGCCGCAAGTGGCGGCTCCCTGCGCTCACGCGCAGGAGTGACGTCATTGCGTCGCCATCGAATGACAGCACCGGAGCAGCGAGACCCACCAAAAAGATGGAGGCTCCGTACACAAGGGGACAGCGGTGACTTCGCTGGCTCCTGTGTCAGGTAAGTGACACATAATGGGCTACTATGCGATGCGATGCATAGTAGCCCATTATGCTTTACCTTTGCAGGGAAACAAAGAGGAAGTAAACCCATCAGGGTTTACTTCCTCTTTAAAGCCAGACAGGCATGGGAAGGGCCAGCTTTAGAAGAAGGTCATCAATATTTGTCTGCATTTCAGGTTTGCTTTAACCACTTCAGCTCCGGAAGGTTTTACCCCCTTCCTGACTTGGCCATTTTTTGCGTTACAGCACTGCATTGCTTTAACTGACAATTGCGCGGACATGTGACGCTGTACCCAAATAAAATTGATGTCCCTTTTTTTCCCACAAATAGAGCTTTCTTTTTGGTGGTATTTGATCACCTCTGCAGTTTTTAATTTTTGCGCTATAAACAAAAAAAAGACTGACAATTTTGAGAAAAAAAAAACAATAGTTTTTTACTTTCTGCTATAAAACATACCCAATAAAAAAAAATGTAACAAATCAAATTTCTTTATCAATTTAGGCCAATTTGTATTCTACTACATATTTTTGGTAACAAAAAAACCCCAATAAGTGTATATTGAATGTTTTGCACCAAAGTTATAGCGTCTACAAACTATGGTATATATTTATGGACTTTTATTTATTTTTTTTACTAGCAATGTTGACGATTTTTAGCAGGACTGTGACATTGCAGCGGAAAAATTTGACACGGAGTGACACTTTTTGGGAACCAGTGACAACAGTACAGTGATCAGTGCCCAGAAAAATGCAGGAAAGGGGTTAACATCAGGGGCGATCAAAGTGCTAAGTGTGCTCCTAGGGAGTGATTTCTAACTGTGTGAGGTATGGACTGACTGGAGGAAGAGAGAGATCTGTGATCCTGAATAGCAGGAACACAAGATCTCTCTCTTCCTCTCTGACAGAACAGCGCTCTGCCTTGTTTACATAGGCAGACTGCTGTTCTGCCTCTCCTGCCAATGATCGCGGGTGGCCAGCGACCATCGTGATGGCTGGACCCGATGATTGGCTCCTACTGTGTTCAATCACAGTGGGAGCACGCTCCGGCAGCGCGCGCGCCCCAGAGCTGATCCGAGGAATCACATACAGGTAAGTGATTTTGCGCTTAGGGGCCGCCCTGCCACAGTATATGTACGTGAACGGTCCTTAAATGGTTAAGCTGATTGGTAAAGAGGCAATTCCAAAAGGCACAGCTCCTTTTTACTGAATGTATTCCGGTAACTTATGTCTATACTTCCCAGTTACTGTACTGCAAGCGGCAAGGAGAAAACATTAAAAGAAAAATTCCATGATTTGTATTGAACTGCTCATCCCTGCAATACCTAAACTTGCATTAAAGCCCACGCGGTGAGACATTATCATTACAGAGTAAGATTTGTGGTGTTTTTAAATTTTAAATTGCTCCCTTAATGTCTTCGCAACTGACGTGAAAAATTGCGCCATTCTACGGTTGTTCGCACCTCTCCGTAAAGGCATCTTCTATCTCCTGTTTGCTCGGCTTGAGAGTAAACACAGCGAGCGTCTGATTTTCATTTACCAATCTTTAAACTCATCTCCCAGGGGACCCTCGGGCTTAACCTGTTGTATTAAACATCTGTTGCTACAGAGACTTCATAATGGAAAGTGAGGAGAGAAAAGTGAAATTTGTCTTGCCGAGATGGTTGGTGCACTTCCAGCTGTTGACTTGCAATTAAAAAGACAAAGCTTTGCTGTGGAAAAAAAAATAAAAAAATTATACACTTTAATGTCCCTTAAACATTGCAGGGTCTGTTCTCAGCGGTGGAAGAACTCTGGGTGTAGGGCACAGCCAAACAGTCATCCCCTACCACTAGGCAAACTAGGCAGCCATGTGTAGGGTGCACTGCTGCCTAGGGCGCGTCCAGCCACTGGTGTTCCTACTCTCTTCTCTCTGCAGAAAGCAACTAAGTCTCAGCATCAGCAGGCAGCCGCCGCTCCATTCGCAAGTAGTGTTAAAGTCGCAACGGCTGCGACTGTGTCTGTGTCCCGACTCCCAAATGAATAGAAGCAAGCAAACATTCATTGATGGGTGCTGGTAGGCTGCATTTGATGGGCGCTGGTGGGCTGCATTTGATGGGCGCTGGTGAGGCTGCATTTGATGGGCGCTGGTGAGGCTGCATTTGATGGGTGCTGGTGAGGCTGCATTTGATGGGTGCTGGTGAGGCTGCATTTGATGGGCGCTGGTGAGGCTGCATTTGATGGGTGCTGGTGAGGCTGCATTTGATGGGCGCTGGTGAGGCTGCATTTGATGGGCGCTGGTGAGGCTGCATTTGATGGGTGCTGGTGAGGCTGCATTTGATGGGTGCTGGTGAGGCTGCATTTGATGGGCGCTGGTGAGGCTGCATTTGATGGGCGCTGGTGAGGCTGCATTTGATGGGCGCTGGTGAGGCTGCATTTGATGGGCGCTGGTGGGGCTGCATTTGATGGGCGCTGGTGAGGCTGCATTTGATGGGCACTTCCTTAAAAAGGTGGGGTATACATGGGAAGGGCAAAGGGGTGGAGTCAGGGGTGGAGCCAAGGGAGGGGCGGCAAAATTAGGTTTCGCCTAGGGTGTCAAAAATCCTTGCACCAGCCCTGCCCCTGACATTAGTATAACATATGAGTTGTGCAACAAAGGTGTCACATACCTGTATACGAAGTCTGAGATTTACGAGGGTGGCCTCTTACACATTTTCTGTCATAGCACCCCTGGAAGTTGAGACAGGGTCTGCAGGGACAAAGGAAAGGCACAAGTGCCTAGGTGATGTGGAAAAGGGGGAAAAAACTGTGCTGATACTAAATATGTAATAGAAGAAGCAGCCGACACTCAAACACACAAAGTTGAACAAAATGGTGGGTAATTAGTGTAGCGCTAAGTGATAAAAATATCAAAGGTGTGTAAAAATGTGACTGTATACACAATGTAATTGGTGCAAAAAATAAAGGTATCAACATGCAGAAACAATATATGACAACCAAAATGTGCATGTATATGGTGAACCCAAGGGGAAGCTCAATGACTGTAGTCCAAAGCTACTGGGGAGAGGACTCCAGTGTATCTTGTGGTGAAGCAGTCCACATAAACACAGATTGTGCAGATGGAATCTTCCTGTGAAGTGGCGCCAAGCCAAAAAGAAACTGTACTGAGTGGGGAGAGTTGTCTGGAGCCACTTCAACACAGTCTGTCATAGATAAGAAGATGGGTACTCTTACCGGTAAAGTTGGACACACATGTCACAGGACAGTGGGTCAGTAAGGCTTATATTCCTGATTCCAATCAGGTGCTGTATGTGGGTGATGGTTGGATGGATCCAATGAAGGGTCCTCGGTTCTCAATCCGCCAACTCCAGGGAAATGTGCACTTTTGGATGAGTGTATTCAGGACTGGTTTCACACTGGTTACACCTGTGCCATACCTGTTCAGCATCTATACCACATCCATTCCGCATCTATACTGCACCTACACCAACTCTATACTACATTATACCGAATATGAACCGCATCTATCTTGCACCCATGCCAAGAATATACACCTAATATGCAGTACCTATATATACCTATACCACATGCAGGTAAACTGGGAGTGTCATTAAGTGCACTGACACTCTTAAAAGGCCCCAACAATAGCCGGCAGAAGAACAACTCAAAGGACTGCCCCTCCCATAATACTAGGGTTGCCACCTTCTCTTCAAGTCAAACCCGAACACTTTAGCGGGAAAAACACCAATCTTTTTTTATAGTATAAACTGTACATATATTTTGCAATTGAATAACATTTCTAATCAAATTAAATTAATCACAAGAGTCCCCCTTTACACCAGAGACCACAGAGTTTCTCTTTTACATTTGAACTCACAGTTTTTCTTTACACTGTAAGGGGACGACGACTCTGCAGACTCTTATGTAAAGGAGAACTCTGGGGACTCTGACATAAGGAATGCTCTGGGAACCCTGATCTAAGGGGGAACACTGTGGCCTCTGGTGTAAAGAGGAACACCGATGTAAGGAGTGCTCTGAGAACCCTGATTTACCTTAGTGTACTCACTCAGAGACAGGAGAGAGAGAGAAGGGGGGAGACTTCAGTCAAAGGCAGGGATGGATGGTGAGCTCACTCACCCCTTGGCAGTCAGCACCTCTCATCCAGATTTAGCTGAGACTGCTGGACTTCAAACTTCTGGCCCCCACTTTCCTTTTCTGAGGCACAGCGCCAGGGATTGAAGTGTGGGCAGACACAGAGGGGTAGGGGGGAGCAAGAGGAGCAGATCAAGCCCTCTCTCTTCTCCTGTCTGTGTGGGGGAGGGGTAATTGTTAGTGCTGGCTTTGGGTAGTGTGAAAGAGAATGTAACAGACACTGCTGTGAAGCCATAGTCTGGCCTGAATAATGTGTCAGGGTTGCAGGTGGTCTGAAACCCGAACGCATGATTCCAAACCCGAACTGTCCGGGTGAATCCCGGACAGGTGGCAACCCTACATAATACTTATCTTGCAAAGCTCCTTTTATTCCCCCTCCACCCCTCCACTACCAGTCTCCTTTTCTTTTGGACATTACATACCCAGTCAGTCTAGGACTAGAATTGTGGCCATAAATTGGGCTCTGGCAGAATAGTTCCAGCACTCAATAGAATAAGCTTTTTACTGCCCACGGCTGCACTTTAGGTGTCCTTGCTACTGTTTATGTGAATCTGGACACACAGTGTCATCTTATGCCTAGTAATCACTCTGTATGCTAAATTGTGTTATTGCCTTTGCTAATCCATTTACAAGCTTGCCTCTTTACCCACCATTTTGGGTGACAATATATAAATGTTGCCTTTACTAACTGGTTCAGTGCCTGTTTTCTTTGACATGGTAGTATTAATGTTGGTTGTATTAATGGTTACCAGATATTACTTTCAGTGATTTTCTGTGATATTGCATGCTTTGTACTCTCAACCTGGTGTGTCAGAGGGGTGTAAGTTTATATGGAGGTGGAGGCAAAGACAGAGAACCCATCTTAACCAGTAGGCTCCCACACAGGCAGCGATACAACTGCTTTCCCCTACCTGTCCGCAGTAATGTAGCAATACATGTGCAGCTCAGAGTACATTTACGGCACCACTCCATGCTTTGATGAAGGACCCGCTTGCGCATGCATGGGAGTGAGGTCATTGCAGCCTGGCCATTCAAGTGGTCAAACAGAGAAAACCCTGACGGAAGACCAGGAGAAGATGGACGTGCCCGAGCACTGACAGCGCAGTGCTGGACAGCATCCTTTGACAGCTAATGCCCCGTACACACGGTCGGAAATTCCGACCACAAAATCCGTCGGATTTTGTCCGACACTGGTGTTGCATACACACAGTCGGACAAAGTTGTCGGAAAATCTGATCATTCTGAACGTGGTGACGTACGTTGCGTACGACGGGACTACGTAGAGGCTAGTAGCCAATAGTTTTGGTCTTGTAATGTGATCTGAGCATGCGTGGCATTTTGTCCGTCGGAATTCGCTACACACGATCGGAAAAAGTCCGATCGGACTTTGTTGTCGGAAAATTTGAGAGCAGGATCTCAAACTTTTTCCGTCGGAAATTCCGACGGAAAAAGTCCGATGGAGCCCACACACGGTCGGAATTTCCGACAACATGGTCCGATAGGACATTTTCCGTCGGAAAATCCGACCATGTGTACGGGGAATTAGTCTGTTTTTGCAGAGTTTAATTCTGCTTTGAATAAATGAATGGGAAGCCCTTGTAATTCCTGCATCAGGTGTACAGACCTGGGATCTCAGGAGCAAATAGCGCACCACCAGAGTCCCTATGACATATAAGAAGCTGCAGCTAACATAATCTGAAATGTCATCTTTAGGTGAAGTTCTTCTTTAGCTATCACGTTTGTGTTCATTTTTATTTAAAGCAATCCCCCGAATGTATATGATCCAATACACAGGCTTTTCTTCAGCTACCATATATTGAATTCCCTTACGTCCATCCCTACCTCCTGCTGATGCTGGATGAAATGGAAATCCATAGACTGCAATCAATTTCTCCTATACACTTTGCAGAAGATTGTCTGCTATGTGAACAGTCCCCTATTATTCTAAAACACGATAATAGGCTCTTTCATTCATTGAGGCAGCCAGTGTCTTCCACTGTATTGGGAGTTAAAGTGACACTGTTGCTGAAATAAATGTATAAAATAAAATACATTTGCTGCTGCCCAGATCTCTGCCATGATTAAAGCGGTTATGCACTCTGTAAAAAAAATTTTTTTTTTTAGACGGGATATAAAGGATGCTTACCTTTATTGGGGGACTCACCTGTTCCATCTTCCATCTCGATCGCCGCCGGTTTTCGTCCGATGAAGATCCTCGTCTTCTTCTTTTGTGCTGGGGGCCATCTTGCCTGTGGGCATGTGAAACACCCACAGGAACTTTAGATGGCCCAGCATGCACCGCCGTTACTCGCGCGTGCGCAGTAACGGCACATCTGCCGACATCTCACGAGATTTCGGCAAATGCGGCCGAAATCTCGGGAGATTTCGGAAGATGCCCGCACTGACTCCTGGGATCAATGACACCAGATCCCAGGAGACAGTGCGGCGTGACGACGATCGACGCAGAGACCCCGCCCGCCGCCGCAGAGAGAGAAGACCGGAAGTCTTCAATTACAAGGTAAGTAAAAAAAAAAAAACATTTCATTTAATACTCTTTGCCTGATTTGGAAGGCAAAGAGATTTACTAAATGAAATGGGTGCCGAACCACTTTAAGAGAAATCACTCTGCAAATTTGGGAGTGTCGGTTTTCTGGTCTCCCTCTGCACTCTGTGGTTTCTCCCACTGACCCTTGGGACACAGTATGACATGGGAGATGGTGGACTAAACCACTGAATGCAGCAGGGGACAAGGAAATCAACTCTCCAGGAAGTTTTAGATTTGGATAACATAAATGACTGCAGAAAGTTAATTAAAGAGGAGCTCCAATCTCCTGTGTAAAAATTAAAGATCAGCAGCTACAAAAACTGTAGCTGCTGACCTTTATTAAACACACACTCACAGGGGTCAAGTCCTGGGGAAAAAAGTGTGGGAACTCACACCCAAGATCCACTCCCCCACCAAAAAAAAAAAAAATATGATACGCTCATATGCACGAACGCTTCAAAAGTGGTATTTTTCATCCAATTTTCGTATTGTGTGTATGAAGCTTAACTGTTAGTACATAAAAAAAAAAACAATCCTCAATAAACATAAATACGGTATACAGTGATTCTCTGAATAATCGGCATTCATTCAATCGTGCTTCCATGCAAATGTGAACATCATGTTCTGATCTTTATTGGGGAATTTTATTTTGTATATAGAGTGTTTATGTGGTGAGTTTACACTTTTCATTGAACAGAGTTTGGATAACACAGGGTTAAATGGAGAGGTCATAAATGAACTGCACATTATCTGGACAGAATGCTTGGGGAGATAGTGATGTGTTCCTGCTTAGGAGATGTATGTTAGCTTGGGGGGCTGCAAACTCTGCAGGGCTCCAACACACACTCGCTGCTATTCCAACCCTTCACATATTTCCACATAAACTTCCCTCCTGGCATTAAACTTTGCCAGGTATTGTGCTCAGCTTACCACCCCAAACTGATGTTCCTCCCTCAGCTCACCTCTCTCCCTGCATGTCCTGTGAGCAGAATAGCTGTGCTCCTCCTCTGGGTTCTCTCATCATATGGCACTGAAGATAGAGGAGGGGGGGGGGGGATTCAGCGGGACACACAGAGCAAGTATGCAGGAGACTGGGGGGGGGGGGGGGGGGGGGGGCCAGAAAATCAGGAGGGGCCGGCGGGAGGAGCGCATCACGAGAGGTCTGACTAAAAACAATCTCTTAGCAGCGGGGACCTGATCTACCCATCAGCAAGCTGTGATTGACAGGTAGAGCGAAGCGGAAGCTGTCATGGGGTCCCCTACTGGCAATGCCTGACTGGTCAGGTGTGCCGCACTTACTATTGCGAGTTGTGTCGGCAGCTGCTGGTGTAGCACCTGCCACACAGCTCGCATACTTCAAAGTCTTGCAGGACACGGCTGCTAATGGGAACTGAGTTCCTGTTGTGGAAAAAGTACAGGAACTCCATTCCCATGCGTTCCCGCAGGACTTTAGCCCTGCACACTCACCTGTCCCAGGATCCAGCGCTGTGCTCACCCCAGCCATTTTCTCCCTCTGTCGTCTGTCCCAGGCACTGGCATCTTAATTGACAGCTTGTGGCTTCACAGCTGGGTACCCACTGCACATTGTACATAGTCCCGCAGTCTTCTGGGACCTGCGATATGTCCCGGAAGACAGTTAGGAGAGAGGAGGAACAGAACTTCTGCTGCAGTCACATAGGCAGTCTGAGCGGAACTTGACCTTGACCTTTGACCCTGATTTTTTTACCTTGATCTAGGTATTTTGGGGGATTTTTCTTTTTTTTTTTACACACACTTTTTTTTCTCTGCAAAGTGTGAGAGATACTAAGTATCTCTCTCCTCCATTCACAGAGAAAGAAAACACAGCCTTCTTGGTAACTGATCACTGTGATACCCAATCAGAATCGGGAGATCCGGGTCCCAATCGTTAGTACGGGGCTCTCTTCTCTGCGCTCCCAGCACAAAGGGAAATATATAAATATGCGGCCCCCACGGGAAAAAAAGCCCAGTCCAATGGGGCCGCATATTTGCGTACGTTCGGCATGTAGGGGTTAATGATGCTCTTAGGGGCGTCTGGCCTTTTTTTTTTTTTTTCTAAACATCCCTGCATGTTAGCCTACCCGTGGTTGAAGCAAAGAAAATTGTTTAGCCTAGGTCCACACTGCCGCGATGTAGCTCATTGCATGTGACCGTATTCCTGTGCAAATCACATGCAATGTCTGTGCGGTTTGCGATTTGAGCCACTCATTTTAAATGGCCCAAATCGCGCGGCATCCGCACCAACATGGTGCAGGACCCTTTTTTTTTGCCACACCAGAATCGGGACACATCCAATTCAGGCAATCGCACTGCATTTTGTCAGCTGTTTTGGGGTGTCATTAATTTAACACCATCAGCAGCAGAACGCATGAATGCCCTGCGATTTTAATGTGGTGTGGGGAAAAGCACAGGATTCATGGGCGTCCGCAGGTAGGGGTAAGGGGGGGGGGCAAGTTCCCCGGATCAGGAGTGAGGACCCCCATCACCCCTCTATTTCACCCTCTCTCTCTCTCAACCCTCTGTCTCTTTCTGTCCCCCCCCTCTGTCTCTTTCTGTCCCCCCCTCTGTCTCTCTCTGTCATCCCCCTCTCTGTCACCCCCTGTCTCATTCTGTTCCCCCCCCCTGTCTCTCTCTGTCACCCCCCCACATGTATGCAGTTTCTGACAGTCTCTTGGGCCATGTCCGCAGTCTCTGGTCATCTCTTGTGCCATGTCCGCAGTCTCTCACAGTCTCTTGTGCCATGTCCGCAGTCTCTCACAATCTCTTGTGCCATGTCCGCAGTCTCTGACAGTCTCTTGGGCCATGTCTGCAGTCTCTTAGTCTCTTGAGCCATGTATGCAGTCTCTCACAGTCTCTTGTGCCATGTCCGCAGTCTCTGGTCATCTCTTGTGCCATGTCTGTAGTCTCTGATCATCATCTGTACTATGTCTACAGTCTATGACCGTGATAATGTGATAATGACATTGTTGAAAAGGGTCAGAGCATGGGTGACCTTAAAATTATGCCCCCCCCCCCCCTGAAAAAAGTTCTGCGGACGCCCATGACAGGATTCATGCATTTCCCACATTACATATATGTGAACCGAGGCATAATGTATGGCCAGCTTTAGTCTATAACCAGGGGTCTCCAAACTTTCTAATCAAAGGGCCAGTTTACTATCCCTCAGACTTTAGCGGGCCGGACTGTGTCTAGTGGGAGTAAAAAAAAGTCCTGGCGTCGGTAACAATGCCCCATCATTGGTGTCAGTGAGAGGAATAGTGCCCCATTGTTGGTGTCTGTGGGAGCAATAATGCCCCATTGTTGTCAGTAAGAGGAAAAGTGCCCCATTGTTGGTGTCAGTGGGAGGAATAGTGCCCCATTTTTGGTGCCAGTGAGAGGAATAGTGCCCCATTGTTGATGTCAGTGGAGGAATAGTGCCCTATTGTTGGTGTCCGTGGGAGCAATAGTGCCCCAGTGTTGTCAGTAGGAGGAATAGTGCCCCAATGTTAGTGTCAGTGGGAGGAATAGTGCCCCATTGTTGATGTCAGTGGGAGGAATAGTTCCCTATTGGTGTCAGTAAGAGCAATAGTGCCCCATTGTTGTCAGTAGGAGGAATAGTGCCCCATTGTTGGTGTCAGTGAGAGGAATAGTGCCCCATTGTTGGTGTCAGTAAGAGCAATAGTGCCCCATTGTTGGTGTCAGTAAGAGCAATACTGCCCCATTGTTGGTGTCAGTGGGAGGAATAGTGCCCCCTTTTGTTGATGTCAGTAGGAGGAATAGTGCCCCATCATTGGTGTCAGTGAGAGGAATAGTATCCCATTGTTGGTGTCCATAGGAGGAATAATGCCCCATTGTTGATGTCAGTGGGATGAATAGTGCCCCATCATTGATGTCAGTGAGAGGAATAGTACCCCATTGTTGGTGTCAGTGGGAGGAATAGTACCCTATTTTTGGTGTAGGTGGTAAGGGCAGTGTCCCATTGTTGGTGTCAGTAGCAGGAATAGTAACCCATTGTTGGTGTGGGTGGTAAGGACAGTGCCCCATTGTTGGTGTCAGTAGCAGGAATAGTACCCCATTGTTGGTGTGGGTGGTAAGGACAGTGCCCCATTGTTGGTGTGGGTGGTAAGGACAGTGCCCCATTGTTGGTGTCAGTAGCAGGAATAGTACCCCAAGGGCCAGATAAAGGCAAACAAAGGGCTGCGGTTTGGAGACCTCTGGTCTATAAGCTCTGACTTTAACCCCACAAGATTACTTTCAATGATCAGACAGACTTTGCAGTCACCTCAGTAAATGTCACCGTTCATCAGTAAAACATGTCGAGGACTCTTGGCTTAGTCAGCGTTGGTTCCATCTGTCGGGATGGCGTCCATCTGCACCGCAGGCCGCGGTTTGCTCCCGGTCAGCAGAAGGACCGCGTATCTCCGCAGAAGATCTGACTGCAACTTTTTTAACAGTGAAATATGTTTAGAGCAGCAAAACTATAAATAAAACTGCTTAAAGCGCGGCGCACGTTATTAAATCACCTTCTTCCTCCTTAACTCGCTCGTAACTTTAAATCAAGGCTAAGATCAGTCCGGGGCCTGGCAGCTCTCTGGTGATGGAGTGTCAGATATTCTTTGATGCATTCCCTCCCTGTAGCTGGAATTATTTTTTCCTACCAAATTTTTACTCTGCTAAAGAAATGGAAGCTTAAAAGGGACTCGCCGAGCACCTGTGTGATTGGGCTCTGACGGAAGCGGCATTTCCTGACTCGTGTGCCGTGTCTTCTGAGGCAGGGAATTTAGACTAGACATGTGCAATTCGTTTTGTTTTTTTTCGTTTTTCGTTTTTTTTCGTTATTTTCGTTCGTTCGTTTTCGTACGAATGAACGAATCGAACGAATCCGAATAACGAATCGTTCGAATCGTACGAATCCGAAAAACAACGAAAATCCGAAAAAAACTAAATTAGAAACAACGAATGTACGAATGAAGAAAATCCGAAAAACGAAAACAGGAACAACGAAAATGAACGAAAAAATTCGTACATTCGTAACTTTTTTTTTCGATTCGTAACTTTTTTTTTCGATTCGTAAATTATTAAATTGTAATAATAGCATACACATTACATAAAATTATGAATTATGCTCTGATTACGAATCTACGAATATTACGAATGTACGAATAAATACGAATGCGTCCGAATTTCGAATAAACGAATAAACGAAAATTAAACTAACGAAAAAACAAATCAACGAAAAAATAACTCTTACGAAAATACGAATCGTAACGAATACGAACACCGACGACTTACGAATGTACGAAGCGTTACGAATCAACGGAAACGGAAAAAACGTAACGAAAATAAACAATTTTTTTTCGGAAACGAAAAAAAAAAAAAATATAAAACTAATTTTTTTGTTGTGCACAATTTAGGCCTCATTCACATTTTGCATAGTGGGAGCGCGCGTCCCCGCTCAAAAATTTCTTGTACGTTTTTCACGCATTTCTGCTCCTCTTGCATAGGGGCAGCCTGTTCACCGGGAGACCCGAGCTACTGGCCGGCACCTCCGCCGGATAATCGGGCACCCCAAGAAAGCCGAAATCTGCTCTGATCAGGTCACCGGTATGGTAACTCCGGAAGCGATGACATCACTTCCTGTTTAGCGGCATGTTAACGGCGCCATTTATTTGAAAATCCAAAGCATTCAAAAACGCAGATCTTGACGTTTTGAATGCTTTTAGACCCCTGATCCCTCCATAAAGAGTACCTGTCACGTCCCTATTGCTCTCACAAGGATGTTTACATTCCTTGTGAAAGCATAAAAAAAAATTGAAAGCAACAGTGTAAAAAAAAAAAAAAAAAAAGAATAATAAAATTTTAAAAAAGGCGAACGCGTATGTCGGTCCTGCACGCACGCAAACTGCGTTCGTCCCACACATGTGAAATATTGCCACGAATGTCAGATCATGGGCAGTAATTCTAGCACTAGACCTCCTCTGTACATCTAAAGTGGTAACCTGTATATAGTAGAATATTTACGCCTTTTGTCGCGGTTGTGTGGGGCGTGCGTAGTTTTAAAGCGTGACATGTTTGGTATCTATTTACTCAGTTTGACATCCTCTTATATATTTTATGAAAAATTCGAGTGTGTATTGTGTTTTTTTTTGCATTAAGATCTTAAAAAAGTGAATTTTCTTCACAAAAACTCAGACTTTGAAAAGGTGCTGCGCAAATACCGTGTGACATAAAAAAATTGTAAAACCTACCAATTTATTCTATAGGGCCTCTGCTTTTTTTTAAAAAAGATATAATGTTTGAGGGTTCTAACTAATTTTCTAGCAAAAAAAAAAAAAAAAAAAAAAAGATTTTTAACATGGAAACAAAAAGTGCCAGAAAATGCCCGGTCTTCAAGTGGTTAAAACGGAAATAGCAGTTATGTGTGGACTAACACTTTATTATGTGCGGCACACATTGCAGCAGGTTTAGTGAATCGATGCCAGCAGAGTCCGGCTCCCCTGCTGCTCGGCAAGGCTGTAAAAATATGTGACTTAGTTGGCAGCAGCCGCAGCCGCAGAAGCCGTGACTCTGCACTCGTGTGCGTCTTTTCTAGAGGCGTAGCAACTATCAATGCTAGAAATAACCGTGATCGGGACATTTAATAGAAATGTCAGTAAATAACTTTGTGGAGTGTTATAGCAATATGTCTTACCCCCAGGCAGAACAAAACTTAATCTACTGCACCCTAAGACTAGAAAATTTAATTAAAAATAACAGCATTCTTTAGTTCATACGGAGTACATTAGATTCCGGTAATGGCCTCTCAGTTTGCATGTGACACTTTTGGAAATTACAATGTTTTTATTTTGCCGAGCATTTGCACGGTGTTCAGGAGGCTGGAATTTAAAGGCTCCAAGTCAGATGAGATGGAGCTATATGACGGTTCTGCATTGAATACGCTGCCTGTGCCTTATCAGGCCCCATGCACTAGACATGTGCAATTCGTTTAGTTTTTTTTTCGTTAAAATTCGTTATATTCGTTCATTCGTTATTTTTACGAATGAACAAACGATTTGCTAAAAAATTTAACGAATGTTCGAATCGAACGAATACGAAAAACAACGAAAATCCGAAATAACCAAATTAGAAACAACTAAACTACGAAAGAAAAAAGTCCGAAAAACGAAAACAGGAACAACGAAAATCAAAATGAACGAAAAAATTGGTACATTCATAACTTTTTTTTTTGTTGTTGAATTGGTAATTTTCCGTGTCCCTTACAATGGCGCTGCTTAACGTGATTCGAATGGATTGAACGAAAAAATTCGTACATTCGTACCTTTTTTTTTTTCGATTCGTAATTTTCCGTGTCTCTTACAATAGTGCTGCTTAACGTGCTTCGAATGGATTGAACGAAAAAATTTGTACATTCGTAACTTTTTTTTTTTTTTTGCGATTCGTAATTTTCCATGTCTCTTACAATGGCGAGCCTTAACGTGCTTCGAATGGATTGAACGAAAAAATTCGTACATTCGTAAAAAAAATTTCGATTCGTAATTTTCCGTGTCTCTTACAATGTAATAATAGCATACACATTACATAAAATTATGAATTATGCTCCGATTACGAATCTACGAAAACAATGTTACGAAATTACGAAATAAATCAATCTAACGAAAGTAAAAATGTAACTAAATCTACGAAAATACGAATGCGTCTGAATTTCGAATAAACGAAAATTAAACTAACGGAAAAACGAATCAACGAAAAAATAACTCTTACAAAAATACGAATCGTTGCGAATACGAACACCGACGACTTACGAATTTACGAATCGTTATGAATACGAACACAGACGACTTACGAAATTACGAATCGTTACGAATCAACGGAAACGAAAATAAAGAATTTTTCTATTGTGCACATGTCTACCATGCACACATGGCGTTTGCCCATCTCTCCTAAATGCCTTTCCCCCTGGCAACAGCATTTTGGCAGAAAAGACGTTTGAAGCGCGTAAATGAGTCTAAACACATTAAGCACTTGGGCTCTAATTCATTTAATTATTTATTTTGGCCACTGAAATAAATTAAAGTGGATGTAAAGCGGATTCATATATCTGCAGTGTTTTCTTACCTCTCTCCAAAGCTCTCAGTCCCGTGGCTTTCTCCTGCTCCATTCTTCTGTTATCAGCATAATAACTTCTGAAAAGTTCTCTGACACATGTGATAAAACCAGCCTGAAATTTGTGTCAGGGCGGGTACTATAAATAGATTGGTCAATACACAGCACAGCTCTGCAAGTCTCTGCCTATGAGGAGTGGGGGTGTGTGCTTTTCCTCCAATCAGCTGTCTCCCAGTGTATGGTAACACTCTCCTCCCCCTGCTGGAACAGGAAGAGAAAATTCTAACAGGACGTGCACTTTCTAAAGATTATATAAAGCTGAAGACAGCAGATATACGTGTAAAACTTATGTAGGGAGATTTGTTTCATCCCTGTGTATCATCTGAGGCTGTTCACTTCACTGGGTATATGTGAGGGTTTACATTCACTTTATGCTGACCAGCCGCCATCATTATACTGCGGCAGGTCAGTACGATCCCGCGAACGATCGTAGCTGTACGTTGGCTCCTTCAAGTGGTATAGCAGGTGCGCGCCGTCGCACTGCGGGAGTGCCGATGCGCGTGGCCAGCCATCGCGATGACAACCGGCCACGCGCAAGAGCCAGAACAGGGACCTGTGTAAACACACAAATCCCTGTTCTGTGAGGAGTTCCTACTAGCTAGGAACAACGATCTGTCATCTTCTCTAGTCAGTCCCATCCCCCTACAGTTAGAACACACATTAGGGAACATAGTTAACCTCTTGATCGCCCCCCTAGTGTTATCCCCTTCCCTGCCAGGGACATTTACACAGTAATCAGTGCATTTTTATAGCACTGATTGCAGTGTAACTGTCAATGGTCCCAAAAATGTGTCAAAAGTGTCCATTGTGTCCGCCATAATGTCGCAGTCCTGATAAAAATCGCAGATCACCGCCATTACTAGTAAAAAAAATAATTATAATAAAAAATACATAAATCTTTCCCCTATTTTGTAGACACTATAACATTTGCGCAAACCAATCAATATACGCTTATTGCGATTTTTATTACCAAAAATATGTAGAAGAATACATATCTGCCTAAACTGAGGAAAAAATTAGCTTTTTTTTTTTTTTTTTTTAAAAATTGGAGATATTTATTATAGCAAAAAGTACAAAATATTGTGTTTTTTTTTTTTTTTTTTTTTTAAATTGTCGCTCTTTTTTTGTTTATAGCATAAAATCTACTGCTTTTTGTTTATAGCACGAAATCTTCTGCTTAGCTGGAAGATGGTCAGTTAAAACCTTGCGTGCTCTCTGCCTACCAGGGAGCAGGATCTATTGGTTTGGTCTGCTCATTGTACTCAGGTGCAGCTCAACTTGTTCAGACTGTCCCTTGCTGGTCCAATAGGGAGGTATATTGGACAGTGGGAGGGGACCTGACAAGTAAGTGTACAGGCTTTGTTACAGTCCAGGAAAAGTGCTGCATTGCATGTTGGGATACTGTATATAAAGCCAGAGTACATGTGCTCAGAGTTAGTTGAGCCGGGGAACAGAGTTCAGGAGGGAGGGGGCAGCTGCACTCTCCTCCGTGTAGGAGGCCATGGTTGACCCAAGGGCCTAGAGAGAGAAGCTGAACCCAGAGGTCTTGCAGAGCTGACTGAAAGGGAGACACCAGGAAGGATCTGATTCGGAGTACAGATCTGTGACTTTGGGGCCTGTCGAGTGAGAGCCGCCCCTTCAGCTAGAAGAGTCAGTGGACAGGTATCAGTAGGGGATGCTAGAGTGTCCTGAAGATAATGTAGTGCATCAAGTCTGCTGCTAGTTAGACATGTGCAATTAGTTTTGTTTTTTTTCGTTTTTATTCGTTCATTTGTACGAAAACGAATGAACGAATCCGAATAACGAATCGTTCGAATCGTACGAATCCGATTAACGAATCATTCGAATCGAACGAATCCTAAAAACAACGAAAATCCGAAAAAAAACAAATTAGAAACAATGAATGTACTAATGAAGAAAATCCGGAAAACGAACGAAAAAATTCGTACATTCGTAACTTTTTTTTTTTGTTGAATTGGTAATTTTCCGTGTCCCTTACAATGGTGCTGCTAAACGTGCTTCGAATGGATTGAACAAAAAAAA
Organism: Lithobates sylvaticus; assembly: GCA_028564925.1. NCBI lineage: Eukaryota > Metazoa > Chordata > Amphibia > Anura > Ranidae > Lithobates > Lithobates sylvaticus. The sequence continues at coordinate 34,665,342 of CM053031.1, forward strand.
TTCGTACATTCGTAACTTTTTTTTTTCGATTCGTAACTTTTTTTTTTCGATTCGTAACTTTTTTTTCGATTCGTAATTTTCCGTGTCTCTATTGAACAAAAAAATTTGTACATTCGTAACTTTTTTTTCGATTCGTAACTTTTTTTTTTCGATTCGTAACTTTTTTTTTTCGATTCGTAATTTTCCGTGTCTCTATTGAACAAAAAAATTTGTACATTCGTAACTTTTTTTTTTCGATTCGTAACTTTTTTTTTTTCGATTCGTAACTTTTTTTTTTTCGATTCGTAATTTTCCGTGTCTCTATTGAACAAAAAAATGTGTACATTCGTAACTTTTTTTTTCGATTCGTAACTTTTTTTTTCGATTCGTAACTTTTTTTTTTCGATTCGTAATTTTCCGTGTCTCTATTGAACAAAAAAAATTCGTACATTCGTAACTTTTTTTTTCGATTCGTAACTTTTTTTTTCGATACGTAAATTATTAAAATGTAATAATAGCATACACATTACATAAAATTATGAATTATGCTCCGATTACGAATCTACGAATGTACCAATAAATACGAATGCGTCCGAAAATAAACTAACGAAAAAATGAATCAATGAAAAAATAACTCTTACGAATGTACGAATCCGAACACCGACGACTTACGAATGTACGAATCGTTACGAATCAACAGAAACGAAAAAAACAAAACAAAAATAAACACATTTTTTTGTTGTGCACATGTCTACTGCTAGTGAGAGCAAGAAGACTTAACTACTCCATACATGTGGATGTATGGTTAAAGCTGTGTGATTGCTTCTGCTAATAATCCGGAGAGGTCAAGTGAGAGTTGTCTTTTTGCTTTGTAAATAGTTCTATTTGGAGTATCCCACTCATCCCTTCTCCCATCCAAGTTCCAAAATAAAATACAAAAACACAAATACCCTGGACTGGTCTTTTAGTCATGAGCCAGCGGGAGTAAAGCCCCATACACACGGTCGGACTTTTTCATGGATTCTGTCCGATCGGACAATGTTGTTGAAAAATCAGACCGTGTGTATGCACCATCGGACAGTGTTCGTCGGTTTGTCCGACGGACAAAGTCTTATCTCCTGCTGGAAAGATTTGCCGTCAACCCGGTCCGATCACACCAAACCCGATCGTGTGTACGGTTGTCCGACCAGACAAAGTGCTACGCATGCTCAGATCACATTACAAGACCAAAGCTATTGGCTACTAGCCTCTACGTAGTCCCGTCGTAGGCAACAAACGTCACCACGTTCAGAATGATCGGATTTTCTGACAACTTTGTCCGACCGTGTGTACGCAAAACCAACACCGGACAAAGTACGACGGACATGATCCGACGGACCTGGTCCGCGGATTGTCCGACCGTGTGTATGGGGCTTAAGAGTGTGACAAGAGGGAGCTCCTAACAAACAAGCAGGAACTCCTAGCAACCAAGTGGAAACACCTAGCACCCTCAGCAATCAAGTGGGAACCCTCAGCAATCAAGTGGGAACTATTAGCAACCAGCTGCAGGTAAACAGAGAGGCGCCTATGAAGTCAACACTCAGTAAGCCCTATGGGGACAATGCTACACGTGCAAGGAAACAAATTTATTAATTAAAAAAGGGCAAATGGGCACTTACAACAATGAAATGAAAAACGTCAGATCTGTAATTTTAACGGCGTTACAGGCGCCTCTTACATCACTTCCAGTTCTCACGGCTTCCGGTCAATCCCTATGCATTACGACACACTCCCTGATGAAGACACGTGGTGCGTCCTACGGCATAGGGATTGACCGGAAGCCGTGAGAACCGGAAGTGATGACGGGAACATGATAGGAACACATTCAAAATTGCACTGTTCTCAACACACACAAAAATACACTGCCCTTTGGTAAATAGTAAACATGCAGTGGCGCTATTAATTCCTAAGAGTATCCCCATGCATTTTCAGCGCCTTGTGGTGATTCGGTTCGCATTGTAGCGCTATACAAATTATTCATTCATTCATTCATTTGCTCACATGGCCATTTTCGTGTGCGCCAAAAGGCATTTCGACACAATGCTATTTTTGCAAAAGAGTCAGAGACTTCTTCTGTGCATTTCCCACGTGAAGGGCAGCTGATTAAAGTGGTTGTAAACCCATTACAACCACTTTAACCTACAGGTAAGCCTAAATTAAGGCTTACCAGTAGGTGCAAGAAATATCTCCCAAACCTTTTAGGTTTAGGAGATATTTGCAGAAATATCAGCACCGATGTCTACGGCGCATGCGCCGTAGACATCGGGCATGGCGCACTGAGCATGCCGTTTCTAATGGCTATCATGCCGTTAGTGGCGGCACCAGTGCGGGAGTGACGTCATCGCGGCTCCGGCCAGTCACAGCGCCAGAGCCACAATACCTGGAAGTCACTCCGGGATAGATGGCGGCGTCGGAGGAGGCGAACGAGGGCCGATTCAGGGGCTTCGATCTCAGGTAAGTAATTCATAATGAGCTAGTATGCTATGCATAGTAGCTCATTATGCCTTTGTCTTGCAGGGTGTATTTATTTTTTTCTCAGAGGCTTGACTTCCTCTTTAAGGCAACATTCACACTTGTATCGGGAATGTGCGCAAAATCCTGCAGCTTTTTGGCACGAATAGAAATGATCTGCACTTTAGCAGACTTGCGGCAGTGCCATTGATTGTTGATGGCACCCCCACGCATCTGCTAACGCATGTGCCAAAACACATTGTGCAACAGGGGAGACTCGAGGACTTCTTTTGCGTGTTTCTTGCGCATAAATGAATGGGCTGCCCTACACACTATGCGTGGGAATGTGTAGGAATGTCTGAGCACTATGTACCACCTGCATGGTGTGAATAAAGCCTGAAATGAATGGACTTCCCTACACACAACACACAGGAAAATGAGGGGAAACGCACGAGCGCTCCGTCGAACCTGCATGGAGTGAATGGAGCCCTATTATAAGGCCCCTTTCACACATGCGGACCGTTTGTCCGTTTACGGAAGAAAACGGACATTAATGCTTGTCTATGGGATAGCGGACGTTAGCGGATGATCATCCGCTAACGTCCGTTAACATCCGTCTCCATTAAGGTCCGTTTTTCTGAACGGAAGACGACCCTATTTTTTTTGTCTTCCGTGGAAAAACGGAACGGACGAAAAACGGACGTTAGTGGACGATCCGTTCACATCCGATCCGCTGACATCCGTTTTTCATCTAAAAAATTCCCATAATTCATGAAAAACAGTTTAAAAAAAAAATAAAAAAAAACGGATAAAAAACGGACATAAACGGATAAAAAAAACTGATGAAAAACGGACGTAATCGGATGAAAACGGCCGTAAACGGACGAAAAACGGAAATGAAAATGGATGAAAACTGATGTTTACTGACAACAACTGATGATAAAAAAACGTGACTGAACTGATCTAATGTACGGTCCGCATGTGTGAAAGGGGCCTAATAGGTATATTGTCAGTAAGATCAGACGGAAGTCGTAACTCCCGATTTACAATTTCAGGAACGGTCAGCAATTGCAGCCTCCATGTTTCTCGCAGCACAGGTTTTCCTTGAAGGAAAAAAAACAATACCGTGCAATAAATAACCGCTTTCTAATACAAATATTCTTTTATGCAAATCCTTATTTACTGAACAGTTTTACTCACCTTGCGCCATCCTTTAATTGGATGTGTCAAGAAAATGACTGCTCTTCCTATTGGAAAATTTGTGCTAATGATTTGTTTTCTTTTAATGGGCAGATACAGGAGCTGCATAATTACTGCGATAGTAATAGACTGTCAGAGAACTGAATGATTCCATTACATGGATCAATGCATGAACAGATTCTGTGCCTCTATTTTAAATATGAGCATTTTTCAATCCCTGTAAAAAAATATAAAAAAAAAAAAAAAAAAAAAAGACATCTAGTTGTAAATGCTAGCAAAAGGCAGCCCTTCCTATTTAGCCCTCCAGGCAATGGGAACAGATATTTTTTCATGTAATAAAGAGATGCTGTCGCCAAAATGAAAAGAAAAAAAAGAAAAAAAAGAAAGAAAATCAACACAAAATTAGCAACCGTTCCGATCAATTTGTTTCTAGCCAGGGGCAGACTGACAACTCATGGGGCCCCCGGGCAAAAGGAGATTATGGGGCCCCCAGGCAATCAGAGATTATGGGGCCACACAGTATACACACACACACAGTATACAATCACACAGTATACACAGACATGTTTCTATTGGCTGAGAAGGTACTGGAGAGGTGGGGCAGCTATAATCTCTGGATTTTTAGACCAAAAGGATGTCGGTAAGGGACATTTCAGAAACAGATGTAAAAAAAAACACAGATTTTTACATACTGTCTCCTCCATGGTTTTACTGAGGCTGGCAACCCTGATGGTGGCCCCCTAGTGGCCCGGGCCCTCGGTAAGTGCCCGAGTGGCCGAATGGTCAGTCCGCCCCTGTTACTAGCTTTTAACTTTTCTAGGTTTCTGTCGAAAGAGTAGTTGATGATTGGAATAGACTTCCAGCCGAGGTAGTGAGTTAAGCCTCATACACACGGTACGATTGTTGGCAGGGGATTGTCTGTTGACAGACTGTTGTCCAACTTTCGGCCAACAAATGTTGGATGACAGGCTAGTAAATTTTCAGCGGACATCGGTTTGACGTCAGATTTTCGTGTCGTCATTAAACATAAGGTTATAAATAACAAAACATAACAATAAGCATATTAATCCAGATAACAATGGTAGCAGACCCTTGATGGTACCATATAACTAAAACTTTGTGTCTGTGGCACCAATTAGCTAAGTTATGACCCCAGCTGCCAAACACCGCTGCAAGGACTAACCCAGCTGACCTCAGACACCCATCGGTCTTACCACTACCCGGTCACTATGCATTGAACTTTACCAACTAGAGGATGCCACACCCAGGATGGGTCCCCACCGTTTTACCAGTAACTCTGTGTACTCTCCTCCAATGAACAGACTTGTCCTGATATGCCCCCACTGCACAACCATTCACTGGGAAGCTCAGTGTACTGTTCAGTTCAGTAGTGTTGCTTCTCCTCCCCCCAGCTGTAAGAGTCCGCGGCTTACTACGCATGCACCAATGGCGCGTTGCCGCAAGAGGAAATCTATGCCAACTGAGCATGCGCCAAAGACGCCTCAGGGCGCCAACCTGCACCTGCGCAGAACACTTGATGGAAAAGGGCAGGAACATGCCCAGGAGGCGCACCGGAAGTAACCTCTAACTTCCCTATATAAGCCCAACCCAGACACTGCCAAATTGCTGGATTATCTTCAGTCCCCCCTTGTTCCTGTGCTAGTGTGTGATCTGTCTGAACCTGTTGTGACCTGGAAACCTATTTGACTACTCTTGATTGCTGCTTGCTATTGACCTCGGATTTGTACCTTACCCATTCTACTTCTTTGCCCCTTTTGTACTCAGCTGCCAGATTGGAACCTGACCCCGGCTTGGATCTCGACCATTCTTCTTCCGATTAACCCTTTTATGCTACATTGCCCAACTGGACTTGACCTCAGCTCGAATCTCGAACTAAGGCTTGCACGGTGTTCCACACCCCTGCCACTCGGTGTCCACCAAGTCTCTGTCTCTATCTCCAGAGGCTTTAAAGCGGGAGTAAACCCGCTGACACTTTTTTTTTTAATATACACCTGTAAAGGGAAAAGGCATAATGAGCTAGTATGCACCGCACGCCGAGGTAGCTGACATGTTGCCTCGGCGTGTCTTCCGGGTATCGCGACTCCAGCGCTGTGAGTGGCTGGGGCCGCAATGTCGTCACTCCCGCGCATGCGCACGGGAGACTTCTTTCCGGCAAGGTCCGGATTCTGCCGGCCTTTCAGCCGAGAATCCCCCGTGCGCATGCACCGCTGCAGTCAGCGGCTCATTTCATTTTACCTACAGGTAAGCCTTATTATTGGCCTTATTATAGGCTTACCTGTAGGTAAGAGTTAAATTTTTGACTATACAACCGCTTTAAGAACCTGAGGTGCAAGGGAGGCCTCCCCACTACTTCGGTCCCACATCAGGTACATGGCCCTCGTGACAACAGCTCTTATGCAGCTGAGAACTGAGGGAATGTTATCACTTATAAAAAAAAGGAAAAGGGGTATTTATAATGTTTTATTTATATTAAAAAATACAAAAATGTTTTGCCTTTCTTTTTTATTTTAAAAAGAATGGGTTGTTTTACAAGGTAGTCATTTACAATCACTTTAAGGCTGATCATTACATTCAGCTACTGAGCTCTGTAAACAACGGACATTTCTCTTATGCCGCGTACACACGATCGGACTTTCCGGCGGGATTGTTCCCCGGACTAGAGGTACATCATACCCCATACTCATTCACATAGGGTGGGGGGCCGGTATCTGGGGGCCCCCTTATTAAAGGGGGCTCCCGGATTCCGATAAGCCCCGCAGACCCTGACAACCAACGGCCAGGGTTGTCGGGAAGAGGCCCTTGTCCTCATCAACATGGGAACAAGGTGCTTTGGGGTGGGGGGGGGGGCCGCAGGGCACCCCCCATGTTGAGGGCACGCGGCCTGGTATGGCTCAGGAGGGGGGGGCACTCGCTCGTCCCCACCCCCTTTCCTGACTGGCCAGGCTGCGCGCTCGGATAAGGGTCTGATATGGATCTGGGGGGGACCCCCACACCATTTTTTTGGCGTAGGGATTCCCCTTTAAATCCATACCAGGTGACAGGGCTAGCGAGGTGTCAATGTCGCCGATCGATGCGGCGTCCCGTCTACCTGGAGACACATTCTAAATAAACAGATTTTTCTCCGTGTGTGGGGCAAGTCCGTTCATTTCAAAAGTCCCGCGGACTTCCGTCGAAACTCCGGCGGGTTGTCCGCCGGAAAAGTCCGGGCCAGTGTGGGCGAGTCCACACGCAGAGGCGGCTCTCTAATTAGGCAAATTAGGCGGTCGCCTTAGGCCTCGCACTCCCAGGGGCCTCGCGGCCACCTAATTTGTCCGACGTGTGTGGGAGTTGGAGGGAATGTCCACTTGAATTATTTTTCCTGTTTTGGGCGTGAGTGTGTCTTAGATTTGCCTAAGGCCTCACAAAGCCTAGAGCCGCCTCTGTCCACACATTCGGAAAGTCCGGCGGACTTCCGCTGGAAAGTCCGGTGGATTGTCCGGTGGACTCAGTCCACCGGACAATCCGGCCGAAAAGTCAGATCGTGTGTACGTGGCTTTAGAAAAACAGGTAAGACTTTCCTAATAACAATATGAAAAAGAGCCTAGAGCTACAGTTTCTGGCTGAAGAAGAAAAGAAAAAGGAATATTTAAATGCAATACTCCAGAATTACTGGACTAAAAAAATATATTTTTCAGATCTGAACATAATAAATAATGAAAAGATATACAACTTTGCATTCCCTTTAAGGGTTTCAGTGCTGTCTTTCTCATTGGAAAAAGCACTGACATCTCGTAAGGCTCTTGATTAACTAGATGTTGTCTATAGTTCTCTTCTAGAAGAATGGGCTCTTCCCTTTTTTCATTTCTCTTGTGGCTCTTGATTTCATCTTTCTATCTCTCCTCATCACGAGCTCAGAATCCTAGTGACTTTCCCTGGTTCCTCTCCCACCATACTTCAGCAGCCCATTTATTGATCTTGCTGCACTGAGGGGAGAAAAAAAAAAAGAAAGAGAAAAATTCAATTTGAGTTATCGACCTGTACATTTCACAAAGTTCATGCTCCGTACTATTATACACGCGGTCTATAGGTAAGAGCTGTAATATTTCTTCCACGCTGGATGATGGAGCCTGCCTCTCCTTTAGCTAATTTTTTCTTTTCTTTTTTCAATACTTCATTAATTAAATATTCTCATTGATTGGGTTTTTTTTTATTAATGAAGGGTCAAAATTATCAAACTGATATTATAATGAAAAGCTCTGATGCGTTTTTGCTGCCATGCGGTCTAATATGCCTCCTCTATGAAGTGCTTATGACATATTCTGTAAATTATTTAATTGTCTAAATCAGGGGTCTCCAAACTACGGCCCGTGGACCAGCTTAAAGTGATTGTAAAGTTGTAAAGGGATTCTTTTTTTAAAATAGCAAACATGGTGTACTTACCTGCTCTGTAAAATAGTTTTACATAGCAAAGCCCCGATCCTCCTCTTCTTGGGTCCCTCGCTGGTGCTCCTGGCTCCCCCCCTTTCTAAGTGCCCCCATAGCAGGGGGGGGGGGGCACTCATGCAGGCTCGATCCCTGCATCCATTGACACACTCAATGCAGCTTGGGCCCACCCCCCCCAGTCTCCCCTCACAGGCTGTGATTAACAATGGCTCCCACTGCTGCCTCTTTGGCCAGTGAGGAGAGAGAGAGTGGAGAGAGCCGCCGCTCTCAGGCACAGAACTGGATCGGGATCCCCAGGGGAGCACAGGATAATCACGAGCGGACTATCCGATGGACTAGGTCCGACGGAATTTCGGCGGAGTTCCGACAAACTTTTCGAATGAACGGACTTGGCCACACACAATCACACTAAATTCTGACGGATTCGAACGTGATGACGTACGACCGGACTAGAATAAGGAAGTTCATAGCCAGTAGCCAATAGCTGCCCTAGCGTCGTTGTTTGTCCGTCGGACTAGCAGATTTTTTGATAGGAACTGGGTCCAGCGGAGTTCCGACGGGAAAATTTAAGACATGTTCTATTTCTAAAGTCTGTCGGATTTTTCGACTGCAAAAGTCCGATGGAGCCCACACACAATCGAATTGTCCGACGGATTCGTTCCGTCGGACCTTTGCTGTCATAAAGTCCGCTCGTGTGTACGCGGCATAAGGCTTGATTCACACTAATGCGTTTTTTAACATGGGTTCCTATGGAACATGCATTTTTGTGCCTCTGCGTTTTTGGAAAGGCTCGGAGACTTTTTTTCATGCAAAATGCAGCGTTAGGATGTAATAGAACTCAATGGACTGGAATATAGTGGACAGCAGGGAAACGTCATGCAGGTCCGCCCATGACAGTGTGTCAGGTGACACCTTTGCTAGGAATGAGTTAACAAAAGTAAGGGGTGGGCTTTCCTATGGGCTAGGGGAGCGGCCATATAAAAAGGAGGGGCGGAGCTGGGAGGTCAGTGAGGGAAAGCCAGAACACGAGGAGGCAGGTTTTTCTCCCTGCTCCTCTGTACATTTAAAAGAGCATGGCTGACGGCTGTGACTTTGCAGCATTCGTGCGGGCAGCGGCGGCGGAGGGAGGACCCGAGTGGGTCATGGAACAAATCTCAGCAGCGCTGGATGGAGCAGGAAGGGGCACAGAGGACCGATCAACAGCGCTGGATTTCCAAGATGGCGGCGCCGGGCAGCGCGGCCGAGTGTCCAGGGCGCCAGACCGCTATGCTCCAGGGGCCATAGCAGGCCCATCCAGACTGGTAAGGAGCCCCAGAGGCGATCGATCAACCCCCCCGGCCAAGAGAGTACAGAGGGACAGCGCTGGAGGGTCACACAGGCAGACAGGACAGAGGCCTAGTGGAGCGGGGGGGGGGGCCGTGGGCAGAACAGGAAGAGGATCCCTAATTGCTAGTAGCAGTGCTGCAACAGCCTCAACAGCCCCAGCACCTTCACCCGAGGTGGGGGGCAGTAGGAACACTGGGGGGAGGGGGGGTGGGGGGGCCGCGGCAAGAGGGAAGAAGATGGCCGGCGCATCAGGCTCTTCAGGGACCACGTCCACCCCAGCAGCTCTGCACGAGCAGGGGGGAGGGGATTCAAGGGACACTCGGGCAACGGCCAGGAGGGGGGTCACAGCCCCTGGACGTGCCTTTTCAGCGAACCCCCCGGAGGCTCTGCACGAGTCGGGGAGGGAGGACAGAAGGGTCAGCAGGGCAGCAAAAAAGGGGGGGAGGGGGACTCACGCTGCGACAAGAGCGAGGGATGGCGGGACGCCACCATCATGCACGGCAACGAATCGAGTCAGCAGGAGCGGAGCCCAAACCGGCCCACCTGCGCAGGGGAGTTCTGATCAGCCAGGGACCAGCCAGCAGCCCGAGTTAGAAACGGGCAGGCGGGGACGTGACACTTACAGGACCCCCTCTCCGAGGGTGCGTTCCTTGTCGTTTACACAAGAGGAAGATTCCCGGTCGGAGGGAGAATTGTCGGAAGAGGAGGAGGAGCCCAGTCGCCCTATCCCGCCGATGGAGGCCCGTGCAGCGGCTGTGGGAATCCCGCCCGGTCAGCCCGGTAAGTCCACTGACAATAGTTCTTTTGTACAAGCTTTACAGTCGTTATTGGGGACAGGTAATAGTGGGGGGAGTCCAGGTTACCTCCCGCATCGTCGTTGGCAGAGACGGACCAACCGCGAGCGGTGGGCGGGAGGGGAGATGGGGCACCTGGGCAAATGCAGGAATTGTTGGAAGGGTTAAAGTTGCTGATAGGCCGCTTTTGTGAGAGGAGGGATGCTCCAGCAGGAGTGGTAAGTATGGAAGTGGGAGTAGGGGAGACGGGAGTAGCTGGCGGGGCGGCCACCGCTGAGGTGGCTGCAAATAAGGGAAATGAGACGGAAAAGGGGGAAAAGGAACAAACAACGAGGGATGATATAGTGCGTATGGCCAACGCGGCAAAGTGTGAGGTCTACGTCGGTTTTGAAGGACCGCTGGGGGCCCATTAAAAGCAGGAAGGCAGGGAGAAGATTTGGAAGGGGGAGTACGTGGAGATTTTCTCTTTGCTCCCCCTGGAAAAATTCAACCTTGATAGGGTAAAACCGGATAGCAGCAAAAAAGATGATGAGGAAAAAAGGAGGTACAGGTTAATTCTGCGGACTTTCGCCAATTGGCTCCAGGCGTTTGCCATTTTGGCGGGAGTGATTGGGGAGAAGAACCCCGAACATTGTTCGGCGTTGTTCTGCTACATGGACGAAATTGGGGAGGCTTATAGAGTGTATGGCGGATCAGCGTGGCTGCGGTACGACGAGCAGTTTCGTCAGTGAAGGGATGTCCGTCCGGCATTAAGGTGGGATCATAAAGATATTAGCCTCTGGATGAAGCTGATGGCGTCGGCTAAGACGCCGGCTCAGACATTTAAAGGGGGGGCCGGAGGTAGCCAGGCCTCGGGACCTTCGGCCGGTAAGAAGTGGGGGGTATGTTGGCAGTTTAATGGGGAGGCCTGTAAATTTGGTGGAACCTGTAAATTCAAACATGAATGTTCAGGATGTGGGGGGGGGTCACGCTCTCGCCAGGTGTTTTTAAAAAACGGTAAGCGGGGAGGGGACGCTGGCCACAAGAGGGACGACGCCGGTGAGGTGGGAAAGGATGGAGCCTTTTCTAAATAGATACCCGGACAGGGGGGCGGCAGTTTTGTTGAGCAGGGGTTTTAAGGAGGGTTTCAAGATTCCATGTACATTGTCAGTGATTCCGCCACTGGCCAAGAACTGGAAATCTGCCTTACAACACCCTGAGGTAGTGTCGAAAAAACTTTCCAAGGAAGTAGGCTTGGGTAGGATGGTGGGACCATTTAAGGTTAAGCCGTTAGAAGATTTGGTGGTGTCCCCGTTAGGTGTGGTACCCAAGAAAGAGCCGAATAAGTTTCGGCTCATTCACCATTTGTCGTTCCCAAAAGGGGGCTCGGTCAATGATTTTATAGACCCGGGGGAGTGTACGGTGTCGTACACATCGTTTGACGCCGCAGTGCGTTGGGTGCGGCGGTACGGAAATGGGGCGCTGATGGCGAAATCTGCAGTGGAATTAGCATTTCGGTTGTTACCGGTACACCCCGAGAGTTTTCACTTATTGGGCTGTTGCTGGGAGGGTGAGTTCTATGTTGATCGGTGTCTACCGATGGGTTGTTCAATTTCTTGCGCCATGTTTGAGGCGTTTAGTTCCTTTTTGGAATGGGTGGTGAGGGATGTGACAGGGATCGATTCCGTCATCCACTACCTGGATGATTTTTTGTGCGTGGGTCCTCCATCTTCCAATGTGTGTGCGATACGGTTGTCCACGTTGCAGCACATTGCGGAGAAGTTTCGGGTGCCGTTGGCGGCCGAAAAAACGGAGGGCCCGCGGACAGAGTTGAGTTTTTTAGGCATAGTGATAGATTCCATGGCCATGGAATGCAGGCTGCCGGAAGAAAAGGTGGTGGATTTGAGAAAAATGGTGGGAGAGGTCTGTGGTTGGAAGAAGGTTCGGTTGCGCACGTTACAATCTTTGTTGGGAAAGTTGAATTTTGCGTGCAGGATTATTCCCATGGGTAGGATATTTTGTAGGCGGTTGTCAGCAACAACTAAAGGTGTGCGGATGCCGACACATTTCATTAGGCTGAACAAGGAACACAGAGAGGATTTGAGGATATGGGATCAGTTTCTGGGACAATACAATGGGAGGGCGGTTTGGATGTCGGGTCTGGTAAGTAATTTCGATGTGGAGCTGCTGACAGATGCCGCTGGATCTACGGGTTATGGGGCGTTTTTGCAGGGCCAGTGGAGTGCTGAACCCTGACCGCAGTCATGGTTAAAGTTGGGTTTTCAAAAAATAAAAATAAAAAAAAATAAATTTGGTGCTGCTGGAATTGTTTCCGGTGGTGCTGGCTTTAGAGTTGTGGGGAGAGTCGTGCAGGAACCTCAAGTTAAGGCTGAACTGCGATAACATGGGGGTGGTTCAGGTGATTAACAACATGTCTGCGGCTTCACCGCCTGTCATCAGATGGATGAGACATCTGGTGTTGCGTTGCATGCGGTTGAACATCTTTTGTATGCTGTTCACATCCCTGGTGTTGAGAACACTTTAGCTGACGCCTTGTCTCGCTTTCAGTAGGACAAGTTCAGGGAGCTGGCGCCAAAAGCACGAGGGGAGGGTGTTCCATGCCCGGGCTGGATGTGGGAGTAGCATTGGAACCACGGCAGAGTGGATTCGGAGGTCCGCAAGTGAGTCGACATGGTTGGCTTATTCTAAAGTGTGGAAGGAATGGACTGACCTCCGGGATACGGCAAGTTCCGGGGGGGGAAAACCCTGGAGACAGGTTGTTGTTGCTTGATTTGGTGGCCAGGGACAGGAAAACAGGGAAATCGGTGTCAGCAATTGAAAAAAGGATGGCGGGGCTTGCGTTTTGGTTCAAATTAAGGAGAAGGGAGGATCTGACGAAGGATTTTGGGTAAAGCAAGCCAAAAAGGGTTATCGGAAGTCTCATAGGCGTGGGGACAAGAGGCGCCCCATCACATTTGGGAACTTGCTTGATATCGGTGCACAGTTAGAAGGGGTGTGTCAGTCAGAGTACGAAGTGAGGTTGTTTTCAGTTGCGTTTACATTGGCATTCTTTGGAGTGTTCTGTATTGGGGAATTGGTTAGCCCTTCGAAAGAGGTGGCTGGGGGTTTTGATGGTTCAGAATGTGGAAGTAAGGGACAACAGGGTTACAGTCAGGGTGAGAAGGAACGGACCAAAGAGGAAGGGGGACGAAGGTGAGTTTGTTTGCGGTACAAGGGTGCGGGATGTGCCCTTTAATGACGGTGAGAAAGTTTCTGGCATTGAGACCAAAGGGGGAGGGTCCGCTGTTATTGCATGCGGACGGACGGTATTTGTCCAAGTTTCAGTTTGTGGCGGTGCTAAGAAAGTGTTTGGGGAGGTTGGGTTTGGATAGTCACGCCTACGCGTCACACTCCTTCCGCATTGGGGCAGCTACAGAAGCCGCCAGGTGTGGGTTGGATGAAGCGGATGTGCAAAAGTTGGGTAGATGGGAATCTCAGCGATTCCGTAGTTATGTTAGGCCACAGTTGGTGTGTAAAAAAAAAAAAAAAAAAAAAAAAAAAAAAAGGGGTGGGGGGGGGTTTGGTTATTAATATAAGTAACGTTTAACATAAGTATTGAGTGGTATGAAGGAGTACTGCATAATGTTAAGGTAATGTGGGGTGTTGGGCGTGTAACGTTGTACGTTGTAATTGTTGTTACAGATGCAGAGCGACAACTCCTTGTATGGATCCTTGGCTATTCCTACGTTTGCTGGGGAGCCAGGAGGGGGGACGTGAGACCAGGTGGGAGACAGCTGGGCATCTCCAGGAGTGAGGCAGTTATCCGGTGGTTGGGCAGGCCGGGTATGATGTGGGGCAGAGTTGTCCCGGAGGTTGAAAGGTACGCATGACTGGACCGACCACCTGAAGTGTTGGTGATTCACGCTGGAGGCAATGATTTGGGTGTACGGACCGCGAGGGACTTGATAGCTGATATCAAAGCGGACATTATGTTCCTCCGGGCCACATTCCCGGGCACCATATTAATTTTGTCTGACATGGTAGCCAGAACTAATTGGCGCATGGCCAGGTCGGTGTTCAGGATCAATAAAGCCAGGATCCGTGTTAATAAAGTGGTGGGACGTTTCATGGCTTGGTAAGGTGGCCTAGTTGTTCGCCACCGGGAGTTGGAGGTTAATGTGGGGATGTATTTGTGAAGGGATGGTGTACATCTTTCAGATGTGGGTATAGACCTTTGGTCATTGGGTTTGCAGGAGGGTATTCAGGCGGCCCTGCGGGTGTGGAGGTGCCATCAAGGGTGAGGTGTCTCCCTTTTCAGGCTGTGGCGTTGGTTGGTTAGTTGGTCAGTGACGGCAGCAGGTATACTGGTGGTAAGTGTGTGGGGGGCTCATCAATAGATGGCCCCTCCTTGTTACATCAAACGTTGTTGATGTATAATGGTATCGTGCACTGCGGGAATGTTGGTTATCGGGTGGTACGGTAGAGACCCATGGGTTTCTTTATCTCCCGCAGTGCCCCCTTGTGTTGATATCAGTTGATATCAGGTTGTGCGTTAAGCACTTAGCTCCGTCACTGACCAACATATATGGGTGTTTTCAGCAGGGGGTCTGAAAGTGTTTATTGTTATTGTTATTTATGTTTTATTTGTTTAATAAGAAACTGGAGTTCTTATTATTGGTATTTAAAATAAATGCTGTTATGGCCATTTAACTCCATAACCGGTGTGGTCTCTTATTCATTATTTAAGTTAAGATTATGGGGTTTATGGTCACAGCTATGGGGTCCTATCAGGACTACACTAGTCAAGTAAGGACTGGAATATAGTGGACAGCAGGGAAACGTCATGCAGGTCCGCCCATGACAGTGTGTCAGGTGACACCTTTGCTAGGAATGAGTTAACAAAAGTAAGGGGTGGGCTTTCCTATGGGCTAGGGGAGCGGCCATATAAAAAGGAGGGGCGGAGCTGGGAGGTCAGTGAGGGAAAGCCAGAACACGAGGAGGCAGGTTTTTCCCCACCCACCCTCCCCCTTTTTTGTATAAATGTGATGGCATGTACTAATGTTTGTTGTCGTTTCAGGTCTTTGGAAGCATTTTCGTCATAACAGCTGGGGGGTTGGCGTTGGTTGGTTAGTTGGTCAGTGACGGCAGCAGGTATACTGGTGGTAAGTGTGTGGGGGGCTCATCAATAGATGGCCCCTCCTTGTTACATCAAACGTTGTTGATGTATAATGGTATCGTGCACTGCGGGAATGTTGGTTATCGGGTGGTACGGTAGAGACCCATGGGTTTCTTTATCTCCCGCAGTGCCCCCTTGTGTTGATATCAGTTGATATCAGGTTGTGCGTTAAGCACTTAGCTCCGTCACTGACCAACATATATGGGTGTTTTCAGCAGGGGGTCTGAAAGTGTTTATTGTTATTGTTATTTATGTTTTATTTGTTTAATAAGAAACTGGAGTTCTTATTATTGGTATTTAAAATAAATGCTGTTATGGCCATTTAACTCCATAACCGGTGTGGTCTCTTATTCATTATTTAAGTTAAGATTATGGGGTTTATGGTCACAGCTATGGGGTCCTATCAGGACTACACTAGTCAAGTAAGGACTGGAATATAGTGGACAGCAGGGAAACGTCATGCAGGTCCGCCCATGACAGTGTGTCAGGTGACACCTTTGCTAGGAATGAGTTAACAAAAGTAAGGGGTGGGCTTTCCTATGGGCTAGGGGAGCGGCCATATAAAAAGGAGGGGCGGAGCTGGGAGGTCAGTGAGGGAAAGCCAGAACACGAGGAGGCAGGTTTTTCCCCACCCACCCTCCCCCTTTTTTGTATAAATGTGATGGCATGTACTAATGTTTGTTGTCGTTTCAGGTCTTTGGAAGCATTTTCGTCATAACAGCTGGGGGGTTGGCGTTGGTTGGTTAGTTGGTCAGTGACGGCAGCAGGTATACTGGTGGTAAGTGTGTGGGGGGCTCATCAATAGATGGCCCCTCCTTGTTACATCAAACGTTGTTGATGTATAATGGTATCGTGCACTGCGGGAATGTTGGTTATCGGGTGGTACGGTAGAGACCCATGGGTTTCTTTATCTCCCGCAGTGCCCCCTTGTGTTGATATCAGTTGATATCAGGTTGTGCGTTAAGCACTTAGCTCCGTCACTGACCAACATATATGGGTGTTTTCAGCAGGGGGTCTGAAAGTGTTTATTGTTATTGTTATTTATGTTTTATTTGTTTAATAAGAAACTGGAGTTCTTATTATTGGTATTTAAAATAAATGCTGTTATGGCCATTTAACTCCATAACCGGTGTGGTCTCTTATTCATTATTTAAGTTAAGATTATGGGGTTTATGGTCACAGCTATGGGGTCCTATCAGGACTACACTAGTCATGCCGTGTCACTGCTAGCCCATCCCCCCCACAGTTAAAATCACTCCCCAGGACACACTTAACCCCTCCCCCGCCCCCTAGTGGTTAACCCCTTCACTGCCTGTGACATTTTTACAGTAATCAATGCAATTTTATAGCACTGATCACTGTATAAATGACAATGGTCCCAAAAATGTGTCAAAAATTGCCCGACGCGTCCGCATAATGTCGCAGTTACGATAAAAATCGCAGATCGCCGTCATTACTAGTAAAAAAAAAAAGTATTAATAAAAATGCCATAAAACCATACCCTATTTTGTAGACGCTATAACTTTTGTGCAAACCAATCAATAAACGCTTATTGCTATTTTTTTTACCAAAAATACGTTGAAGAATATGTACCGGCCTAAACTGAGGGAAAAAAAACATTTATATATTTTTTGGGTATATTAATTATAGCAAAAAGTTAAAAATAATGTGTTTTTTTTTTCAAAATTGTCGCTCTTTTTTGTTTATAGCGCAAAAAATAAAAACCGCAGGAGGTGATCAAATACCACCAAAAGAAAGCTCTTTTGTGAGGGAAAAATTACGTAAATTTAGTTTGGGAGCCACGTCGCACGACCGCGCAATTGTCAGTTAAAGCGACACCAAATCCAAAGACATGCAGGTAGGTTAATTGGCTTCTGTCCAAAAATTGGCCCTAGTATACCTTGGGCACCTTGGATTGTGAGCTCCTGGAGGGTAGGGACCGATGTGAGTGTGCAATGCACAGTAGACATGTGCAATTTGTTTCGTTTTTTTTTAATTTTTCGTTAAAATTCGTTATATTCGTTATCGTACGAATGAACGAGCGATTCGCTAAAAATTTTAACGAATGTTCGAATCTAACTAATCCGAAAAACAACGAAAATCCGAAATAACCAAATTAGAAACAACGAAACTACGAAAGAAGAAAATCCGAAAAACAGGAACAACGAAAATCAAAATGAACGAAAAAATGTGTACATTCGTAACTTTTTTTTTTTGTTGAATTGGTAATTTTCCGTGTCCCTTACAATGGCGCTGCTTAACCACTTCCCGACCGCCCCATGTAGATATACGTCGGCAGAATGGCACGTACAGGCAGAACCACGTACCTGTACGTGCCATTCTTCAGGCGCGTGGGGGGTCCGATCGGACCCCCCCCCGGCCGGCGGGGACGGTCGGGATCGCTTCAGGAGCGATCCGGGATGAGGGGACGGCCAGTGGTTTCTGGCCACCCCCTCGCGATCGCTCCTGGCGAATCAGATGCTTCCTCTGTCTGTGTCAATCAAAACACAGGCAGAGGAAGTGATGTCACGCTCGGTGCGCCGGTCTATGTGACCGGAACGCCGAGGAGTCAACACACACAGGTTAGTGCACCAACAGTACACTGACACCAGTACACATAGGCACACAAAACACCCCCCTGTCACCCCCAGATCACCCCCAGATCACCCCCCCCCCCCCCCCCCCCAGTCACAGTGTCACTAATTGCAGTGATCATTTATTTACTGATCACGGCATTTAGTGTCAGTGTGACTGTAATAACTGTCAGTGCAGTTAGTTTTAGGTCCAAGGTAGCCCCCCACCCCCCCCTAATAAAGGTTTAACCCCTTGATTGCCCCCCAGGTAACCCTTTCACCCCCTTTTGCCAGTGTCACTAAGCGATCGTTTTTCTGATCGCTGTATTAGTGTCACTGCTGTCGCTAGGTAACCATTTTTTTTTTTAGGTAACCGCCATGTTTATATAGGTTCATAAATAGGTTTATAGGTCAGGTACCCCCATATTACAACCTAAATAAAGGTTTTAACCCCCTGATTGCCCCTAGAGTTAACCCTTTCACCAGTGATCACAGTATAACTGTCACTGGTGACGCTGGTTAGCCAGTTAGTTATTTCGTTATTTAGGTTCCCCGTCAGGTTTTTATATAGTGTCAGGTACCCCCATATATTACCTAATAAAGGTTTTAACCCCCTGATTGCCCCTAGTTAACCCTTTCACCCCCTTTTGCCAGTGTCACTAAGCGATCGTTTTTCTGATCGCTGCATTAGTGTCGCTAGGTAACCAGTTTTTTTTTTAGGTTAACCGCCATGTTTATATAGGTTCATAAATAGGTTTATAGGTCAGGTACCCCCATATTACAACCTAAATAAAGGTTTTAGCCCCCTGATTGCCCCTAGTTAACCCTTTCACCCCCTTTTGCCAGTGTCACTAAGCGATCGTTTTTCTAATCGCTGCATAAGTGTCACTGGTGCCGCTAGGTAGCCAGTTTTTTTTTTTAGGTAACCGCCAGGTTTATATAGGTTCATAAATAGGTTTATAGGTCAGGTACCCCCATATTACAACCTAAATAAAGGTTTTAACCCCCTGATTGCCCCTAGAGTTAACTCTTTCACCAGTGATCACAGTATAACTGTCACTGGTGACGCTGGTTAGCCAGTTAGTTATTTAGGTTCCCCGTCAGGTTTTTATATAGCGTCAGGTACCCCCATATAATACCTAATAAAGGTTTTAACCCCCTGATTGCCCCTAGTTAACCCTTTCACCAGTGATCACCGTATAACTGTTACGGGTGACGCTGGTTAGATAGTTTGTTTTTTATACTGTCAGGGCACCCGCCATTTATTACCCAATAACGGTTTAACCCCCTGATCGCCCGGCGGGTGATATCAATTAGGTTTTAGGGTCAAATAAGGTCTGCGTCGCCCCAGGTTAGTGCCAGCACCGCAAACACCCACGCACAAAGCATACACCTCCCTTAGTGGTACAGTATCTGAACAGATCAATATCTGATCTGATCAGATCTATACTAGCGTCCCAGAAGTTTAGGGTTCCAAAAAAACGCATTGTTAGCGGCATCAGCCCAGATACCTGCTAGCACCTGCGTTTTTTCCCCCTCCGCCCAGCCCAGCCCAGCCCACCCAAGTGCAGTATTGATCGATCACTGTCATTTAGAAAACACTAAGCACACATAACTGCAGCGTTCGCAGAGTCAGGCCTGATCCCTGCGATCGCTAACAGTTTTTTTGTGGTAGCGTTTTGATTCAGTCGCTAACAGTCAGGAGCTTTTTTACCTGTAAATCTCAAAAAAATAAAAAAATAGTTGTCGTTTTATTGTTCTCTCTCTATTGTTGCTCTTTTTTTACTCCATTCTATTCTGCAATGTTTTATTATGTTTTATCATGCTTGCTTTTCAGGTATGTAATTTTGTTTACTGTGTTTTAGTGTTAACCATTTTTTTGTTTTCAGGTGCGCCATTCAGTTGCAGCGCGGATTTATTTATCTTGACAGCAACAGTGTTTGCTCCCACGATACATAAAGACGCGACTCCAACACTGTAGGAGGTGATTTCACCACCACAGTTAAAAAAAAGAGCATATATGCCGAAGCATGGGGGCAGCAGGGGGGGGGGGAGCGATTGGCTCCTAATGCTGCGTACATACGGTCGAAATTCCGACGGAGCCTTGCCCCGTGGAAAAGTGCAACCGTGTGTACATGGCATAACTTTTGTGGGAGGATGCCCCCATGCTTCGGCATATATAAATGGTGCATGTATGCCCATCATTAGAAGTGGGTGGATGAAGGGAGGTATTCTAATGGTGGGCATACCCACCAATCAATCTCTTTTTTTCGTTCAGCCAAGAGGCTGCATGAAAAATAAAGATTACAATATATGTCCAGTATGTTGCTGGACTTTGAATGGTTATACCAGAATGATGCCTGCAGGTTTAGGTATCATCTTGGTATCATTCTTTTCAGCCAGTGATCGGCTTTCATGTAAAAGCAATTCTAGCGGGTAATTAGCCTCTAGACTGCTTTTACAAGCAGTGGGAGGGAATGTCCCCCCTCCCGGATATAAACCGCGCCATTGGGAAATTGGGAAAGCGTTTTATCACACCGATCTTGGTGTGGTCAGATGCTTTGAGGGCAGAGGAAAGATCTAGGGTCTAACAGACCCCAATTTTTTCAAAAAAAGAGTACCTGTCACTGCCTATTGCTATCATAGGGGATATTTACATTCCGTGAGATAACAATAAAAATGATAACAAAAGAAAAAAATGGAGGGAACAGTTTTAAAATAAAATAAAAAAGCTAAATAAATAAAAAAAATTAAAAAAAAGCACCCCTGCCCCCCCTTCTCTTGCGCAAAGGCGAACACAATCGTTGGTCTGGCGTCATACGTAAACAGCAATTGCACCATGCATGTGAGGTATCACCGCGAAGGTCAGATCGAGGGCAGTAATTTTAGCAGTAGACCTCCTCCGTGAATCTAATGTGGTATCATGTAAAGGCTTTTAAAGGCTTTTAAAAATGTATGTAGTTTGTCGCCACTGCGTGTTTGTGCGCAATTTCAAAGCATGTCCTGTTTGGTATCCATGTACTCGGCCTAAGATCATATTTTTTATTTCATCAAAAATTTGAGCAATGTAGTGTGTTTTAGTGCATTAAAATAAAAAAAGTGTATTTTTTCCACAAAAAATGCGTTTGAAAAATCGCTGCGCAAATACTGTGTGGAAAAAAAAATGCAACACCCACCATTTTAATCTGTAGGGCCTTTGCTTTAACAATATATATAGTGTTTGGGGGTTCAACGTAATTTTCTTGCAAAAAAAAAAATATGTTTTCATGTAAACAAAAAGTGTCAGAAAAGGCTTTGTCTACAAGTGGTTAGAAGAGTGGGTGACGTGTGACATAGGCTTCTAAATGTTGTGCATAAAATGCCAGGACAGTTCAAACCCCCCCCAAACGACCCCATTTTGGAAAGTAGACACCCCAAGCTATTTGCTGAGAGCAATGTTGAGCCCATTAAATTTTTTTTTTTTTTTGTCCCAAGAGATTGAATAATGAAAAAAAAAATATATATATATTTTTTTTTACAAAAAGTTGTCACTAAATGATATATTGCTCAAACATGCCATGGGCATATGTGGAAATACACCCCAAAATACATTCTGTTGCTTCTCCTGAGTACGGGGATACCACATGTGTGGGACTTTTTGGGAGCCTAGCCGCGTACGTCACCCCAAAAACCAAGCACCGCCTTCAGGCTTTCTAAGGGAGTAATTTTTTTATTTCACTTCTCACTGCCAATCACAGTTTCGGAGGCCATGGAATGCCCAGATGGCATAAAACCCCCCAAAATGACCCCATTTTGGAAAGTAGACACCCCAAGCTATTTGCTGAGAGGTATGGTGAGTATTTTGCAGATCTCGCTTTTTGTCACAAAGTTTTGAAAATTGAAAAAAGAAAAAAAATATTTTTTTTTCTTTACTTTCTTCATTTTCAAAAACAAATGAGAGCTGTAAAATACTCACCATGCCTCTCAGCAAATAGCTTGGGGTGTCTACTTTCCAAAATGGGGTCATTTGGGGGGGTTTGTGCTATTTTGGCATTTTATGGCCTTCGAAACTGTGATAGGTAGTGAGGAGTGAAATCAAAAATTTGCACCCTTAGAAATCCTGAAGACGGTGCTTGGGTTTCGGGGCCCCGTACGCGGCTAGGCTCCCAAAAAGTCCCACATATGTGGTATCCCCGTACTCAGGAGAAGCAGCAAAATGTATTTTGGGGTGCAATTCCACATATAACTATGGCATGTGTGAGCAATATATCATTTAGTGACAACTTTTTTTTATTTATTTTTTATTTTTTGTCTTTATTCAATCACTTGGGACTAAAAAAAAAAATATTCAATGGGCTCAACATGCCTCTCAGCAAATAGCTTGGGGTGTCTACTTTCCAAAATGGGGTCATTTGGGGGGGTTTTGTACTTCCCTGCCATTTTAGCACCTCAAGAAATGAGATAGGCAGTCATAAATTAAAAGCGGTGTAAATTCCAGAAAATGTACTCTAGTTTGTAGACGCTATAACTTTTGCGCAAACCAATAAATATACGCTTATTGGCATTTTTTTTTACTAAAGACATGTGGCTAAATACATTTTGGCCCAAATGTTTGATTAAAATTGAGTTTATTGGATTTTTCTTATAACAAAAAGTAGAAAATATCTTTTTTTTTCAAAATTTGCAGTCTTTTTCCGTTTATAGCGCAAAAAATAAAAATCACAGAGGCAATCAAATACCATCAAAATAAAGCTCTATTTGTGGGAAGAAAAGGACGCCAATTTCGTTTGGGTACAACATTGCATGACCGCGCAATTACCAGTTAAAGCAGTGCAGTGCGAAATTGAAAAAAGACCTCTGGTCCTTTGGCTGCCAAATGGTCCGGGGCTGAAGTGGTTAACGTGCTTCGAATGGATTGAACGAAAAAATTCGTACATTCGTAACTTTTTTTTTCGATTCGTAATTTTCCGTGTCTCTTACAATGGCGCTGCTTAACGTGCTTCGAATGGATTGAACGAAAAAATTCGTACATTCGTAACTTTTTTTTTCGATTCGTAATTTTCCGTGTCTCTTAAATAGCATACACATTACATAAAATTATGAATTTACGAATCTACGAAAACAATGTTATGAAAGTACGTATAAATCAATCTAACGAAAGTACGAATGTAACTAAATCTACGAAAATACGAATGCGTCCGAATTTCGAATAAACGAAAATTAAACTAACGGAAAAACGAATCAACGAAAAAATAACTCTTACGAAAATACGAATCGTTACGAATACGAACAGCGACGACTTACGAATGTACGAATCGTTACGAATACGAACAGCGACGACTTACGAATGTACGAATCGTTACGAATACGAACACCGACGACTTACGAATGTACGAATCGTTACGAATACGAACACCGACGACTTACGAATGTACGAATCGTTACGAATCAATGGAAACGAAAGAAACAAAATGAAAATAAACACATTTTTCCATTGTGCACATGTCTAATGCACAGGGATGGGGACAATTGTAGACACTCACTCATTTTGAACTGGATGGACTGATGTCTTTATTCAACCTTACTAACTATGAAACTATGACGCAGTGCCGAATCGCAAAAAGTGCCCTGGTCTTTGGCCAGCCAAATGGTCCGGGCTGAAGTGGTTAAAGTGGAGTGCCCACAAAAAAAAAAAAATTAAAAGTCAGCAGCTACAAATACTGCAGCTGCTGACTTTTAATAATCGGACACTTACCTGTCCCGGGGTCCAGCGATGCGGGGGAACGAGACCCCCCCTCGTTCCCCGCTCCGCTCGTGGCGCCGGCATTCTTAATGTGGGAACCCGGCTGTGGCTTCACAGCCGTGCACCGCGATTCGACGCTCACTCATCTGGGACACATGACAGGTCCCAGATGACTGTGCGGCGCCTACAGGAAGTGACGTTTAGCCCGGGCAATGAAGGTGGCAGACTACGAGGGACCCCCTAGCAACAGGCATTTAGAGGGGAGTAAACATTTTTTTATTTCCAATTTTTTTTTTTTTTTTATGATTTTTAAGCCATATTTTTTTTTTTTGGTTTCAACCCCACTTTAAGCAAGGAAAGGAAAAAAACAGGACTTTGATTGGTGGTTATGGGCGATTGTGAGACTTTTCTTTCCTCTGCTCGCTTTTTAATGTGTACCATTAATATTAATTAGCGAGAACTCTGTGGATTCTTTGAATCTGAATAAATTATACTCACTTTTCCTTAAAATACAGCAATCGTTTACATTCCTTGCGTTTAAAACACATTCCATTAAGTTATTGACCTTTCCATTATTGATTTTCTGGTGAAAAAGTAAGGAGCGGCTTGTTTACAGCAATTAGGGCTAATGAAATGTATTGTGTAAGTGCATACGTGATGTATTATAATGAGTGGGAGCAGCCAATGGCAGCCATGGGCTGATGTATTGTGATGGTGATACACCAGCTCAGCTTTTTAATGTACCGTAACCCGCTTTATTTTGTTATCTAATTAATACTCTATTATCCTCATCACCATGATCAAGATTTTCTGTTCAATAGCTAGTTAATAGTTTGAAAAAAAAAAGCAATTTATTGCAAAAACATAATTTTTTATGTGTGCAGAAATAAAATATTCACAACTATCTGAAAAAGAGGCCTCGTTGGACAATTTGTAGGAATTCATCCGAGGAGACCTCCAAATGTATGTACAGTATTCACAAAAGTCAGTACACCCCTCACATTTGTGTAAATATTTTATTATATCTTTTCATGTGACAACACTGAAGAAATGAGTTATTTTGAGGGGACAGCAAATTTACACTGTTATACAAGCTGTACACTCACTACTTTACATTGGAGCAAAGTGTCATTTCTCCAGTGTTGTCACATGAAAAGATAGAAGAAAATATTTACAGAAATGTGAGGGGTGTACTCACCCCCTTCCTGCCCAGGCCAATTTTCAGCTTTCATCGCTGTCACACTTTCAATGACAATTGCGCGGTCATGAAACACTGTAACACTATAACACTTTTATAATTTTTTTCACACAAATAGAGCTTTCGTTTGGTGCTATTTAATCACCACTGTTTTTTTTTGCTAAACAAACAAAGAAAGAACAAAAAACAAAAAAAGTTTCTGTTATTTTGCAAAACAGGTGTTTTTTCTCCTTCACTGATTTGCGCTGATGAAGCTGTACTGATGGGCAATGATGAGGCTGCCCTGATATGCAGCACTGATAGGCGGCACTGATGAGGCAACACTGATGGGCACTAATAGACTGCACTGATGGGCACTGATAAGGCTGCACTGATGGGGAGGCACTGATATGCAGAACTGATAGGCGGCACTGATGGGCACTAATAGACTGCACTGATGAGGCAGTACTGGTGGGCACTGATATGCAGCACTGATAGGCGGCACTGATAAGGCTGCACTGATGAGGAGGTACTGATAGGCAGCACTGATAAAGCTGCACTGATGAGGAGGCACTGAAGACGCGGCACTAATGAGCACTTATAGGCTGCACTGATGATGCAGCACTGGTAGGGCTGCATTGATGGCCACTGATAGGCGGTACTGATTGGCACTGATAAGTGGCACTGATCAGCAGCACTGTTGTGTGCACTGATAATCAGGACACTGGTGACCAGTGCCCTGATTATCAGTGTAGATATACCCTTTCACACTGGCCGGCTACTGGCTCTCTTCTCCTCACACTGTGACAGCGTGAGGAGAGGATTGCCGATAACCGGCAAGTGTGTTTGGACACAGCTGATCTCATGGTAAAGGGGCGCTGTGTTTGGCCCTTTACTCCGATCTGTGACCAGCTGTGTCCTAAGCACACAGCGATTACAGAGTGCGTCTAATGCGCACTGCAGCGGGCGCGCGGAGAGGTGTGGTTCTTAAATGATGTCAATAGAGACCCTCCCAGAACTGGAAGACCGCACTGCAGCCTTCATTCGGCTATAGCGCGGTCGGCAAGTGGTTAAAGAAGAATTTCAGGTATGGATATTTTATACATAATTACTAGAGATGTGCACAATGAAAAAACTTCTGTCACTAACCGGCCCCCCAGCCCCCCCCCCCCCCGTTTTACTTACCTGAGCCCCGTAATTCCCACCCCGGAGATGTGCTCACCCTCTCTGCCCATTGTCTCGGCTCTTGATTGGATTGGTTAATAGCAGCGCAGCCATTGGCTCCCGCTCAGGGCCGGGACAAGGGGTGGGCAGAGGGGGCGGCTGCCCTGGGCACTGTGTATCATGTGAGGTGGGGAGGGGGGCACCCAAGGAGATAGGGGGGGATTTGGAGGGGGAGAGAGCATAAGAATTTGGAGGGGGGAAGTGCTAGGAATGGGTATTTGGGGATATTTGTGTTGGGGGGGGATGGGGGAGAGGATTTGTGCTAGGAGGAGGGATTCAGGGGTTTGTGCTAGAAGAGGTGATATGGAAGAGGGGCAGGAAATTTGTGCTAGGAGGGGAATTTTTTTTTTTTTTTTGGGGGGGGGGGGGGGGGGGGGGATTTGTGATAGTAGGGATGATTGGGGGTACTTGTGCTAGGAATGGGCATTTGGGGGGATAATTTGCGCTAGGAGGGGGTATGGAGGGAGAATTTGTGCTGGGAGGATTCGGAGTGGGGGGGGAGTTTGTGCTTGGAGGGGAAATTTGAGGGGTAGAGGATTTATGCTAGGAGGGGGGATTTTTCTGGGGGTGGGGGTATTTGGAGAGAGAGAGTGGATTTGAGCTTTGAGGGAGGATAGGGGGCAAATTTGTACTGGGAGGAGGGGTTATTTATGTTTAGGGGGTAAGCATGCAGATTAGTGCTCGATTTTTTTTTATTTTTTTGGAGTGGGGGGGGGGGTATTTTTGCTGACACATAATGCTCATACACTCATGCACTGCCGCTGAGCCATGGGCGTCCGCAGGTAGGGGCAAGGGGGGGTCAAGTGCCCCCCCCCCCCGAAATCAGATCTTAAATTCAGCACAGTTTCATCGCTATCAGGGTGAGGGCAGCCAGCACCCGGGTGGTTTTCGGAACTGGGGCCATGATTAAGAGGGACGGCCGGGGGTGATACCATCAAGGTGCTGTCAAGCCCCCCCCCCCCCCCCATCAGTGTAGTGTGACTTGGGGCTCTTTTCCTTGCTCAGTCCAGCAGAGAACTCGGTGGCGCTGTGACAGGAGAAAGGCAAGCTGCGGGCTATAAGAGGTTTCTCCCGCTCTCCCCCAGTTTCTCCTGTCAGGGAGAAGAGACGGCGACTCTCACCAGGTTCCCCGCCCAGCTTCCTACCCGCTCCGTTCCTTCCCTATTGGCCATAACTGAGGGCCAAACAAAGGAGACTAGGAGAGGAGAGCATCATGGGACATGTAGTCCCAAAGATTGGCGGCCGCATTTTCCACAGGGAGGAGGCTACAGCTCGATCCAGAGAGAGATTGAGAGAGCCCTACAGGACAAAGAATGGGGAGTGTACTGGGCGGAAGCCAGAGAGAGAAAGACTGAGCCACTACCAGGGTACAGACATGCTACACTACTGACCAGAGTCGCCTCCGGGGAACAGGTAAGAGGGCCTGTTGGCCATTATCCATTACTTATCCTAGGGACTGTACTATGTCTGCAGTCTCTGACCATGATAATGTGATAATGACAATATCCAAAAGGCGCGGTGCATGGGTGACCCTAAAATTATGCCCCCCCTGAAAAAAGTTCTGCGGACGCCCATGCCCTGAGCTATTGTATTCTGAAAAAGGAGAGAAATCCCGCCATCAGAATACATTTATTAGTGTTTCAGGCTATAGCCTGCAGTGCTGAGTGATCAGAGAAAACCCGACAGGGTGGTTGTACAGAAGTTGATTGGTAGACCGACCTCTGTACAACCACAGTGACAATACATAGAAATTCGGGCTGTCCATGTACGGACGGCTTTATTTTAAATCCACCTAGTTTCCTGTAGATCAGTCATATAGGGTTTATAATAAGAACATCAGCAGGTCTCACAGTTTCATGTATTGGTAAAAGGATGGAAGCTGCTTAGTTCCCTTACAGAGTTAAGCTGACCATAGATGGATCGAATCGAGATTCGATCCATCTATGGGCAGGCTGGTTGTACCCAAGTTGAACCATCAAATCGATTAACACAGGTGGCTATAGTCGCTAGCAGTAATCATTGTGTTCTGCCAGCCTGGAAGGCTCCCTGCTTCCGAACACAATAGCTCTGTGGGAGGCATTCCCCCATCGACACTGATTGTGTTGATGGGGGAATCAAGCAATTTTCTTTCCTTCTACCTGTGGTGGAAGAAAAGAAAATTGAACCATTTAGACTGCTTTATGCTGCGTACACACGAGCGGATTTTCCGTCGGAAAAATCTTGGATGGTTTTTCCAACGGAATTCCGCTCAAGCTTGACTTGCATACTAGACATGTGCACTGACAAAAAATTTGTTCATTTTCGTCTCATTAGTTTTTTTGCTTTTTTCCGAATTTCGTATTTCCGTATTTCCGAATTTTCGTATTTCTGAATTTCCGAATTTCGGATTTCCAAATTATCGAATTTCCGAATTTTGGATTTTTGGTTTTTCAGAATTCCGAATTTTCGGAATTTTCGGATTTTCGGAATTCGGGAATTGAAAGATTTGAAAATCCCAAAATTTGAAACATTTTTATTATTAATTTGTTCCGTTCCATTTGGTTAGATGCGGCATTCGTTGATTCAGATAATTCGTAACTTCGGATAAATTCGTATTCGTTACGTTCACTAACAGACAAATTTGAAAGGGAATTCCAATACCTATAATTTAATAGTTATTATTTAGTTTTTTTCAGATTTTCGATTTTTCAAATTTTTGAATTTCCGAATTCCGAAAATTCGGAATTCCGAAGATTCGGAATTCCGAAAATTCGAAAATCTGAAAATTAGGAAATCCGAAAATCAGAAATCCCAAAATACGAAATTCGGAAATTAAAAATTCGGAAATTCGAAAATTAAAAATTCGGAATTTCGGAAATTCACCATTTTGCTCATTTTGAAATTCGGAAATTGAAAAATTCGGAAATTCGGAATTAACGAATTTGTCAAAATTCGTTAAAAAACAAATTAGGAACTAAACGAATTGCACATGTCTATTGCATACACACTGTCACACAAACGTTTGCTGAACTTTTAACCATCAAGAATGCGGTGACGCACAACACTACGACAGGAGGAGAAAATGAAGTTCAATGCTTCCGAGCATGCGTCAAATTGTTTCGGAGCATGCGTTGGAATTTTGCGCGTCAGAATTGGTACAGACGATCGGAATTTTCGCTCAAAACGTTTTCCGACCGAAAAATAGAGAACATGCTCTCAATCTTTTGCTGGCTGGAATTCCACCAGCAAAAGTCCGATGGAGCATACACACGGTCGCATTTTCCGACCAAAAGCTCTCATTGGTCTTTTGCTGGCGGAATTTCTGATCGTGTGTACGGGGCATTAGCCTCTGTTTCTGTAGAACGTTGGATTGTGACTCCATACAAAAAAAATGGAGTGTAATATTCGGGACACTGACTAATTCAACCAATGACTGCCTAAAAATACATGAAAAGAGAAAGCAGGTAGGAAGCGATCATTTAGACGGCTCACAGATTGCACTGCCCTTTTCTATGAAAAAAAAAGATATATATATTTTATGTTATCTATCAAATTTAGCAGTGGAACAGCCATGACATGGAAGGATAGATACATGGTGCCATCTGAAAGGTCCTCTCCTCTCTCTTTGGCCAATGGACCAGTCTCAGAAATAGAGCTGTGACAAGGTCGCTGAACGTTACAAAGGATGCGGTTGGAAGGAGAAGCAAGTTAAAGGTTTCCAGTAAAGGTCATCCTGAGATCTTCCATCAAAGTTCCATAATTCACAGCGAGATCATTATTCCATGTATCTACTTCACCTACAAAGACTGTATAAATTGGGAACTTTCTATTGGTTAAAGCAAATGTCCATCACCACTATCTATTCCCATATTAACATACGTTTCTAGTTTTGGATGGAGTAGATGGATTTTAGATATTGGAGTGGATCTAGTTTCGAATGGAACTTTTTGATTACAAGTTTAACCACTTGCTTACTGGGCACTTGAACCCCCCTCCTGTACAGACTAATTTTCAGCTTTCAGCGCTGACGCACTTTGAATGACAATTGCGCGGGCATACAACACTGTACCCAAATGACATTTTTAGCTTTTTTTTCCCACAAATAGAGCTTCTTTTGGTGGTATTTGATCACCTCTGCGTTTTTTATTTTTTGTTAAATAAATTTAAAATTCTAATTTAAAAAAAAATGTTTATATTTTTTTATATTTTGTTATAAAATATGTTGCAAACAGGTATTTTTTCTCCTTCATTGATGTACGCTGATGAGGTGGCAGTTATGGGCACCGATAGGTGGCAGTGATGGGCACTGATGGGTGGCAATAATGGGCACTGGTTGGTTACACGGATAGGCAAGCACTGCTAGGTGGTACCGATTGGCACCACTGGTGGGCATTGATGTATGGCACTGGTGGGCACTGGCAAGTGGCAATGGCAGGTGGCACAGATGAGGCAGAATTGCCTCTTCCTCTTCAGGACCGATGTCCATTGCAGATAAGCAGGTGACCGGATTTTTTTTTCTCCTCACACTGTCAAAAAAATAAGATTACGAGCTTTTGTTTCGATCATGTGATCAGCTGTCATTGGCTGACAGCTGACCACGTGGTAAGGGTCCGGGACTCAAGTCTGTGATCACAGTGCGCCCCCCCCCTCGGGGGCCCACAGCGAGGCGATCGGTGGTGTGGTGTGTCAGTCTGTCACACCGCTTCTCCGATCTAGGTAAAGAGTCTATGACATAGGCTCTTCATCATGTGATGAGCTGTGTCTAATTACAGCTCATCACACGGTAACCAGGAAGTGCCGTTTATCGGCTTTTCCTCTATTCGCGCTGACAGGCGCAAGTAAAGGAGAGCCCATCACCTTCCCTCCTGACAGGTGGTCTGCACTGATAATCAGCGCATTGATTATCAGTGCAGACCCATCGAGGATGCCCACTGGAGACCACAAGGGATGCCCACTGGAGACCACCAGTTATGCTCACTAGAGCCCACCAGGTATGCCAATCAGTCCCCATTAGGGATGGCACTCTGAGCCCATCAGTGATGCCTGCCAGTCCCTCCTGATCAGTGCTGCCTATCAGTGCCACCTATAAGTGCCCACCAGTGCCACCTATTAGAGCCCATCAGTTCTGCACATCAGTGCCCATCAGTGCTGCTTATCAGTGCCGCATATCAGTGCCCATTAGTGCTGCATATAAGTTCCCCATCATCAGTGCCCATCAGTGCTACCTCTTGAGTGCCACCTCATTAGTGCCAATCAGTACGGTCACATCAGTGCCCATCAGTGCAGCCTCGTCAGTGCTCATCAGTGAAGGAGAAAACATACTTATTTACAACGTTTTGTCACAGAAACAAAGAAAAAACTTTTTTTTTTTTTTAAATGTTTGATTTTTTTTTTATTTGTAGTGCAAAAAATAAAAAACCCAGTGGTGATCAAATACCACCAAATGAAAGCTCTATTTTGTTTGGTTACAGTGTAGCATGACCGCTCAATTGTCATTCAAAATGCGACAGTGCTGAAAGCTAAAAATTAGACTGGGCAGGAAGGGGGTGAAAGTGCCCTGTATTGTAGTTGGTAATAAAAAAAAAAAAAAAAAAAAAATGAAAGGTTAACCCAATTTTATTGTATAATGTGAAAGATGATATTACGCCGAGTAAATAGATACCAAACATGTCATTCTTTAAAATTGCATGTTGGTGGAGTGGCCTACGGTACTTAAAAATCTCCATAGGCGACATTTTAAAAATCTTTACAGGTTACCAGTTTAGAGTTAGAGGAGATCTTGCACTAGAATTATTGCTCTCGCGCTAACGATTGCGGCAATACATGTGTGGTTTGAACATCGTTTACATATGTGGGAGCAACTTACATATGCGTTCGCTTCTGTGTACGAGCTCGGAGGGACAGAGCTCTTTAACCGCTTCCCGACCGCCAACTGTATATATACGTCGGCAAAGTGGCACAGCTAGGCAAAGGCACATATATATACGTCCCCTTTAATCGCCTAGCCGTGGGGGTGCGCTCGTGACCCAGTCGGGAGCTCCGTGACCACGCCCGCGGGACCCGATCGCCGCTGGTGTCCCGCAATCGGGTCACAGAGCTGAAGAACGGGGAGAGGTCTGTGTAAACAAACCTCTCCCCGTGCTTCCTACACTGCCTGTCATTGATCGGCTGTTCCCTGTCATCGGGAAAGCCGATCAATGACGTCAGACGTACAGCCACGCCCCCTACTGTGTAAAAAAACAACACAACACGTCACACTTAGCCCCTCCCCGCCCCCTAGTGGTTAACTCCTTCACTGCCAGTGTCATTTACATAGGAATCAATGCATTTAAATAGCACTGATTTCTATATAAATGACAATGGTCCCAAAAATGTGTCAAAAATGTCCGATGTGTCCGCCATAATGTCGCAGTCACAATAAAAATCACTGATCGCCGCCATTACTAGTAAAAAAAAAAAAATATTAATAAAAATGCTATAAAACTATCCCCTATTTTGTAAACGCTATAACTTTTGCGCAAACAAATCAATAAATCCCTAATTGCGATTTTTTTTACCAAAAATATGTAGAAGAATATGTATCGGCCTAAACTGAGGAAAAAATATGTTTTTTTTATATATTTTTTGGGGATATTTATTATAGCAAAAAGTAAAAAATATTGCATTTTTTTCAAAATTGTCGCTCTATTTTTGTTTATAGCGCAAAAAATCAAAACCGCAGGGGCGATCAAAAAAAATCAAAATAAAATCAAATAAAAAAAAGGACGCCAATTTTGTTTGGGAGCCACGCCGCACGACCGCGCAATTGTCAGTTAAAGCGACGCAGTGCCGAATCGCAAAAAGGGGCCTGGTCCTTTGGCTGCCAATTGGTCCGGGGCTGAAGTGGTTAAAAAATATATATATATTTTTTTCTTCTTTATTTTACTTTTTTGTTTTTACCGTCCCTTAAAAAAAAAATGTTTTAACACTTTTATTCCTATAATAAGGAATGTAAAAATCACTTGTAAAAGAATGAGCATGACAGGGCCTCTTTTTTGCATTAAAAAGACCTCAGATCTCACATTACCCTCCCTTACTCTATCAAACATTAAAAAAAAGGGTTTGAACTGCCTGATGAGGTATCCAAAAAAATCAGTGAAATTGATTACTTATATATTGCTGGCAGCGAGAATTACAATTGCTAGGCATTGGAAACAGTCAGTTATTCCTCTTGATTACGTTAGAAGTAAACTCAATTGGATCGTGATTAACGATAAACTCACTCATATACTTTGTAATAAATCCCAAAAATTTGATAAGATATGGGACCCGTGGATCGGTTATATCTCCACTCTCTAATGAAATCCGGGGTGACCCTCTCCTCCTTTTTTTTTCCCTTTTCTTCTTCTTCCTTTTCCTCATTATTTCTCTCCTATTCTGGTGTAGCGGCTATAACCCTCGATGGGGCGGCCTTGACTTTTGGGCTTACCGGTTACCTCTGCTTGGCTTGTTAACCGCTTCCCGACCACCGCTTGTACATATACGTCAGCAAAATGGCACAGCTAGGCAAAAGCATGTATATATACGTGCCCTTTAATTGCCTAGCCGATCGGGAGCTCCGTGACCCCGGCCGCGGGACCAGAGGACCCGATCGCCGATGGTGTACCGCGATCGGGTCACAGAGCTGAAGAACGGGGAGAGGTCTGTGTAAACAAACCTCTCCCCGCGCTTCCTACACTGCTTGTCATTGATCGGCTGTTCCCTGTCATCGGGAAAGCCGATCAATGACGTCAGACGTACAGCCACGCCCCCCTACTGTAAAAAAAAAAAAAAAAAAAAAAAAAACACACAACACGTCACACTTAGCCCCTCACCGCCCCCTAGTGGTTAACTCCTTCACTGCCAGTGTCATTTACACAGGAATCAGTGCATTTTAAATAGCATTGATTTCTATATAAATGACAATGGTCCCAAAAATGTCCGATGTGTCCGCTATAATGTCGCAGTCACAATAAAAAAAATAAAAAATAAAAAAATAAATAAATCGCTGATCGCCGCCATTACTAGTAAAAAAAAAAAATATTAATAAAAATGCTATAAAACTATCCCCTATTTTGTAAACGCTATAACTTTTGCGCAAACAAATCAATAATCGCTAATTGCGATTTTTTTTTACCAAAAATATGTAGAAGAATACGTATCGGCCTAAACTGAGGAAAAACATTATTTTTTGGGGATATTTATTATAGCAAAGAGTAAAAAATATTACATTTTTTTCAAAATTGTCGCTCTATTTTTGTTTATAGCGCAAAAAATAAAAACCGCAGGGGCGATCAAATACCACCAAAAGAAAGCTCTATTTGTGGGAAAAATAGGACGCCAATTTTGTTTGGGAGCCACGTCGCACGACCACGCAATTGTCAGTTAAAGCGACGCAGTGCCGAATCGCAAAAAGGGGCCTGGTCCTTTGGCTGCAAATTGGTCCGGGGCTGAAGTGGTTAATCCGTGTCCAGGGGTTCCCAGGGTTAGTACCCAACAACTTCGGACGCTGACACCATAAAAGTCCTTTTAAAAGGTTTTTATTTGCAGGGGGTAACATCCAACAAACACAATCTCAGATGGGAATAGAGGGCAAGGGTGAAGAAACTCAGGCACCTTGAACTGCTGACAATTGAAATGTCTCTACAAAAACCCAGAGAGAAGCCACTCGCAGCTGGGCGCTTCAATTCTGAACAAATCTCTAGCCGGAGATTATGGCAGTCAACACTTTGATCCGGAAACTGGTAAAATCTCTGACACAGCATAAACTTTCAACCGAAAGTGAATAGGAACATTTTCTCAGTACCTGGAACGTACTCCGTCTCCTTGGCAGTACTGTGAAACTGTGGATTCTTTAGTGTCCATAACAACCCACCAACCAGGCACTTCTTGAGATGCCAGCTTGTTGGCCCTCCTCCGAAGAGTCCTCCCCCGGTCGCTTACACGAGCTGCAGTGCCCCTCCAAGATTGAGAGCGCACCCGGACGCCTTGAATCCTCCCTCAGTTACTACCAGGGCTCAAGTCCTGCGGGAACGCATGGGAACGGAGTTCCTGTACTTTTTCCACAACAGGAACTTAGTTCCCATTAGCAGCCATGTCCTGCAAGACTCTGAAGTATGCAAGCTGTGTGGCAGGTTCTACACCAGCAGCTGCCGACACAGCTCGCAATAGTAAGTGCCGCACACCTGACCATTTAGGCATTGCCAGTAGGGGGCCCCATGACAGCTTCCGCTTCGATCTACCTGTCAATCACAGCTAGCTGACAGGTAGATCAAGTCCCTGCTGCTAAGAGATTGTATTTAGTCAGACCTCTCGTGATACGCTCCTCCCCGCCAGCCTCCTGATTTTCTGTCTCCTCATCCCCCCCCCCCCCCCCCCCAGTCTCCTGCATGCTTGCTCTGTGTGTCCCGCTGAATCCCCCCTCCTCTATCTTCAGTGCCATATGATGAGAGAACCCAGAGGAGGAGCACAGCTATTCTGCTCACAGGACATGCAGGGAGAGAGGTGAGCTGAGGGAGGAACATCAGTTTGGGGTGGTAAGCTGAGCACAATACCAGGCAAAGTTTAATGCCAGGAGGGAAGTTTATGTGGAAATATGTGAAGGGTTGGAATAGCAGCGAGTGTGTGTTGGAGCCCTGCAGAGTTTGCAGCCCCCCCAAGCTAACATACATCTCCTAAGCAGGAACACATCACTATCTCCCCAAGCATTCTGTCCAGATAATGTGCAGTTAATTTATGACCTTTTCCGTTTAACCCTGTGTTATGAACTCTGTTCAATGAAAAGTGTAAACTCACCACATAAACACTCTATATACAAAATAAAATTCCCCAATAAAGATCAGAACATGATGTTCACATTTGCATGGAAGCACAATTGAATGAATGCTGATAATTCAGAGAATTACCGTATTTATGTTTATTGAGGACTGTTTTTTTTTATGTACTAAACAGTTAAGCTTCATACACACAATACGAAAATTGGATGAAAAATATCACTTTTGAAGCGTTCGTGCATATGAGCGTATCATTTTTTTTGGTGGGCGAGTGGATCTTGGGAGGGAGTTCCCACACTTTTTTCCCCAGGACTTGACCCCTGGTTACTACGCCTCGGACCAGCCGGTTCCGAGACTCGAGAAATGATGGATCCTTTGCCCCAGACCATGCGGGTCTGTGGGGCTAGTCAAACTGACCATGTTGCGGGGCGGCAAACGCTCCCGGGCCCGGGACCCATCGCGGGGCTACCCCGGTCCAGATTCGGGAACAGGCAGCTATGGCCAGCACCTTAAGTACCCTTCCCCAGACTACACAGCGGGGCCAGACGCACCCACTGATTGGCTCCGGGGAAGACTGATACTCAGAAAGTCCAACCAGGCCTGGTTCTAGGCCTGTCATGTGTACCTCAGTGTACCCATGACCAGACAGAACCCTAGTACAGCCCAGCCAAACTGATGCCAAAGTAAACCTGCACAATTAACCCTCAGAGTCCCGCTACTGTTCTGAGGAAAAAATACAATTTTCACATATAGCGGACACCTTGTATCCTCAGGTTTAAACCTGAACGGTTTAGGGGATACCGTATATACTCGAGTATAGGCCGTCCCGAATATAAGCCGAGGCCCCTGATTTACCACAAAAAAACTGGGAAAAGTTATTGACCCGTGTATAAGCCGAGGGGGGGAAATGGAGCAGCTACTGTAAGTGGAAAAGAGGGTCAGCAAATGCCCATCTGCAGCTGCATACCTCCCTGTGTCCTGTACAAACCCCCGTGTCCCCAGTGCAGCCTACCTGTGCCGATCGATCTGTCTCCCGCCGATCTGCCACCTGTGTCAGATCGCTGGATGTCCGCTGTCCGGTGTCCCCCCCATTGCTGATCCTGGCGATCAGCGTGTAAGGCGCCGTTACATGTTTAAAAGCCGCGCCTCCTCCTCCTCCTCCTCCTCGTCCGTGATAGGAGGAACACTCGGTTTTCCCAGCAGTCAGTGTGCAGTGTTCCGCCTATCACGGACATCCTCTCATCCTCGTCCATGAGATGAGAATGACAGAACGTCCGTGATAGGCGGAACACTGCACACTGACTTACTGCTGGGAAAATTAGTGTCCGCCTGTCACGGACGGGCGGGAGGAGGCGGCGCAGCTTTTGAAAACTGCCGTCTGTCTGCATGACAAGCTGTTCATGTAGGCAGACGGCACTGACTCGAGTATAAGCCGAGGGGGGGGCTTTCAGCCCTAAAAAAAGGGCTGAAAATCTCGGCTTATACTCGAGTATATACGGTATCCCCTGTATTTGCCGACGTCATCGTGCCCTTGCTTCAGTTAGACTGTGCCGTTTTCTGGCGGCTCCTGCGCGCATTCGCGAATGCTGGGGAGTGACGATACCCCGACGTAACTACAGGAGAGATGTTGCTGGCCGGAGCGGTGAACGAGGACCGCTGCGGGGGCTTTGATCTAAGCTAAGTAATACATAATGAGCTAGTCTGCTATGCCTTTGTCTTACAGGTTTTTTTTTGCTAGGGTTTACAACCACTTTACCCTTTTTGTTTTGGTTAATTCTCCGTAAGTGGGTGTGGCAGGAGGTATGTCCTTTGACTACTTACGTTTGCTGGTAGGTGTCCCTCATTCCCATCTCAAAATGTTGGGAGGTATGCTGTGGTGGGCACTGAGGCGGGCACTGACAGACTTTATTATTGGGACACTGCTGGCAGCTGTTGGGCACTAAGTGGCAGCTGATGGCAGTGGCGTTGTTAGCCGGGTGCGGGGGGTGCGCGCCGCACCCGGGTGACACCCGCCAAAGGGGTG
Organism: Lithobates sylvaticus; assembly: GCA_028564925.1. Classification (NCBI taxonomy): domain Eukaryota; kingdom Metazoa; phylum Chordata; class Amphibia; order Anura; family Ranidae; genus Lithobates; species Lithobates sylvaticus. Next base: position 34,703,218 of record CM053031.1, read on the forward strand.
ACACCTGTGGGTATCGGCACCGCTAACACCGCCCGCCGCCCTGTGTCTCACCGTCGCCGCGGCTGTGTCCCTCAGCGGAGCGGAATGAAGCCGCCTCCCCCTCCTCTCTGTTTACATCCACAGAGGAGGAGGAGCTCGAGGGACACACACTGCTGTCTGTATCTGAGGTCTGTAAGGGGGGTGTCTGTATTGAGGAATGTCTGTACTGGGGGGATGTCTGTACTGAGGGGGGGGTGTCTGTACTGCTGGGGGGGTCTGCACTGCTGGGGGGTCTGCACTGCTGGGGGTCTGTACTGGGGGGTGTCTGTACTGAGGGGGACCTGCCTTAAAGGGGGTGTCTGTACTGATGGGGGGTCTGCACTGGGGGAAGTCTGTACTGAGGGGGGTCTGCACTGCTGGGGGGTATCTGTACTGCTGCGGAGGTCTGCACTGGGGGGGTCTGTACTAAGGGGGGGTGTCTGTACTGCTGGGGGGTCTGCACTGGGGGGGTCTGTCCTGAGGGGGATGTCTGTCCTGAGGGGGGTCTGCACTAAGGGGGGGTTGTCTGCACCGAGGTGGGGGTGTCTGTACTGATGGAGGGGTCTACACTGAAGGGGTGTCTGTACTGAGGGAGGGGGTCTATATTGATGGAGGGTGGTCTGTACTTAGTGGGGGGGTCTGTACTGAAGGAGGGGATCTATATTGCGGGAGGGGGGTCTGTAGTTAGTGGAAGGGGGTCTGTACTGAGGGGGGACTATAGTTGGTGGGGGGGGTGACACCATTTTTTTTCGCACCGGGTGACACCAACCCTAGTGACGCCACTGGCTGATGGGCACATCTGATGGGGGCTGTGCTGATAATCAATGTGCTGATTATCAGCACAGACCCCCATCCTCTGACAGGGAGAGCCGCCGATCAGCTCTCCCTGTCAGTGCAAACCGAGGAATGCCGTTTACTGGCACTTCCTGGTTCATGTAATGAGCAGCTGTGATTGGTCTGACAGAGGTCTGACATAGGCTCCTTACCACGATCGGATATGCAGCGTGTCAGACTGACACGCCACACTAGCGATCGCCACGCTGCGTGCCCCCGCGGGCGCACGCCAGCATGTTATTCTGCTGGACGTCATGTGACGCCCAGTCAGGATAACAGATCCACTGCCCGGCCGTCATTCTGCTATAGGCCGGGTGGGAAGTGGTTAAACCAATTTAAAGTGGAGATTCTGCTAGATCACTTCAGGCTGGCCCCTTTTGCAGGTATATCGATGTAAAACATTAAAAATAGGTGTTGTTTAAAATCCAGTAATACTGTCTCAGCCTGCTCTGCACATGCTCAGTTGCTCTCTATTTGTAGGTACTGTGACAAATTTGTAAAGGCCGATATGCTGACAGACTAAAGATTTATTACTGTTCAGGGGTGCTGGGCTTCAACAAATGGCTTCAATGGCGGCCTCTGGCAAGAAGAAACAGCAACAAGCTGGAGGTATTTTACAGCACACACAAATTTTGGTAGCATGATTATTGATGTGGAATGGATGTTCCTTGCTAAAGAACATTCTTTTTTATCAAGTAGTTATGGGTAAAGTTCCACTTTAACCACTTCAATACCGGCGTATTGTAATATGGACGCCCACATATGGGATCTCCCATCCTGGGCGGGCGTCATATGACGTCCTCTCATTCCCAACTGCCTAGGGGGCGCGTGCCACACCAGATCCATCTTTCTAGGATGGGACAGGGCGGACGGGTCAGATCCAATACAAGTAGTCTTGCTCACCAAATATGGTAAATACCTACTTTCCTGGTGCCTTCATGGCAGCATACACATGGGCAGGAAGTCAAAAGGCGTATGCTGCCATGGATAGGCACCAGGAAAGGAAAATGACAGAAAGGTAAGTATACCATTTTCCATTTTCCTGGTGCCTTCATGGCAGCATACGCCTATTGACTTCCTGCCCACCCACGCCTGCCCATGCGTATTCTGCCATGGATAGGCACCAACAAAGGAAAATTACAGAAAGGTAAAAATTTTATTTTCAATTTTTAGGGCCAGTTCACACCACAGAATTGTAGTCCAGATGTGTTCCAGATGCGTCTTCGACGCATTTTGATGCGTTCCGTTGTGTTTTTGAAGCAGTCCTGTGAATTTTTTACCCCTTTTTTTTTCCTTACCTTAAGACCCCTTTCACACCGAGGGCGTTTTGCAGGCGCTATAGCGTTAGAAATAGCACCTGCAATCCGCCCTAAAACAGCTGCACCATTGTCTCCAGTGTGAAAGCCGGAGGGCTTTCACACTGGAGCAGTGCGCTGGCAGGACGTCAGGAAAAGTCCTGCCAGCAGCTTCTTTGGAGCGGTGTGTTTACTGCTCCTCCACCGCTGCTCCCCATTGAAATCAATGGGGCAGCGCTGTAATGCCGCCGGCAAAACGCCGCTATTGCGGCGTATTGCCAGGGGTTTTAACCCTTTCTCGGCTGCTAGCGGGGGGTAAAAGTGCCCTGCTAGCGGCCGAGATGCGGCGCAAATACGACGGTAAAACGCAGCTAAAAACAGCGTCGTTTTATCAAGGCAGCTAAAATTATGCCCCAAGCTCTATAAAAGGAAAACTATCAGGGCCAGTTCACACCATAGAAACGCAGTCCAGATGGGTTCCAAATGCTTTTCTGCATACGCGTTTTTGATGCAGTTTTTTTGGTGCGTTTTTGATGCAGTCCAGTGTATTTTTTTCCCCCCCTTTTTTTTCTTAACCTTAAATAAGGATGTGTGCTTTCCAGTGCATTTTTGGTGCATTTTACAGCGTTCCAGTACAGTCCAGTGCAGGAAAAAATTCAGCATGTTCTACTTTTTTTTGTGGAACGCACTGGTGTGAACTATGCCATTGAAAACCATATTTTTGTCACCGGACAAAAAGACCAATATCAGAAACTAGGAAAATGTCTCATATTTATAGATGACTGGATGACCACAAGCTCCCTCAAAGTTAATGGATCAAAAACAGAGCTTCTTCTCCTCAACGCAAACTGAAATAAAAAAACTAAGACTCCATGGACACCACCCACCATTCTTGGACAGACCATCCTTCCAAGCACAAAGGCCAAAAGTCTCGGAGTCATCTTTGACTCAGAGATGACTATAGATGCACAAATAGGATCAGTAGTCAGTGGATCCCACCATCTTCTCCGCCTGCTACGCAGACTCATCCCCTTCATTCCAGAAAAGGAGAAAGCTGTCGTAGTTGGAACAATCATCAATTCGCGACTCGACTACGCAAATTCCCTCTACATAGGACCAGGGCCGGGACAAGGGGTTGGCAGGAGGGGCGGCTGCCCTGGGCACTGCGGTAACAAATGGAGTGGGGGGCACCATGAGGAGATTGAGGGGGGAGGGGATGTGTGTTGGTTGTAAAAATTTGGGATGCAGCAAATGGTAAGAAATGTCCTAGAGAGGAAATGTGTGTGTGTGTGCTATGGGTGTTGATACAGGGGTATTTGCATTGGGTGGGGCATAGGAGAATAGGATTTGTGCTAGGAGGGTCGAATTGGGGGTTTGTGCTAGAAGAGGCGATATGGTAGAGGGGGAAGAGGATTTCTGCTAGGGGGACATTTTTTTTTTGGGGTGGGGTTTGTGATAGTAGGGATGAATGGGGGGGGGGTGCTAGGAGGGGGATGGGGGCAATTTTGTGCTAGGAGAGAGATTTGGAGTAGGAGGGGGAGAGACTGTGCACTCTGGGTGGAAATTTCAGGTGTGGAGGATTTGTGCTAGGAGGGGTGATTTATTTATTTTTTTTGGGGGGGGGGCATTTGTACTGGGGGATTTGGGGGATGGAGGGTGCCGAGATTTGTGCCTCAAGGAAGGGTTTCAGCAGGGGGGGGGTGCATTTGTACTGGGAGGAGGGGGCAATTATACTTAGGAGATAATAATGCAATATAGTGCCCAATTTTTTTTTTTGTTGGGTGGGGTTTGTATGAACATAATGTTCATACGTTTTGGGGAGGGGGCGCAGTTTGGCATGTTCGCCCTGGGCTCTATGTGATGGCACTGCATAGGACTACCTAATTACCAGATTGCACGCCTACAAGTCGTCCAAAACACAGCAGCAAGACTAGTCACAGGAAAGAAACCCATCCCCATCCTTAAGGACCCTCCATTGGCTAACAGTAAAGGATCGAATCACATTCAAGACCCTCTGCCTCACCCACAAATGTACACAAGGAAACGCTCCTCAATACCTATGTGAGAAAATAAAACACTACATACCTAAGTGCAGTCTCCGATCAACAAACCAAAACCGCCTTCTCATCCCCAAGTCCCGCTACAAATCTAAAGCCTCATACACACGATCGGACCGTGGACCAACTTTCCCGTGGATTTTTGTCCAAAGGGCGTTGGCCCCAAGTTGGTATTGCATACACACGGCAGGACTTTTTCAGCCAACTTTCACCAAATCACTTGGTTTTTCTGCTCTTTACCGCCACCTTTGGTCAACTTCTGTATTGTTGTCTGATCTTTTGCATTGGTTTGTACAAAAGTCCGTTGGTTTTGTGTACACACGGTCGGACTTTGGTCCATCGGACTTTTGTTGGCAGAAAGTTGGTCCGTTCGCACAGCCAACAAAAGTCCGATCAAACCTGGAAAAAGTTGGTCCGATGGAGCGTACACACGGTCGGATGTTGGTCCAAAACAGCTAATTTGCATGTTGGTTGTCAAAAAGTCCGATCGTGTGTACGGGCCTTAAGGGAGAGCGAAGATTCGCAGTCCAAGGACCACGGCTATGGAACGCTCTACCCACAAACATCCGCATGGAAGAAAACCATCGGTCCTTCAGGAAAAAACTCAAGACCCCCCTCTTCTAAAGCCTCATACACACGATAGGACTTTGTACAAACTTTCCCGTGGATTTTTGTACAAAGGGCGTCGGCCCTGAACTTGTATTGCATACACACAGCAGGACTTTTTCAGCCAACTTTCACCAAATCACGTGGTTTTTCTGCTCTTTACCGCCACCTTTGGTCAACTTCTGTATTGTTTTCTGATATTTTGCATTGGTTCTGAGCATGCGTGTTTGTACTTTATACAAAAGTCCTATGGTTTTCTGTACACACTATAGGACTTTGCTCCATCGGACTTTTGTTGGCAGAAAGTTGGTCCGTTCACACAGCCAACAAAATTCAGATGAAAACTGAAAAAGTTGGTCCGATGGAGCGTACACGCGGTCGGATGTTGGTCCAAAACAGCTAATTTGCATGTTTGTTGTCAAAAAGTCTGATCGTGTGTACGGGCCTAAAGAAGCAGGACAACACAGGACGGACCAAGCGCCTTGAGGCGATTCAGTTCGCATTTGCAGCGCTATACAAATCATTCATTCATTCATTCATTCATATAACCTACTTTCCATGCTTTTTGATGCAGAAAAAAAAAAAAAAACACACTGGACTGCTTGTGGTGTGAATGGGCCCTTAGACAAACTATGGCAAATGATGAAAAAAAAAAAACTAAAGGCATTGACAGGTTTATTCAATATACTACCGTAAGGGTGCGATATATGACAATTATATAAAAATACTAATTTAAATTTTTTTTAGCAACTTTGTACTGAATATGATCGCTGTTCAGTCCCGAGCCTGCACTCACACTATGCAGTTCCCGGAAGTCCTCAACTGACTTCCTACTACAGAGAGGTGACATGTATTCTATTCTCTAAGGCTGCTTTCACACTGGGGCGGTTTGAAGGCGCTATTGAAAAATAGCGCCTGCAAACCGACCCGAAACAGCTGCTGCTGTGTCTCCAGTGTGAAAGCCCGGTGCGCTAGCAGGACGGTAAAAAAAAGTCCTGCTAGCAGCATCTTTGGAGCGGTGAATTCACCGCTCCTATACGGCTCCTACCCATTGAAATCAATCGGACACCGCGGGGATACCGCCGGCAAAGCGCCGCTGCAGCGGCGCTTTGCGGAGGTTTTAACCCTTTTTCGGCCACTAGCGGGGGTTAAAACCACCCCGCTAGCGGCCGCATACCGCGGCTAAAACGATGGTAAAGCAGCGCTAAATATAGTGCTGCTTTACCGTCGCCGCCCGCACCGCTCCAGTGTGAAGCCGGCCTAAGAGGAAAAAAAAAATGCAAACAGTAAAATTGTGATATACCCCAACATTGGCGTCAGTGTATAAGCGACACCTTAGATTGGTGGTCAGTACATACAAAACACACACATGGACTTTAACCACTCGACCACTGGGCACTTAAACCCCCTTCCTAACCAGACCAATTTTCAGCTTTCGGTGCTCTCACATTTTGAATGACAATTACTCAGTCATGCAACACCTATTTGAATATTTTTTCCCTTCCTTTTTTCACACAAATAGAGCTTTCTTTTGGTGGTATTTGATCACCGCTGTTATTTTTTTTATTTTGTTGCGCTATAAAAGAAAAAAGACAGATTTCTGTAAAAAAAAATGCATTTTTCTTTGTTTCTGTTATAAAATTTAGCAAATTAGTAATTTTTCGACATATATTTTTGCCAAAATTTATACCGCTACATATCTTTGGTAAAAATAACCCAAATCGGTGTATATTATTTGGTCTGTGTGAAAGTTATAGAGTCCACAAGCTATGGTGCCAATCTCTGAAAATTGATCACACCTGAAGTACTGACGGCCTATCTCATTTCTTGAGACCCTAACAAGCCAGGAAAGTACAAATACCCCCCAAATGACCCCTTTTTGGAAAGTAGACATTCCAAGGTATTTAGTAAGAGGCATGGTGAGTTTTTTTGAAGTTGTCATTTTTTCCCACAATTCTTAGCAAAATCAATTTTTTTTTTTTTTTTTTATTTTTTTACAAAATTGTTATATTAGCAGGTTATTTCTCACACACAGCATATGCATAGCACAGATTACACCCCAAAACACATTCTACTATTACTCCTGAGTAGGGATGAGCTCAGGCGTGTTCACATGGTCCACGTGCAGAGCCCGCCAGGAAGTTGGCGCAGCGCTGCGCTAATCACAGGCAGTGAGACATTGCCCCGATCTCTGCAGCCGCGCATCGAGAAAATGTCTCACTGCCTGTGATTAGCGCAGCGCTGCGCCGACTTCCTGGCGGGCTCTGCACGTGGACCATGTGAACACGCCTGAGCTCATCCTTACTCCTGAGTATGGCGATACCACATGTGTGAGACTTTTACACAGCCTGGCCACATACAGAGGCCCAACATGCAGGGAGTGCCATCAGGCGTTCTTGGAGCATAAATTACACATATAATTTCTTGACTACCTCTTACACTTTTGAAGGCCCTGGAGAACCAGGACAATGGAAACGCCCCAAAAATGACCCAATTTTGGAAAGAAAACAACCCATTGTATAATCTATGAGGCCCATCGAGTCTTTTGAACATGTCATTTTTTTGCAGAGCATGGACGGGTATGCAGAGCATGGATGGACGGGTATGCAGAGTATGGATGAGCATGGACGGGTATGCAGAGTATGGATGAGCATGGACGGGTATGCAGAGTATGGATGAGCATGGACGGGTATGTAGAGTATGGATGAGCATGGACGGGTATGTAGAGTATGGATGAGCATGGATGGGTATGCAGAGTATGGATGAGCATGGATGGGTATGCAGAGCATGGACGGGTATGCAGAGCATGGTTGGACGGGTATGCAGAGCATGGTTGGACGGGTATGCAGAGCATGGATGGACGGGTATGCAGAGCATGGATGGACGGGTATGCAGAGCATGGATGGACGGGTATGCAGAGCATGGATGGACGGGTATGCAGAGCATGGATGGACGGGTATGCAGGGTATGCAGAGCATGGATGGACGGGTATGCAGAGCATGGATGGACGGGTATGCAGAGTATGGATGGACGGGTATGCAGAGTATGGATGGACGGGTATGCAGAGTATGGATGGACGGGTATGCAGAGTATGGATGGACGGGTATGCAGAGCATGGATGGATTTGCAGAGTATGGATGGCTGAGAATGGATGGATCTGTCACTGAGCAGCGCTGTGGGCACCGATCTCTCCCCTCGCCACTCACACTGGATGGAGAGGGTAGGGAGGAACCAGAAATCACGCCGGCTTGTGTACACACGCCCCTTTCAGACTGAGGCGCTTTGCAGGCGGTTTTAACCCCTTTTCGGATGCTAGCAGGAGGTAAAACTGCCCCGCTAGTGGCCGAAAGGCGCTGCTAAAACAACGGTAAAGCGCCGCTAAATATAGCGCCGCTTTACCGCCAGCACGCCCAGTGCCTCAGTGTGAAAGTAGCCTAAAGATTTGTTTTTTTTAGCCACTTCAATACCGGGCACTTTTGCACCTTCCTGCCCAGGCCGATTTTCAGCTTTCAGCGCTGTCATTTTTTAAATGACAATTGCGCGGTCATGCTACACTGTACACAAACTAAATTTTTATCATTTTGTTCCCACAAATAGATTTCTTTTGGTGGTATTTGATCACCTCTGCGTTTTTATTTTTTGCTAAACGAATCAAAAAATTTTATAAAATTTTGTAAATAACCAAGTTTTCTCCTTCACTGATGGGCACTGATAAGCTGCACTGATGGGCAGTGATAAGGTGGCACCAATAAGATGGCACTGATAGGCTGCACTGATAGGTGGTACTTATATGCGGCACTGAAGGGTTCTTATGGGTGGCACTGATAGACGGCACTGCTGGGCACTGATAGATTTCACTGATAGGCATCACTGGATGTAATTTTTCATTGGCACTGATTGTCATTTCCCTGGTGGTCTAGGGTGGCATACCTGGTGGTCCAGTGTGGTGGGCATCCCTGATGGTCCTGGGTGGGCATCCAAGGTGGGGCTGTGCTGATAAACATTCCCCCTGTCAGGAGAGCAGCCGATCGGCTCTCATCTACTCGCGTCTGTCAGACACGAGAGAGGAAAAGCCAATCAACGGCTCTTCCTGTTTACACCGTGATCAGCCGTGATTGGACAAGGCTGATCACATGGTACAGAGTCTCCATCAGAGGCTCTTTACCTCGATCAGAGTTGCAGTGTGTCACACTGATATGCTGCAACAACGATCGGCACGATGCGCGCCCCCGGGGGGCTTGATATGAGAACGTCATGTGACATCCGGTCCGGTCAGGATATCGCAACCACTTTGCTACCGTCATTTTGCTATATGGCAGGTGACAAACATAATAATAATAAACATGTCATACTTACCTCCTCTATGCAAGGGGTTTGCACAGAGCAGCCCCGATTCTCCTCTTCTGGGGTCCCTGGCTCCTTCCCGTATCGAGTGCCCCCCCCCCAGGGAAGCGCTTCCCTCGGGACACCCGGGCAGGCGCGCTCCCGAGTCCTTCTGCAGCGTCCATTGACACAGACAGCAGGACTCAGCCCCGCCCCCCCGCATCATTGGATTTGATTGACAGCAGAGGGAGCCATTGGCTGCGCTGCTATCAATCTATCCAATCAGGACCGAGACACTGGTGAGAGCGGGTGTTCTCGTTTGCGGTGCTGGAAAGATCGGGTTCAGGTAAGTAAAAGGAGGGCACTGGGGGGCTTCTACACTAAAGGAGGTTTTTCACCTTCACCTTAAATTTAAAGTCAGCAGCTACAAATTACTGCAGCTGCTGACTTTTAATAATTGGACACTTACCTGTCCCAGGGTCCAGCGATGCGGGGAATTGAAGCCCCCTCCCCCGCTCCGCTCGGCGGCACCGGCATTCTTACTGTGGGCACCCAGCTGTGGCCTCACAGCCGGGCACCCACTGCGCATGCGCGAGCGGCACCGCGCGCCGTGATACGCCACACAGTCATCTGGGACCTGTCACTTGTCCCAGATGACTGACTGCGCCGAGGGGAAGTGATGTCAGTGCCCGGGCACTGAAGGAGGCAGACTACGAGGGACCCCCTAGCAACAGGCATTTAGAGGTGAGTAACAATTGTATTTTTTACAATTATTTTTATTAAAAAATTTTTTAGGAATTTTAAGCTTTTTTTTTTATTTTTTGGTGGAAACACCACTTTAAGGCCCCTTTCACACTGGGGCGGTTTGCAGGCGTTATTGCGCTAAGAATAGCGCCTGCAAACCGACCCAAAACAGCTGTTGCTGTGTCTTCAGTGTGAAAGCCCGAGGGCTTTCACACTGAAGCGGTGCGCTTGCAGGACGCTGGAAAATGTCCTGCAAGCCGCATCTTTGGCTCGCTATAGGAGCGGTATATTTACCGCTCCTATAGCGCCCGCTCCCATTGAAAACAATGGGGCAGCGCTCCGAACCCGCCTGCAAAACGCTGCTGCGCCGCTAAAACGCCGGTAAAGCGGCGCTAAATATAGCGCCGCTTTACCGCCAGCGCCCCCACCGCTCCAGTGTGAAAGTAGCCTAATGCAAAGAATGCAGACGGTTTACAACCCCATTTAAGGGTTACCTTCACTGGAACTAAGGGGCCGAGTCCAACCCCTGAAAACACCACACCACAATCCCCCCCCCCCCCCCCCTCCACCAGTGCACAAAGCAAGGTCCATACAGACATGGATGAGCGCGTTTGGGGTGGAGGAACTTGACTGGCCTCAACCCGATAGAACACATTTGGGATGAATTAGCGCAGAGACTGCGAGCCAGACCTTCTCATCCGACATCAGTGCCTGACCTCACAAATGCGCTTCTGGAAGAATGGTCAAACATTCCCATAGACACTCCTAAACCTTGTGGACGGCCTTCCCAGAAGAGCTGAAGCTGTTATAGCTGCAAAGGGTGGGCCAACTAAATATTGAACCTTACAGACTAAGACCAGAGCTCCCAACTGTCCCTGATTTCGAGGGACTGTCCCTGATTTGGAGCAATGTCCCTCAGTCCCTTATTCCTCCTCATCTGTCCCTCATTTTGGTCTGATCTATATGGTTGTATATAAAATTTACTTTTTATCTATCAAAAAGTGTTTTCCAGCACTAAACCTTTCATCTGATTTCTAAATTGCTGCATTTTGTAAATTCCAAAAAACAATATAAAGGAAAAATAGTGGTAAAAAAAAAGCACTTTTGGGTTTAACCAATCTTGTTTTTGCACAATTCTCCTTTAAAGGGGGCGTGGCAAGGGGTGTGTCCTATGCCTGCATACTTTTGCTGATAGGTGTCCCTCATTCCCATCTCAAAAAGTTGGGCGGTATGTAAGACTGGGATGCCATTAAAGTTCATGTGAGTGCAACGGCAGGTGTCCCAATACTTTTGGTAATATAATGTAGCACCAAGGCCACCAACTACCCATTACACACAATGCAGCACTTTATCTCAGGCTCAGCCCCCACCTGCCTGAAGTTGTAAAAAATATAATTGGAGTTTTTCAATACAGGTGATGCTGAATACAAATAAAAGCACATACACATTTAATAGGCATTATATTGTATTAATAGACTATTATAGGTATGATTTTCCCTCGGTGAGAGAAACATGTTGCACGTGAGCAGTCCATAAAACTCAGCCTGCTGCAACCGTAACCTGCACGGCAGCTTCCGCTTTTTTTTGACAGCTCTATTTCAGTGCGCATGCTCCGTTCCCCTCCTGACCCTACCCCTCCGCACCCCCAGGGCGCCTGCGCTCTGACATCTCGCGTCAACAGGGAGACCCGGCGGGACGAGAGTTGGGCGGCGCATGCGCGGACCGTACGGAGAATCCTGTGAGGTGCCGGTACTCAGCTGGGTAGGAGTAACGGCGGAAAAGCCGGAAAGTGGACGGACACGTCCCGGCTGCATTATGTGACCCTCCCGGAGCCCGCGTGTGCCGAGGCTTGCCCATGGAGCCATGGAGTGCCGGGACTGAGAGCCCCCCGGCACAGAGAGCCAGGACTGTGTGTGCTGCGCCTCATCTCCGATAGGAGGCGCCATGTCTGTCGGGTCCACAGCGCCCCCCTCCGCTCAGATGGCGGCCGGAGGACCTGTGGCTGAGAGCTGGTGTTACACCCAGGTAATGGGGAGACCCCCCAATATCATACACCCCTATTTTGTACTTCTCTACTACACCCAGGTAATGAGGAGACCCCCCCAATATCATACCCCCCTATATTGTATTTCTCTACTACACCCAGGTAATCAGGAGACCCCCCAATATCATACCCCCCTATAATATACTTCTCTACTACACCCAGGTAAAGGGGAGACCCCCCCCCCAATATCATACCCCCTATATTATAATTCTCTACTACTACTACACCCAGGTAAAGGGGTGACCCCCCAATATCACCCCCACATATTATACTTCTACTACACCCAGGTAAAGGGGAGACCCCCCAATATCACCCCCCATATTATACTTCTCTACTACATCCAGGTAATGGGGAGACCCCCCAAATGTCATACCCCCCATATTATACTTCTCTACTACTACAACCAGGTAATGGGGAGACCCCCCCCAATGTCATACCCCCCATATTATACTTCTCTACTACTACACTCAGGTAAAGGGGAGACCCCCCCCCCCCCATATTATACTTCTCTACTACTACAACCAGGTAATGGGGAGACCCCCCAATATCATACCCCCCTATATTATACTTCTCTACTACTACACCCACGTAAAGGGGAGACCCCCCCAATATTATACTTCTCTACTACACCCAGGTAAAGGGGAGACCCTCCATATTATACTTCCCTACTACTACACCCAGGTAACGGGGAGACCCCCCCATATTATACTTCTCTACTACATCCAGGTAATGGGGAGACCCCCCAAATGTCATACCCCCCATATTATACTTCTCTACTACTACAACCAGGTAATGGGGAGACCCCCCCCAATGTCATACCCCCCATATTATACTTCTCTACTACTACACTCAGGTAAAGGGGAGACCCCCCCCCCCCCATATTATACTTCTCTACTACTACAACCAGGTAATGGGGAGACCCCCCAATATCATACCCCCCTATATTATACTTCTCTACTACTACACCCACGTAAAGGGGAGACCCCCCCAATATTATACTTCTCTACTACACCCAGGTAAAGGGGAGACCCTCCATATTATACTTCCCTACTACTACACCCAGGTAACGGGGAGACCCCCCCATATTATACTTCTCTACTACTACACTCAGGTAAAGGGAAGACCCCCCCATATTATACTTCTCTACTACTACACTCAGGTAAAGGGGAGACCCCCCTATATTATTATACTTCTCTACTACACCCAGGTAAAGGGGAGACCCCCCAATATTATACTTCTCTACTACACCCAAGTAACGGGGAGACCATCCTAGATTATACTTCTCTACTACACCCAGGTAAAGGGGAGACCCCTAATATACCCCCCTATATTATACTTTACTACTACACACATGTAAAGGGGAGACCCCCCAATATCATACCCCCATATTCTACTTCTCTACTACACCCAGGTAATGGGGAGACCCCCCAATATTATACTTCTCTACTACACCCAGGTAAAGGGGAGACCCCCCCAATATCACCCCTCCCATATTATACTTTCCTACTACTACACCCAGGTAATGTGGAGACCCCCCCCCATATTATACTTCTCTACTACTACTACACCACCCAGGTAATGGGGAGACCCCCCCCCCCCCATATTATACTTCTCTACTACTACACCCAGGTAAAGGGGAGACCCCCAATATCATACCCCCTATATTATACTTTACTACTACACACATGTAAAGGGGAGACCCCCCAATATACCCCCCATATTCTACTTCTCTACTACACCCAGGTAAAGGGGAGACCCCAATATCATACCCCCATATTCTACTTCTCTACTACTACACCCAGGTAATGGGGAGACCCCCCAATATCACCCCCTAGATTATACTTCTCTACTACACCCAGGTAAAGGGGAGACCCCCCCAATATCACCACCCCCCATATTATACTTCCCTACTACTACACCCAGGTAATGGGGAGACCCCCCATATTATACTTCTCTACTACTACTACACCCAGGTAAAGGGGAGACCCCCAATATACCCCCTATATTATACTTCTCTACTACACCCAGGTAAAGGGGAGACCCCCAATATCATACCCCCTATATTATACTTCTCTACTACACCCAGGTAATGGGGAGACCCCCCAATATCACCACCCCATATTATACTTCTCTATGACTACACCCAAGTAAAGGTGAGACCCCCCATATTATACTTCTCTACTACTACTACACTCAGGTAAAGGGGAGACCCCCCAATATCATACCCTCCTATATTATTATACTTCTCTACTACACCCATGTAAATGGAAGACCCCCCCAATATTATACTTCCCTACGACTAAACCCAGGTAAAGGGGAGACCCCCCATATTATACTTCTCTACTACTACTACTACACCCAGGTAAAGGGGAGACCCCCAATATCATACCCCCTATATTATACTTTACTACTACACACATGTAAAGGGGAGACCCCAATATCATACCCCCATATTATACTTCTCTACTACTACACCCAGGTAATGGGGAGACCCCCCAATATCACCCCCCATATTATACTTGAATGAATGAATGATTTGTATAGCGCTGCAACTGCGAACTGAATCGCCTCGAGGCGCTTGATCCGACCTGCGTTAATTCCTTCTTAGAAGAGGTGGGTCTTGAGTTTTTTCCTGAAGGCCCGATGGTCTTTTTCCAAGCGGATGTTCGTAGGTAGAGCGTTCCATAGCCGTGGTCCTTGGACTGCAAATCTTCGTTCTCCCCTTGACTTGTACCGAGATTTGGGGACAAGGAGGAGGTTTTGGTCGTTAGATCGGAGGTTGCGATTGGGGGTGTAGTGTTGTATTTTTTCGCATAAGTATTGAGGAGCATCTCCTTGTGTGCATTTGTGAGTCAAGCAGAGGGTCTTGAATGTGATCCGATTCTTTACGGTTAGCCAATGGAGGGTCCTCAGGGATGGGGAGATGGATTCCCATGTTTTTTTTCCTGTGACTAGTCTTGCTGCCGTGTTTTGGACGACTTGTAGTCGTGCAATCTGGAATTTAGGTAGTCCTATGTAGAGGGAGTTTGCGTAGTCGAGTCGAGAGTTGATGATTGTTCCTACCACTACGGCTTTGTCCTTTTTCTGGAATGAAGGGGATGAGTCTACGTAGCAGGCGTAGAAGGTGGTAGGATCCGCTGACTACTGATCCTATTTGTGCATTCATTGACATTTCTGAATCGAAGATGACACAGAGACTTTTGGCTTTTATGCTTAGGGGGATGGTCTGTCCAAGGATGGTGGGCGGAGTCCATGGTGTCGTAGATTTCGTTTTCCGGTTTGCATTTAGGAGAAGGAGTTCTGTACTACACCTAGGTAAAGGGAAGACCCCTAATATCATACCCCCTATATTATACTTTACTACTACACACATGTAAAGGGAAGACCCCCCCAATATCATACCCCCTCATATTCTACTTCTCTACTACACCCAGATAAAGGGGAGACCCCAATATCATACCCCCATATTATACTTCTCTACTACTACACCCAGGTAATGGAGACCCCCACCCCCCAATAATATACTAACCTACTAGTACTCCAAGGTCTTAGTAAGACCCCACTGTATTTTATTCCCCTCCTACACCCAGATAATAGGGAGACTCCAATATCACCCCCCCCCTCAATACATTCCCCCCAATATTATGCTCCCCTACCACACCCAAGTAAATGTGAGATCTCCACAACCCCCCCCCCCCCCCCAACAAAAAAATCCCATGCTCACCTATTACTGCTATGCCCACAAAATAAGGAGACTTCAATATCAATCCCTCCCCCCAACATATAATACTGCACCCCTACTACTACACCCAGGTAAGGGGGCAACCCTTCCACATCATTCTCTCATAGTTTACTCCCCTTCTACTACTACTTCTAGTATATGGGGAGCCCCCCCCTCAATAATCCCCTACTACTATTATGCCCACTTTATAGATGAACCTCACAGTATTATACTCCCCTACTGCACCAAGGTAATGGGGGGGGGGGGGGGGCCCTGATGTAATACCCCCCATATACTTCTCTATTACTGCTACACCCAGATAATAGGGAGACTTCCATATCAAACCCCCCAATATATTCACCCCTACTACTACACCCAGGTAATGGTGAGATCCTCCCATATCATACACTCCCCATAGTATACTTCCCTACTACTAGTCCTATGAAATGGGGAGACCCCCATATCGTACATTCCACCCAACATTAAACTCCATCACTACTACACCCAGCTATTGGGGACCCCCCCCCCCCAATAATATACTCTCCTCCTCCTACTACTACTTCCGGGTTATAGTGGGATCCCACTGTATTATACTACACCAAGATAATAGGAAGCCCCCCATATAATTCTCCCCTACTACATATGGCTGATGAGCTTGAGAGACCTCCATATAATACTGCCCCCCCCCCCCCATATATCATACTGTATACTATAATATTATTACACCCTGGTAATTGGGAGACCCATATACTCCCGAATACAACACTCCAGGTAATGAGTAGAATCCCCCATATCATACTTTCCTACTATACAAGTAATGAGTTGACCCCCCCCATATTATAAACCTGTATTACTATAATGCCACATCTAGATAATAGGGATACCCCCATACTATAATCCTATACCCTGGTAATGAGCAGAACCCCCTTATACTCCCTGCTGATACTGCACTCGGGTAATGAGGAAACCTGTATGTCATTCTCCTCTACTACACCCAGGTTGTGGGGAGACCCTCCATTTACACCCCAAAACTTCATACTAGAATTATAATAAACCCAGGTAACCAGATATCCTATTCCCCAGAAACCTCATTCTATAATACTACATCCATGTGACTGGAAGACCCTGTCTACTACTCACTGTTATACTACACCCAGTTACTAGGAGCCTGCTTATCATACTATAGTAATATTACACCTATCTCCCCAATACTGCTAACATAATACACCCCCCTAAAGACTCTATAATTTAATTATAATATATACTAATACTCCTCCTCCTACTACTACTAGAGCTATAATACTTTCCACCCCAGTCGGGTTTACTATCTGTCTTCTTAGGTGATCCCTGAAAACTCGTCCCTTCAGGGAATCCAATTCCATCTCCACCCATAAAGTGAACTTTTTACTTTCTCCATCAACTGCTCTGCACACAGTTATCACCTGTTGTATCACTCGCACATCCCCTTTTAGATTGTAAGCTCTCAGGGGCAGAGCCCACTGATCTCCCCCGTCTCCCTTTTTAAATCCGTATTAAACCTGAAAGTAGTGTGAGTTGGGGGACACGCACCCGCATAGGGGGCAGCTTGAGAACCAGTGCTGTGTCCGTGCTGCCGCTCTGTCCCTATAGACGTGAATGGGACTGACTGCACACAGATCGCCTGTCTATACTCTGTAGTCACAAGCAGTCCTTCCCATGGGGGAATGCTTTAGTACACCCGTGTGAAAGAGGCCTATAGTGTAAAGCGCTGTGCAAACTGACACTATATAATTCCCCCTCCCCCACTACTACTATATCCATATAATAGGACATTGCGGCTTGTTTTCAGGGGAATTGCAGTGTGTGTGGTGTTATCACGTTTTGATTGTATGTGCAGTTGGCTCTATTGGTTGAATATAAAACAAAAAATGTGATGGAAAAAGAAACAGATTTTCTCTGCTTTCCTCTGGCGTTCCATCCGAATTTCTTTTGTTGCACCCCGAAGCCATCTCAGACTTTTTTTTTCTTTTTATTGAGCATGTATATTTACCTATATACAGCATACACCTTTTTATTTTTTTCCCCAAGGGTTATTCTTGCTCTGCAGTGGGTAAGCCTTTACTCCAGGGGTACTGTGGGCTGAGGCGATCGTTGGTTCAGGGGTACTTTGGGGCGTTTGTCGGTTCAAGGTTACTGTTGTGCGGTCGTCGGTCCGGGGTTACTGTGGTCCGGGGTTACCGTGGGCCGGGGCTGTTGTCGGTCCGGGGTTACTGTGGGCCGGGGCGGTTGTCGGTCCGGGGTTACCGCGGGCCGGGGCGGTTGTCGGTCCGGGTTACCGCGGGCCGGGGCGGTTGTCGGTCCGGGTTACCGCGGGCCGGGGCGGTTGTCGGTCCGGGGTTACCGCGGGCCGGGGCGGTTGTCGGTCCGGGGTTACCGCGGGCCAGGGCGGTTGTCGGTCCGGGGTTACCGCGGGCCGGGGCGGTTGTCGGTCCGGGGTTACCGCGGGCCGGGGCGGTTGTCGGTCCGGGGTTACCGCGGGCCGGGGCGGTTGTCGGTCCGGGGTTACCGCGGGCCGGGGCGGTTGTCGGTCCGGGGTTACCGCGGGCCGGGGCGGTTGTCGGTCCGGGGTTACCGCGGGCCGGGGCGGTTGTCGGTCCGGGGTTACCGCGGGCCGGGGCCTCAGTCTGACACATCGCTACACTGATCTCGGTAAAGAGCCTCTGAAGGAGGCTCTTTACCACGTGATCAGCCTTGTCCAATTACAGCTGATGACAGTGTAAACAGGAAAAGCAGTGTATCGACTTTTCCTCACTCGCGTCTGACTGACAGACACGAGTAGAGGAGAGCCGATCGGCGGCTCTCCTGCAGGGGGGGTCTGCGCTGATTTTAGCCCAGGACCACCAGGGATGCGGATCATGGATGGCCACCAGGGAAGCCAATCAGTGGCCATCAGCAATGCCTGCCAGTGCCATCAGTGCCACCTCATCGGTGCCACCTTGTCAGTGTAGCATCATAAGTTCCCATTCGTGGAGGAGAAAACTTGTTTATAACATTTTATAACCGAAACAAAGAAAAACGTATTTTTATTTTCAAAAAATGTTGGTTTTTTATTTAGCAAAAAAAAAAGATGTGATCAAATACCAGCAAAAGAAAGCTCTGTTTGTGGGAACAAGATGATAAAAATTTTGTTTGGGTACAGTGTAGCATGACCGCACAATTGTCATTTAAAAAGTGACAGCGCTGAAAATTGGCTTGGGTAGGAAGGGAGGAAAGTGGTATTGAGGTGGTTAATGTCTAAACTGCTGATGACAAAAGTGAGTACACCCCTAAGTAAAAATGTCCAAATTGGGCCCAAAGTGTCAATATTTTGTGTGGCCACCATTATTTTCCAGCACTGCCTTAACCCTCTTGGCATGGAGTTCACCAGAGCTTCACAGGTTACCACTGGAGTCCTCTTCTACTCCTCCATGATGACATCACGGAACTGGTGGATATTAGAGACCTTGCGCTCCTCCACCTTCCGTTTGAGGATGTCCCACAGATGCTCAATAGGGTTTAGGTCTGGAGACATGCTTGGCCAGTCCATCACCTTTACCCTCAGCTCATTTAGCAAGGCAGTGGTCATCTTGGAGGTGTGTTTGGGGTCGTTATGTTGTAATACTGCCCAGCGGCCCAGTCTCTGAAGGGAGGGGATCATGCTCTGCTTCAGTATGTCACAGTACATGTTGGCATTCATGGTTCCCTCAATGAACTGTAGCTCCCCAGTGCCGGCAGCCCTCATGCAGCCCCAGACCATGACATTCCCACCACCATGCTTGACTGTAGACAAGACACACTTGTCTTTGTACTCCTCACCTGGTTGCCGCCACACACGCTTGACACCATCTGACACCAAATAGGTTTATCTTGGTCTCATCAGACCACAGGACATGGTTCCAGTAATTCATGTCCTTAGTCTGCTTGTCTTCAGCAAATTGTTTGCAGGCTTTTTTGTGCATCATCTCTAGAAGAGACTTTCTTCTGGGATGACGGCCATGAAGACCGTTTTGATGCAGTGTGCGGCGTATGGTCTGAACACTGACAGGCTGACCCCCCCGCCCCTTCAACCTCTGCAGCAATGCTGGCAGCACTCATACATCTTTTTCCCAAAGACAACCTCTGGATATGACGCTGAGCACGTGCACTCATCTTCTCTGGTCCACCATGGTGAGGCCTGTTCTGAGTGGAACCTGTCCTGTTAAACTGCTGTATGGTCTTGGCCACCGTGCTGCAGCTCAGTTTCAGGGTCTTGGCAATCTTTTATAGCCTAGGCCAGTGATGTTGAACCTTTTTGAGCCCGAGTGCCCAAACGGCGACACAAAACCAACTTATTTATTGCAAAGTGGCGACACGGAATTAAACCTTCCAGCAGCTCTGTACAGAGGATTGGATTTATCATCCCCTCTGAATGAGCCCTAAAGGACTAAAAATGTACGATTCTGCCCGGAAAAAAGCTTTCTGTGCTTTTTTCAAAGGAGTGTGTTGTGCTCAGAATGCAGGGCTCGGGGGGGCGGAGGGGGGGGGGGGTGATGTGAAGGTCAGTAGAGGACATTGCTATGGGGGTGACCTTACCCACTGTGCTGCCCTTGGTAAATACACACATTGGCCACCCTGCTGCCCGATCACACTGATGTAAGGAAGTGAGCTGGCTCCTCCGTGACTGCACAGCCAGTGCGACTGCCTGGTGAGGGACCCTCCCCCCCCCCCACCCATCCTGGCAGCGCTTAATCGGTAAGCTGTGTGCCCACAGAGAGGGCTCTGCATGCCATCACTGGTAGGCCATCTTTATGTAGAGCAACAATTCTTTTTTTTTTTTTTTTTTTTTTTTTTCAGATCCTCAGAGAGATCTTTGCCATGAGGTACCATGTTGAACTTCCAGTGACCAGTATGGGAGAGTGAGAGCGATAACACCAAATTTAACACACCTGCTCCCCAATCACACCTGAGACCTTGTAACACTAACGAGTCACATGACACCGGGGAGGGAAAATGGCTAATTGGCCCCAATTTGGACATTTTCACTTAGGGGTGTACTCACTTTGTTGCCAGCGGTTTAGACATTAATGGCTGTGTGTTGAGCTATTTTGAGGGGACATCAAATTTACACTGTTATACAAGCTGTACACTCACTACTTTACATTGTAGCAAAGTGTCATTTCTTCAGTGTTGTCACATGAAAAGATAGAAGAAAATGTGAGGGGTGTACTCACTTCTGTAAGGTGTGTGTGTATGTTGTGTTTTTGGGGGTTTCAAAGTCATTTTCTAGCAAAAAAAGCTACATTTTACATGTAGGAGAGAAGTGTCAGAAAAGACTTGGGCTACTTTCACACCGAGGCGCTAAAAATATCACCTGTAAAGCGTCTCTCCTGTCGCTCCAGTGTGAGCGCCCCGAGGGTTTTCACACTGGAGCGGTGCGCTGGCAGGACGCTAAAATAAGTCCTGCAAACGGCATCTTTTGAGGCGCTTTAGGAGCCGCTCCTGCCCATTGAAATCCATAGGCAGCGCCGCCAAAAACGGCACTTTGCGGCCGCTTTTAACCCTTTTTTGCCCCGACAACGCCTCAGTGTGAAAGGGCCCTTAGGAAGCAAGTGGTTAAATTTTAATTTTTGCAATAACAATTATGACTTTTTATGTCTGTAATACCCACTCTAACCACAAATGGGAATATCCAAAGCTTTACCATATAGTAGCACTCTTTTAACCCCTTGAAGACCAGGCCCACTTTTTCTTTACAAATTTAAAGTAGAACTATAGGCAAAACTCCTCCCCCCCCCCCTTTTTTTTTTTCCTAATCTGGGTCCCTTTTGCAGAGATTTTCCTTTACTTCCTGTCCCATAGCCAAACAGGAAGTGAGAATAAATCCCTGCAAATTAAGAGATTTCCTTGGGGACCCCCCCAGGTCACCAGAACTGGTGTCCCCATTGAAAACTGGCACAGACGGCATTAAAACTGGCAGGTGTTCAAATCCCTCTCTGCTCCATCTAAAACAAAAGTTTTGCTTTTAGTTATACTTTAAATGAGTTTTTTTTTTTTTTTTTTTTTTTCCTAAAATCCTCTCTCTCTCTCCTTATACTCCTTATACTTATACTCGAGTCAAGCACTTTTCTGCAGCAAAAAAATAGCAATTTCCGACCCGACTTTGGGGCCCCATATCTCTGGGACACTTGGTGCTAGGAACCCCACATTTTTCAAACCCAGTGGAACTAACACTACAACATATCCAAATATGGGGTTCCTAGCACCAAGTGACCCCGAGATACAGGGCCCCAAAGTCAGTCAACTGTGTCCATCTGCAACAATGTCATTTCAGGACCCTTTGGGTCCAGAGACCCTAAATTTCATCTAGGAACCCTTAACTACCAAGTTTGAAGTTTGGGGGACCTATGGCTGCAAATGGGCACAGTGAGGCTGCAAATGGGCATTGTTGACCCTATTTTCCACTTACAGTAGCTGCGCATTTCTCACTCGAGTCAATATACGTTTTCCCAGTTGTTTGTGCTAAAATTATACTAATATAATTTTAATGCTAATATTATACTCGAGTATATACGGTAATATAAAAGATGATGTTTCGTTAAATGAATAGATGCCTAACATGCCATGCTTTAAAATTGCGCACTCATGGAATGGTGACAAACTACAGCACTTAAAAAAAGAGTTAGAGTTGAAGGTCTAGCACTAGAATTGGTGCTCTCACTCTAATGTTCGCAGTGATCCCTCACGTGTGGTGCGCATACCGTTAACATATGCACGCGCGGCTTCTGTATGCGCTCGCTTCTGTGCATGAGCATATAGGGATACACTGTCCTTTTTCATATTCTTTCCTATGTAAACCTCCCTTGTAAAAGAAATGAGGATGACAGGTCTTCCTTATGGAGACATACAGGGTTAAAAATGCCCCACATCTCTCCTTTTACCTTTTTTTAAAAGCAAAAGATCAAAAAGAATATCTTCAGCCATAATCCCGGTAAACCACTTCAAAGCCGCAAAGTACAGTGCCTTGAAAAAGTATTCATACCCCTTTTGAAATTTTCCACATTTTGTCATGTTGCAACCAAAAACCTAAATGTATTTCATGTGATAGGCCAACACAAAGTGGCACATAATTGTGAAGTGGAAGGAAAATGATAAATGGTTTTCAACATTTTTTACAAATATGTGAAAAGTGTGGAGTACATTTGTATTTAGCCCCCCGGAGTCAATACTTTGTAGAACCCCCTTTCACTGCAATTAAAGCTGCAAGTCTTTTTGGGGATGTCTCTACCAGCTTTGCACATCTAGAGAGGGACATTTCCACCCATTCTTCTTTGCAAAATAGCTCAAGCTCTGTCAGATTGGATGGAGAGCGTCTGAGAACAGAAATTTTCAAGTCTTGCCACAGATTTTCAATTGGATTTAGGTCTGGACTTTGACTGGGCCATTCTAACACATGAATATGCTTTGATCTAAACCATTCCATTGTAGCTCCGCCCCAGTTTCAGGTCTTTTGCAGACTCTAAGGCTGGATTCCCACCTATGGCATTTTTAGAGCATTTTGCAGATTTGCACTACAGAACGTGTTCCATAGGAAACCATGTTAAATGGACTGTAGTGCAAAAAGCACTAGAAATGCCTGGGTGTGAACCAAGCTTAACATGTTTTCTTGTAAGATTGCCCTGTATTTGGCTCCATCCATCTTCCCATCATCTCTGACCAGCTTCCCTGTCCCTGCTGAAGAAAAGAATCCCCACAACATGATGCTGCCACCGCCATGTTTCACAGTGGGGATGGGGTGTTCAGGGTGATGTGCAGTGTTAGTTTGCCGCCACACGTAGCGTTTTGCTTTTAAGCCAAAAAGTTCAATTTTGGTCTCCTCTGATCAGAGCACCTTCTTCCACATGTTTGCTGTGTCCCTCACATGGCTTCTCGTAAACTGTAAGGCCTCTTTCACACGGGGCGGATCCGCCCCGTGGATATCCGCTTGCTCAGCGGGGATCACCGGAGCGATCTCCGCTGAGCAGGAAGTTGACAGGTCCGTCTCTGCACACTGTGCAGGGATGGACCTGTCAGAGCGCCGCTCTCCCCTATGGGAGATTGGGTGACGACGGACCATAGAGTCCGTTGTCGTCCGATCCGCAGACGGATGGAAAAATAGCTTTTTCCTCCGTCACACTTTTTCGGATCGGAGCGGGTTGGATGTCAGCGGACATGTCACCGCTGACATCTGACTCTCCATAGAGGTCTATGGAGTGTTCGTTCAGGTCCGCCTAAAAAACTGACAAGCGGACCTGAACGGACCGCCCGTGTGAAAGGGGCCTAAATGGAACTTCTTATGGCTTTCTTTCAACAATTACTTTCTTCTTGCCACTCCCCATAAAGGTCAGATTTTTGGAGAGCACTAATAGTTGTCCTGTGGACAGATTCTCCCACCTGAGATGTGGATCTCTGCAGCTCCTCCAGAGTTCCCATGGGCCTCTTGGCTCTTCTCTGAGTAATGCTCTCCTTGCCCGCCCTGTCAGTTTAGGTGGACGGCCATGTCTTGGTAGGTTTGCAGTTGTACCATACTCTTTCCATTTCCGGATGTTGGATTGAACAGTGCTCTGAATAATTTGATAGAGATATATATTACATGCACTGTGGTCTTGAAGTGGTGAATTGGAGGTCTTGTAGAATGGCTTTTACAATATCAATTAATATCACTTTATTGCACACCATGTACTCCTTATGGGTTTAGTTACCCCCGAGGCCCAGAGTGACAGAGCTGAAATGTTTTTTACCACTTTACGATGGGCAAATCCCAATTCCCTCAGGCAGGCCATACATGGTGCAAATTTCTTTCCTGCAACCACAGCCAGGAAAGAAATTCACACGATTCCCACATCAACGCAGACGGGGGAATCCCTCCTGCCACGCAATTGTCTGCTCCTGCTGGGACAAGACAGACGGCAGCTGCTAGTGATAATCGCAAGTGAATCCGGCAGGCTGATTACACCCAAGTTGATCAATCAACTTTGTACATTCAGCCTGCCCTCAAATCTTGGCCAGTTCCTGCTGAGCCGAGATTCGAAAAGTCTATGGCCGGCTTCAGTGGGATTGGCTGATGAGCTTGGTAGATATTTACAGACATTAAAGTGGAACTTCAGTAATTTTTTCATCTATTAAATCTTCTGCCCTTGTTGCTTTAACTTTGGATAGTAAACATGTTTTTTTTGCCAGTAAATATATTATACAGCTCACTTCCTGTTTCTTGTTTGCTAAAAAAAACCTAGGCTTATGATATCTCTCGCTCTCTCCCGTTTGCCTGGAAGGGAGGGGGATGAGTCATAAGAGGGTCAATGAGAGCTTCAGAGCTGGAGTGAATCCAGGAAGTGAACAGGCAGCTGCCCGCAGTTAAAATGGTTGCAGCCAGACTCAGTGGAGGGAGATTTCTGCACCATATTTGGCAAGTACAGTATCACAGTATATGTAAAGTGGTTGGAGAGACGCTTCAGAATGGTTAAAGCGGAGCTCCACCCTAAAGTGGAACTTACGCTTATCGGATTCCCCCCCCCCCCTCCGGTGCCACAATTGGCACCTTTCAGGGGGGTTCAGATACCTGTATAATACACCCACTTCCGGGACTAGCTAGCCGCAGCTGCCCCGCCCCTATCCGAGGATGCCCGCCCCTATCCGCAGATGCCCATTGTGTCTTGGGAAACACAGTTTCCAGGACACAACGGGACCAATAAAGACGCGCAGCGCGACTCGTGCATGCGCAGTAGGGAACCGGGCAGTGAAGCCGCAACGCTTCACTTCCTGATTCCCTGAGAGAGGATGGCGGTGGGGGCAGCCGAGAGACGATCAATCGCTCGTCATCTTCTGCCGACATCGCTGGAACCTGGAACAGGTAAGTGTCCATTTATTAAAAGCCAGCAGCTGCAGTATTTGTAGCTGCTGACTTTAAAAAAAAAAAAAAAAAATTAAGGTGGACCTCCTCTTTATTAACCACTTGCCGACCGCCCCATGTATATATACGTCGGCAGAATGGCACGTACAGGCAGAACCACGTACCTGTACGTGCCATTCTTCCGGCGGGTGGGGTGTCCGATCGGAACCCCCTCCGCCGGCGGGGACGGTCGGCATCGCTTCAGGAGCGATCCGGGACGAGGGGACGGCCAGTGGTTTCTGGCCACCCCCTCGCGATCGCTCCTGGCGAATGAAAAGCTTCCCCTTCCTGTCTATTGTATAGACAGGAAGGCGGAAGTGATGTCACTCTCGGTGCGCCGGTCTATGTGACCGGAGACGCCGAGCTGTGAACATGTAAAGGTTAGTGCACAACAGTACACTGACACCAGTACACATAGGCACATATTCCACCCCCCTGTCGCCCCCAGATCACCCCCTCCCCCCCCAGTCACAGTGTCACTAATTGCAGTGATCATTTATTTACTGATCACTGCATTTAGTGTCAGTGTGACTGTAATAACTGTCAGGGCAGTTAGTTTTAGGTCCTAGGTAGCCCCCTACCCCCCCCCCTAATAAAGGTTTAACCCCTTGATTGCCCCTAGTTAACCCCTTCACCCTCTTTTGCCAGTGTCACTAAGCGATCGTTTTTCTGATCGCTGCATTGTGTCACTAGGTAACCATTTTTTTTTTTTATTTTAACCGCCATGTTTTATATAGGTTCATAAATAGTTTTATAGGTCAGGTACCCCCATATTACAACCTAAATAAAGGTTTTAACCCCCTGATTGCCCCTAGAGTTAACCCTTTCACCAGTGATCACTGTATAACTGTCACTGGTGACGCTGGTTAGCCAGTTAGTTATTTCGTTATTTAGGTTCCCCGTCAGGTTTTTATATAGCGTCAGGTACCCCCATATATTACCTAATAAAGGTTTAACCCCCTGATTGCCCCTAGTTAACCCTTTCACCCCCTTTTGCCAGTGTCACTAAGCGATTGTTTTTCTGATCGCTGCATTAGTGTCACTGGTGCCGCTAGGTAGCCAGTTTTTTTTTTGTATTACTGTTACGGGTGACGCTGGTTAGTTAGCTTGTTTTTTATACTGTCAGGGCACCCGCCATTTATTACCCAATAACGGTTTAACCCCCTGATCGCCCGGCGGGTGATATCAATTAGGTTTTAGGGTCAAATAAGGTCTGCGTCGCCCCAGGTTAGTGCCAGTACCGCAAACACCCACGCGCAAAGCATACACCTCCCTTAGTGGTATAGTATCTGAACAGATCAATATCTGATCTGATCAGATCTATACTAGCGTCCCAGCAGTTTAGGGTTCCAAAAAAACGCATTGTTAGCGGGATCAGCCCAGATACCTGCTAGCACCTGCGTTTTCCCCCTCCGCCCAGCCCACCCAAGTGCAGTATCGATCGATCACTGTCTCTTACAAAACACTAAGCACACATAACTGCAGTGTTCGCAGAGTCAGGCCTGATCCCTGCGATCGCTAACATTTTTTTTGTGGTAGCGTTTTGATTCAGTCGCTAACAGTCAGGAGCTTTTTTACCTGTGAATCTCAAAAAAATAAAAAAAACAAAAATAGTTGTCGTTTTATTGTTCTCTCTCTCACTCTATTCTCTCTCTATTGTTGCTCTTTTTTTACTCCATTCTATTCTGCAATGTTTTATTATGTTTTTATCATGCTTGCTTTTCAGGTATGTAATTTTGTTTACCGTGTTTTAGTGTTAAGCATTTTTTTGTTTTCAGGTGCGCCATTCAGTTGCAGCGCAGATTTATTTATCTTGACAGCAACAGCGTTTGCTCCCACGATACATAAAGACGCGACTCCAACGCTGTAGGAGGTGATTTCACCACCACAGTTAAAAAAAAGAGCATATGTGCCGAAGCATGGGGGCAGCAGGGGGGGCGGAGGAGCGATTGGCTCCTAATGCCACGTACATACGGTCGAAATTCCGACCGTGTGTACACGGCATAACTTTTTTGCGGGAGGATGCCCCCATGCATCGGCATATATAAATGGTGCATGTATGCCCATCATTAGAAGTGGGTGGATGAAGGGAGGTATTCTAATGGTGGGCATACCCACCAATCAATCTCTTTTTTTCGTTTAGCCAAGAGGCTGCATGAAAAAAAAAAAAGATTACAATATATGTCCAGTATGTTGCTGGACTTTGAATGGTTATACCAGAATGATGCCTGCGGGTTTAGGTATCATCTTAGTATCATTCTTTTCAGCCAGTGATCGGCTTTCATGTAAAAGCAATTCTAGCGGGTAATTAGCCTCTAGACTGCTTTTACAAGCAGTGGGAGGGAATGTCCCCCCTCCCGGATATAAACCGCGCCATTGGGAAAGCATTTTATCACACCAATCTTGGTGTGGTCAGATGCTTTGAGGGCAGAGGAAAGATCTAGGGTCTAATAGACCCCAATTTTTTCAAAAAAAAGAGTACCTGTCACTGCCTATTGCTATCATAGGGGATATTTACATTCCCTGAGATAACAATAAAAATCATAACAAAGAAAAAAAATGGAAGGAACAGTTTAAAAATAGAATAAAAATGCTAAATAAATAAAAAAAAAACTAAAAAAAAAAAAAAAAAAAGCACCCCTGCCCCCCCTTCTCTTGCGCAAAGGCGTACACAAGCGTTGGTCTGGCGTCATATGTAAACAGCAATTGCACCATGCATGTGAGGTATCACCGCGAAGGTCAGATCGAGGGCAGTAATTTTAGCAGTAGACCTCCTCCGTGAATCTAATGTGGTATCATGTAAAGGCTTTTAAAGGCTTTTAAAAATGTATGTAGTTTGTCGCCACTGCGTGTTTGTGCGCAATTTTAAAGCATGTCGTGTTTGGTATCCGTGTACTCGGCCTAAGATCATATTTTTTATTTCATCAAAAATTTGAGCAATATAGTGTGTTTTAGTGCATTAAAATAAAAAAAAGTGTATTTTTTCCACAAAAAATGCGTTTGAAAAATCGCTGCGCAAATACTGTGTGGAAAAAAAAAATGCAACACCCACCATTTTAATCTGTAGGGCCTTTGCTTTAACAATATATATAGTTTTTGGGGGTTCAACGTAATTTTCTTGCAAAAAAAAAAATGTTTTCATGTAAACAAAAAGTGTCAGAAAGGGCTTTGTCTACAAGTGGTTAGAAGAGTGGGTGACGTGTGACATAGGCTTCTAAATGTTGTGCATAAAATGCCAGGACAGTTCAAACCCCCCCAAATGACCCCATTTTGGAAAGTAGACACCCCAAGCTATTTGATGAGAGCAATGTTGAGCCCATTAAATATTTTTTTTTTTTGTCCCAAGAGATTGAATAATGAAAAAAAAAATATATATATATTTTTTTTACAAAAAGTTGTCACTAAATGATATATTGCTCAAACATGTCATGGGCATATGTGGAAATACACCCCAAAATACATTCTGTTGCTTCTCCTGAGTACGGGGATACCACATGTGTGGGACTTTTTGGGAGCCTAGCTGCGTACGGAACCCCAAAAACCAAGCACCGCCTTCAGGCTTTCTAAGGGTGTAATTTTTTTATTTCACTTCTCACTGCCAATCACAGTTTCGGAGGCCATGGAATGCCCAGATGGCATAAAACCCCCCAAAATGACCCCATTTTGGAAAGTAGACACCCCAAGCTATTTGCTGAGAGGTATTGTGAGTATTTTGCAGATGTCGCTTTTTGTCACAAAGTTTTGAAAATTGAAAAAAAAGAAAAAAAAATTTTTTTTTTCTTTACTTTCTTCATTTTCAAAAACAAATGAGAGCTGTAAAATACTCACCATGCCTCTCAACAAATAGCTTGGGGTGTCTACTTTCCAAAATGGGGTCAGTTGGGGGGGTTTTGTGCTATTTTGGCATTTTATGGCCTTCGAAACGGTGATAGGTAGTGAGGAGTGAAATCAAAAATTTGCACCCTTAGAAATCCTCAAGGCGGTGCTTGGGTTTCGGGGCCCCGTACGCGGCTAGGCTCCCAAAAAGTCCCACACATGTGGTATCTCCATACTCAGGAGAAGCAGCAAAATGTATTTTGGGGTGCAATTCCACATATAACTATGGCATGTGTGAGCAATATATCATTTAGTGACAACTTTTTGAAGAAAAAAAAAATTATTTTTTATTTTTGTCTTTATTCAATCACTTGGGACTAAAAAAAAAAATATTCAATGGGCTCAACATGCCTCTCAGCAAATAGCTTGGGGTGTCTACTTTCCAAAATGGGGTCATTTGGGGGGGTTTTGTACTTCTCTGCCATTTTAGCACCTCAAGAAATGAAATAGGCAGTCATAAATTAAAAGCGGTGTAAATTCCAGAAAATGTACTCTAGTTTGTAGACACTATAACTTTTGCGCAAACCAATAAATATACGCTTATTGGCATTTTTTTTACTAAAGACATGTGGCTGAATACATTTTGGCCCAAATGTTTGACTAAAATTGAGTTTATTAGATTTTTCTTATAACAAAAAGTAGAAAAATCTCTTTTTTTTTCAAAATTTTCGCTCTTTTTCCGTTTATATCGCAAAAAATAAAAATCACAGAGGCAATCAAATACCATCAAAAGAAAGCTCTATTTGTGGGAAGAAAAGGACGCAAATTTCGTTTCGTTACAAAATTGCATGACCGCGCAATTACCAGTTAAAGTAGTGCAGTGCGAAATTGAAAAAAGACCTCTGGTCCTTAAGCTGACAATTGGTCCGGGCTGAAGTGGTTAAGATATTTAAAAAAAAAAAATAAAATTAAGGTGGACCTCCTCTTTATTAAGATGATTTTATTACATATTATGTGAGCAGACTGCAGTTCCTCTTTAAGGCTCCATTCACACCTAGGTTTCCACTGTTCAGTGAGTTTTATACACATTGCAGATTAATGCTCAGAAAAAATCATTATGACGTGAACGGGGCACATTGCAGAAAATCTCACCTCTCTGCACCTATTGTGAATGAGGCCTAAGATATGCAACGCCTGACGTACTGCTGTGTTCTCTTCCAGATCCTTTGCTACAGCATTCAATTAGTTATTTACAGCTTTAGAAAATCCCTGTTTATTAGTTATTTCCCATGTAATGGTATAGCAGAATGGTTATTCTGGAGTTAAGATAGCGGGTGTTTTGACATTTCTACACCCTCGTAAAAATGCTGACTCCGGTTAAAAGGCGATGGAGATGCACTCCTGGGATTATAGCTAGGGTGGGGGCTGTCACAACAATTCTGCCTCCCCTTCTAAAAAATTTGTGTTGCACCGAGATTTTCGTCCGACAATAGGGCTTTTTAGTGCCGAAAAAAAAAAGTGCTGCTGAAAACGCACATGATTTTGCCACAATTTTTACCTTGCTTTTGGTGTGTTTTTCGTAGGTCATGTAAATCAAAAACGCAACACTGTTGCATTATTGATGCGTTCTTGCTGCTTTTTCAATTGGGGATGTGCGTTTTTTTTTTTTTTTTTTTTCCTGACTATATATGCACCAAAGAATGCAGCAATCAGGATTTTTAACATCGCTTCGAAAGGTGCCCATTAATGGCCGCACAATCAATTCATATTTATTTAAATACATGATATGAATTAAAATGTTGAATATATTACAATTATTTATGAAAATATAAATATCTTTTTAAAAACGTCAATTTCGGTTTCGGCCAAATGCATCCTAAAATATCGGTTTTGGCACAAACATTTTAATTTCGGTGCACGGCTATTAAAAAGTGTCATGGCTGATGATGAATTCAGAACATGGCTGCTGCCCTGTTTCTTCTCGCACAGTTTTGGTGTGCCCAGTTCACATTATTATCAGAGGCGGGGGACTTAAAGTGGAAGTGAAGTTCGATCAGTAACTTTTACCTATAGGTAAGCCTATAATAAGGCTATAAGGTGTAAATCTCTGCTAAATGTGTACTGTGTAGGAGATATTTACATTACATGCAGCCAGTGACATCACTGGTGCATGTGCTCTGAAGGAATAGCCACCCGCGACGTTCCTCCAGAGCCCTGTGCCGTAATCGACGGCTCCCGCAAAAATGCGCGGGAGTGACGTCATTGCGGCTTCCGCCAGTCACAGAGCCGGGGTCTGTGAACCCGGAAGCAAGACGGATGAAGATGGGAGCCCCTCCAGCTCTGACATCTGGGCGCTGGAAGAGATTCGTTTTAAGGCAAGTTTCACATAATGTGCTAGTATGCAATGCATACTAGCACATTATGACATTATCTTGCAGGGTAAGAAGAAGTAAAAAAAGTCCAGCGGTTTACAACCGCTTAACACTAAAAAAAAAAAAAAAAAAAAAAAAAAAAGCATTGGAGTTGTTCTTAAAGTGGTGTTTCCCCCCTAAAAAAAAAAAAAAAAAAAAAAAAAAAAAAAAAAGACTTAAAAATAAAATAATTGGATAATTTTTTTTTTTAACCACCTCTAAATGTCTGTTGCTAGGGGGGTCCCTCGTAGTCTGCCTCCTTTGGTGCCTGGGCTGGTGACATCACTTTGCGGATCGGGGGGGGGGGGCGCGATCGGAGCTTCAACCTCCCCCATCCCCCCCACCCGTCCCCCCCACCCCCCGGAACGCAGGACCACGGAACAGGTAAGTGTCCGATTTATTTAAAGTCAGCAGCTGCAGTATTTGTAGCTGCTGACTTTAAATTTTTATTTTTTTTTTTTTTTTAAGGGGAACACCTCGCCCAGCTTTTCTGAACAACTTTTGCTCCTGGCAGGAAAAAAGAGGCTTAAAAACACATTTAGGCACGTCAGGCATTTGGGCGTTCATTCATTTTATTAGTCAGAATATTAATGTATCCTGGCCTTGGGAATAAATTAACTCTCAGGTGCTAAACACACCTAGAATTTAGGCATGTTTATGTGAACTTACACGCGTTTATGCATGTTCAACATTTTTAATTTTATTTTTTTTTCATCCTAAACACCCTCTCATAAACTTTATTATTTTTTTTTTTACATTTATTTAGTTTTTCCCTGCATCTAAATCTTCTCATAATAAATCATAATACGCCTGTAAACCTCTGTGTGCGTGGACACACAGGCTAACATAGAGGAGCTTTTAAAGGCATAATAATAATTAAAAATAAAAATGTATGTTATCCAGCACTTCCGCCACGGCTGTGCTGTCATTCGTTACAACACAAACTGATAAGCGGGTTCCGGACAATTATTTCAATCATTGGCCGGAACCCGCCGGGCGAATGACAGAAAAGAGCCCTGTGTTTACCTGTCTCTACAGACAGCAGCAATGTGCCAATTATTATTTATTATTGTTACTGTTTTTTTTTCTCCCTGCAAAGCAGAGAGTAAAAAACTTAAATGGTACTAACAGTACACATTGCCCAATAAATGTTAACCCCTTTCCAGCCAGTGTAATTAGTACAGTTTTTTATTGGCACTGATTACTGTATTAGTATCGGTGACAGTTAGAACTAACACTGCCGCGACTTAAGTCACGTGATTTTTTATTTTTTTTTTTACTGCGATTTGTGCCGCGATTTCAGGGAGTGCCTGGTCTATGGACCTCAACTCGCATCAAAGTCGGGGCCCAAATTAGTACAGGAACTACGTTTAAGTTGGTGCCACTTGAACTCGCACAGATATAAATGGTAGTTATTGGAAATTATGGGGTGCGACTTTGCAGTCCCAAGTCACAGGACAAGTTGCAAAAGGGGTCTTAAAGTAGTGTAGTGCTGAATAGAAAAAAAAAAGCCGGGTCGTGAAGAGGGTGATTTTCATGGCCCCCTTAGGAGGATGCAGCATTACGCAGGCTGGGCTTACATTTCATTATATGAGTGTCACTCAGCCCAGAAAGATGGCGGCTAATGTCAGAAAAAGCTGCAGTGATTACACCGGACCGCCAAGGACACTTGGGATTGTTGGAAGTGTATTTATTGGAGGTAACGTGAGGGGGGGGGGGGGTAAATGCTTGGAGTTCTGCTTTAATTTGTTGGCCCAACACCCTCCAACCTCTGAGACAAATTTTGTTTTGGCCCACAGATGGAGGCGTTTTCCACTCTTTTGCCAAAAAGGAAATCCCCTTTGTCTTTGCTAAAGCAGCTTTTATGTTTTTTTTTTTTTTTTTTTTTTTTTTTTTTCTTCCTCTTTCCATGTGTATTTCTACTCCTCATCTCATTATAGTTTTCTGTCCCTCGTTGCTTACAGATCACTTTTTCATTTAATGTTAGATTATTGGTGAGGTAAATGGTGTTTTTTTTTCCCCATCAGGTTAAGGTAGTGAAGTTTTCCTATATGTGGACCATAAATAATTTTAGTTTTTGCCGAGAAGAAATGGGAGAAGTTTTAAAAAGTTCTACTTTCTCTTCGGGGCCAAATG
Organism: Lithobates sylvaticus; assembly: GCA_028564925.1. Taxonomy (NCBI): domain Eukaryota; kingdom Metazoa; phylum Chordata; class Amphibia; order Anura; family Ranidae; genus Lithobates; species Lithobates sylvaticus. The sequence continues at coordinate 34,737,145 of CM053031.1, forward strand.
ATAAGATGAAATGGTAAGCGTCTTTCTTTCACTGTATTATGGGAAGCGCCTGTTTTCATCCTCTTTGTGAGACGTATGTATTAATGCATTTAAAAAAAAAAAAAAACGTACCTCCCTTTTTTTCTAGGTGTTTGCGAGTGAACCCCAAAGGGCTGGATGATGAGAGCAAGGAATATCTATCTTTATACCTGCTACTGGTTAGCTGTCCGAAAAGTGAAGTTCGAGCAAAGTTTAAATTTTCTCTATTAAATGCAAAAAGGGAAGAAACAAAAGCCATGGGTGAGTTGTTGCTGATGTCTGAAAGATTGTATGCTGTACCATTGGGGTCTCATTTGCAAACGCAAGAATGGAATAGAATGAAATTGCCATATTTTAGTATTGCTTTCAATGCACACGTAAAGCCCAACCTTTTTCTTTCTTTCTTTCTTTCTTTCTTTCTTTCCTTTTTTTCTTTCTTTCTTTCTTTCTTTCTTTCTTTCTTTCCCTCTCTCTCTCTTTCCCCCTCTTTTCTCTCTCTCTCTTTCCCCCTCTCTCTCTCTTTCCCCCTCTCTCTCTCTTTCCCCCTCTCTCTCTCTTTCCCCTCTCTCTTTCTCTTTCTCTCTCTCTCTTTTCTTTCTTCTCTCTCTCTCTCTTTTCTTTCCCCTTTCTCTCTCTCTCTTCCCCTCTTTCTTTCTTTCTCCCCCTCTTTCTTTCTTTTTCTCTCTCTCTTTCTCCCCCCTCTCTCTTCTCTTTCCCCCTCTTTTCTCTCCTCTCTCTCTTCTCCCCTCTCTCTCTCTCTCTTCCTTTCCCCCTCTCTCTCTTTCTTTCCCCTCTCTCTCTCTCTCTTTCTCTTTTCTCCCCCTCTCTTTCTCTCTCTCTTTCTTTCCCTCTCTCTCTCTCCCCCCCCCTCTCTTTCTCTCTCTTTCCCCCCCCTCTCTCTCTCTCCCCCCCCTCTCTCTCTTCTCTCTCTCTCTCTCTCTCTCTCTCTCCCCCCCCCTCTCTTCTCTCTCTCTCTTTCCCCCTCTCTCTTCTCTCTCTCTTCTTTCTCTTCCCCCCCCCTCTCTTTCTTTCTTTCTCTTCCCCCCCCTCTCTCTCTCTCTCTTCCCCCCCCCCCCTCTCTCTTTCTTTCTTTCTTTTCTTTCCCCCTCTCTTCTCTTTTTCCCCCCCCCTTCTCTCTTTCCCCCCCTCTTTCTCTCTCTCTTTCCCCCCCCTCTCTCTCTTTTCCCCCCCCCCCTCTCTCTCTTTCTCTCTTTCTCTTTCCCCCCCCCTCTCTCTCCCCCCCCCTCTCTTTCTCTCCCCCCCCCCCCCCCTTTCTCTCTCCCCCCCCCTCTCTTTCTCTCCCCCCCCTCTCTTTCTCTTTCTCCCCCCCCCCCCTCTTTCTCTTTCCTCTTGTGTGCAATCTAAAAAAAAACGACAGAATGCTTTAGGACACTAGATCCAAAATATGTATCGTAAATTGGATAAATTAAAACGATGGGAGTCATGTTGGTATATTTGTTCTTGTCATATAGAAGCGGAGAAAAAGAGCACAAACGTCAAAATAATGCCCTTATAGTATAGAATAATTTAATAATGAAACTGGTTAGTGTTACTAAACCCAGGACTCTGCATTTACTATATCTGGTCTCCCACAGTACACAAAACCATGGAAATTACATTATTTTAGGAAATATAAGCTGCTAAATACCTTTTCTCATCAGCAGAATATAGCAGTCTTATGACTTCTATCAGTTTCTGGTTAAAGCTTGTAGGAGGCATTTTCATTCTACTGACTGTTCTATGAAGCTGCAGGACCCCTGACCTTCTATCTGGACAGTGCTGATTGGCCCTGTGCTGATCAAATGCACCCTCCCAAGAAAAAAATACTCTAGCAATGCACACCAAACTGAGCATGTGCAGAGTGCCTCCTAGGGCTCTGTGCTATCAGCAGATGGCTTGGGGACAGTAAAAGTAGGCGATGATCATAGAAGACCAGATCAATTTTACTAGAAGCGGCGGGGGGCCGAGACTGAGACGCAAGCTGTCATGCAGGAAGGAGGGGGGAAACAGGATAGCAGAGGGGACAGCAGCGTATGACGAAGGCCCGCAATTAGATTACGGTGATCAGGGCGGAGCTGCCCTGATTTTCATGGTCTGTTTAGTGAGAGGAAGTGCCAGATTCAGGTTTTTTTTTTGTTTTGTTTTTTTACATTTTAGAGGGGGCAGATTACACAGCACAGGCACTGTGCTGTGTAATCTGCTTTAACCACTTCCTGCCTGGCCTATAGCAGATTGACCGGCGGGAAGTGGTTCTGTTATCCTGATTGGGCGTCATATGACGTCTAGCAGGATAACATGCCAGCGCGAGCAGCGCCGCGATTGCGAGTCTGGCGTGTCAGACTGACACGCCGCATCTCCGATCGTGATAAGAAGCCTCTCTCGGGTCAGCTGTGACCAATCACAGCTGATCATCCCATGAACCAGGAAGTGCCGGCTTTCCTTGGTTTGCGCTGACAGGGAGAGCCGATCAGAGGGGGGGGAGTCTGTATTGATAATTAGCACATTGATTATCAGCACAGCCCCTTCAGTTGTCCCAATCACCTGCCAATCAATCCCCAGCAACACACACAATAATAAAGCCTGTCGGTGCCCATCAGTGCCGCCTGTCGGTGCCCATCAGTGCCGCCTGTCGGTGCCCATCAGTGCCGCCTGTCGGTGCCCATCAGTGCTGCCTGTCGGTGCCCATCAGTGCCGCCTGTCGGTGCCCATCAGTGCCGCCTGTCGGTGCCCATCAATTCTACATATCACTGCCCGTCAGTGAAGGGAAAAACAAAGTTTTATGACAAAGTAAGAAAACCTTTTTTTTTTTTTTTTTTTCTTTTTTTTTTTAATTTTGGTCTTTTTTAGTTTAGCAAAAAATAAAAACCCCAGAGGTGATCAAATACCACCAAAAGAAAGCTCTATTTGTGGGAAGAAAATTATAAAAATTTAGTCTGGGTACAGTGTTGCATGACCGCGCAATTGTCATTCAAAGTGCGACAGCGCTGCAAATTGTCCTGGGCAGGAATGGCCGAAAGTGCCTGATATTGAAGTGATTAAGATACCAGAAAATCTTCCTCCTTTCTTTTTTTTTTATTTTTTTTTTCTTCTTTTTTTGGGGTTAACGCTTTAATGTTCCTACTGAATAGCATGAAACCTGAGTTTATTAATAGTTATGGAACCACAATTCACATTGAATATATATATATATACAGGGGTCCCCGACTTACAAACATCCGACTTACAAACATCCGACTTACAAACGACTCCTACTTACAAACGGAGGGAGACAACAGGAAGTGAGAGGAAATCCACCCCTAGGAAGGGAAATTCACTCCTGTAAGAGTTAATATGGGAAAAAGGTGTCTCCTCTGATGCTTTATCACCAGTCCATGTTTCCCTAACAACCCAAAATTTTCTAAATCCAATTGTCATTGGGACAGAAGATGAGGTGAAATTTTCTGAACAGGGGCACAGACAGCAAAACAAATGTTACAGGGGTGATAACCCTTCTCTATGTTATCTAAAAAACATAAAAATAGATTTTTTGGCTGGAGCTACACTTAAAAAATGTACCTGTTCCGACTTGCAAACAGATTCAACTTAAGAACAAACCTATAGTCCCTATCTTGTTTGTAACCCGGGGACCCCCTGTATATATATTTTTTTCTTGCTCAAATGCTTTTCTCGCAGTACCTTTGCACCTATGAAAGCTTTAATATTCACTTCTATTTATTTTGGTGTTTTTTATTCAGAAAGTCAAAGAGCTTACCGGTTTGTTCAAGGCAAAGACTGGGGCTTTAAGAAATTTATTCGGCGAGATTTTTTACTTGATGAAGCTAATGGTCTCTTACCGGATGATAAACTTACCTTGTTCTGTGAGGTAGGTGGAATTCTTTCTTTCCTCCAATGTTTTCAATTTTTGGTGGAAACACCACTTTAATACTTTTCAATCAATTTTTATTTTACAAAAGTTGATACATAACAAACACTATAAAAAAAATCAATAAAGTTGTTCTCATAAGGTTCAACAGTAATAGTTGAACTAGCTTTGTGACATTTTTTTGGAACTTTTACTGTTACTGTGATGATCCGTCATGTTGGGTCTTTGTTTATAGGATCTTCTAGAAGATTTGGCATGCTTCTTATGATTGGACACTTGATATATTTTTATATTTTGTGCACTGGACATTATTAAAATGTTAATTTTTTTTTATTATTTTCATTTAAATCGGAATGGACTTTTAGAATGAAATAATTTTTATTATTGTATGTGTATTTTTTTTTTTTTTTTTTAAAGTGTGGTGATAGTACTTTTAGTGCTGTTCCTGTTGTAGATAGTGGGGAAGTTTCCTCCTTATCCCTTCATGAGTGCACATCTGTAAATATATGTACATACATACATACCGTATTTATCGGCATATAACACGCACCCCAAGTTTAGGAGGGAATTTTAAGGAAAAAAGTTTAAGGAGAGAAGTTTAGGGAAAAATAAAACTTACATTTAAGCGTCATTTGCAGCCTTGCCCAGCGTCATTTGCAGTTTGCCAGCGTCATTTGCAGCCTTGCCGACGTTTAAATTTCCCGCCGCCGAGACAGACCGCGCATGCGCCACCGAAAAAGGCCGAAGCGCCGCCGAGAAAGACCGAGCCGACTGTTCGGCTCCGCTCCGAGTTCCGCCTCCCTGCTGTTTCGGAAGCGAGCGCAGGGAGGCGGGACTCCGAGCGTAGCTGAACAGTCGGCTCGGTCTTTTTCGGCCGCGCTTCGGCCTTTTTCAGCGGCGGTCGCTATTTTTCGTCGCTGCAACCAATTTTTGTCATTTTGTTTGGGTGGTATTGGCGTATAACACGCACCCACGACTTTCCCCCGATTTTAAGGGGGGAAAAGTGCGTGTTATACGCAGATAAATGCAGTACATGCATAAAAGTATTTGATCCCCTTCTGATTTTGTACGTTTGCCCACTGACAAAGAAATGATCAGTCTATAACTTTAATGGTCAGTTTATTTTATCAGTGAGAGAGACCGAATAACAAAAATATCCAGAAAAACGCATTTCAAAAGTTATACATTTATTTGCATTTTAATGAGTGAAATAAGTATTTTACCCCTTCGCAAAACACGACTTGGTACATCGTGGCAAAACCCTTGTTGACAATCGCAGAGGTCGGACGTTTATTGTAGTTGGCCACCAGGTTTGCTCACATCTCAGGAGGGATTTTGCCCCACTCCTCTATGCAGATCCTCTCCAAGTCCATAAAGGTTTCGAGGCTAATGTTTGTTAACTCGAACCTTCAGCTCCCTCCACATATTTTCTAAGGCAGTGGTTTTTATTTTTTTTTGTCTGGCACAGGAGAAAATACATGTTGATAAGGGGAGTGTAGAGGTGGGCGGGGAGTCTACTGGCATCACGACTCCACCCACTGAGCCCTGGAAAACACACCCACCCACAAAATCTGCATTTTTTCGGGTCTCGTAGCAGACACAGGGGAGACATTTGTCAGATAAGTACACATGCAGGAGGCATATACCGTATATACTCGAGTATAAGCCGAGTTTTTCAGCACATTTTTTGTGCTGAAAATGCCCCCCTCGGCTTATACTCGAGTCAAGCACTTTTCTGCAGTAAAGAATGACATTTTCCGACCCGACTTTGGGGCGCCGTATCTCGGGGCCTCTTGGTGCTAGGAACCCCTAATTTTATCTAAAGAACCAAATTGGGGTTCCTAGCACCAAGTGGCCCCGAGATACGGGGCCCCAAATTCGGTCAACTGTGTCCATCTGCAGCAATGTCATTTTGGGTCCAGAGACCCCAAATTTTGGCGGCAGATAGGGGGCATCTAGGAACCCTTAACTACCAAGTTTGAAGTTCGGGGGACCTATGGCTGCAAATGGGCACAGTGAGGCTGCAAATATTGGCATTGTTTACCCTCTTTTCCACTTACAGTAGCTGCGCATTTCTCACCCTAGGCTTATACTCGAGTCAATAAGTTTTCCCAGTTTTTTTGAGGTAAAATTAGGTGCCTCGGCTTATATTTGGGTCGGCTTATACTCTAGTATATACGGTGTATCCTTCTAGATAACCAATATCGCAGTAGTTTAGAAAGGATGAGAGTGGGTTTACATCCACTTCAATGTGCTTCTTCTTGAGGCACTCTTGTTTGTTTCCTTGGCCGTGTGTTTTGGGTCACTTCTTCTTTTTTTTAATTCTTACATGTGATTGGGTATTCTTTGCAAAGTGAAGGTTTACCTAATTTACTAGGCTCTGGAGCAACTGCATTTGCAGAGTGCATGGTCGATTTTGCATTTAGTAAATTAACCCCACAGTCTATCGTTGAGAATCGTACACAGCTAAGGCTGTCAATCACAGATTGTGTTCTGGAGGCCCCCCCCATAATCCCTTCTTGATCCCTTGGAGTCGGCACAACCTGTTTAGAAGTGACTCCTGCAGATAGCAGAGGAACAAGACAGCAGACAGAAATCGCACTCTGTGCTTTGGATTGAGGCATTGAAGTACACACTATGGAAGGATATGCTTTGTTTTTCACATCAGAGGTTTATAATTAATAATTTGGGCCTATACGTGCCTAAAAAAATATACTGAAGTTTCCCGTTAAAGCCAAATGAATAGCTTTGGGCTTTATAGGGAATACAGTGTAAGGTGATTGTAATTTCTTGGTTGCATGCTGCGCGGTGTTCAGATAGTACAAGCTCAGCAATACTCCGCCATGGCGCTGACTTGCAGAATGTTTTGTGACCCCCATCATAAGCGGAGGGGCAGATTCAGAAGAAGTTGGCTGCTTATGGTGGTGGGACACCCTGAAAACAAAAACTTTAAAAAAATGTTAGTAACAATTTAAAATGGAAAAAAAAAATATATATATTTTTTTTACTTACCAGAAATGGCTGTTGCTAGGCAGATCGTCCTAATCTGCCTCCTCCAGCGCCGCGATGATCTTCTCTCCTTCTAGAGAATGGGGCGCGGTGTGTTATGGGAACTGTGTCCCACAACACATTGCGTTTCCCATTCACAAATTAGACTCGCTCATGCGCAGTAGGCCGCGCGCCGACTCACGCGTGCGCAGTAGGAAACGGGAAGCCGTTTCCCTTACTGAGGATGGCGGCGCTGGAACCGGATCGCCGAGGGACAGCTCGTCCTCCACGACCGACATCGCGGGCGCCCTGGGAGGGTAAGTGCACTTAAGTAAGCAGCTACTTTTTTTTTTTTAGCTGCTTACTTTAAAAAAAAAAATTTTGTAAGGTGAAACACCCCTGTAAAGACATTTTTACATGCGCCCCCCCCCCCCCCCCCCCCCCTCGCCATCTTCCAGCTCTGCTTGATTAGTAGCTTGCGTGGCTTGTTAATGGTTAATACACTTCCTTGTGATCTGCGTCTCCTCCTGAAAATGTGTAAAATTGGCAAGATTGCAACTTAATTATATGATATTATTGTGTGCAAGGGAATAATTGATATACAGCCCCTGAGACCACATGGTGCAAATATAGCGCATCCGATTTCCATTTAGACAAGTGAAATGAGCTGTACAATGAATTTGTTATGAATACAATTAAGGGGGCTGACAAAGAGGATGTAGCGTCTGTCTGTCTCGGAATGAGCACAATCTGAGCTGACGGACGCTCTTTACCCCTTAATGGCCTAACCGTTTGATAATCTTTAGGATGTTATTAGCAGATGCAGAGGGAGAGGAGCGCGTTTGTGGATTTTACGCAGTCCATTGTTGTATGTATCAAAATAGGGAAGACAAACGTGACATGTATTTTAACCACTTCAGGGCACTTGTACACCTTCCTGCCCAGACCAATTTTCAGCTTTCAGCGCTGTCGCACTTTGAATGACAATTGTGCGGTCATACTATACTATACTTTGCAGCCGTAATTCTGCTATATGGCAGGCGGCAAGTGGTTAAAAGGTACAGTAGGTATATTGCCTGAAATATTGGTAACGTTACCTGCTTACAGTGCTTTGAAAAGGTATTCATACCCCCTTGATATTTTCCAAATTTTGTCACGTTGGAAACCAAAAATTTATTTTATTGGGATTTTATGTGATAGACCAACACAAAGTGGCACATAATTGTGAATTGGAAGGAAAATGATAAATGGTTTTATTTTTTTTTACCAATATCTGAAAAGTGTGGCGTGCATTTGTATTCAGCCCCCTTTACTCTGATAACCCTCACTAAAATCTAGTGGAACCAATTGCCTTCAGAAGTCCCTGTGAATGGTCACCTGTGTATAATTTAATCTCAGTATACATCCAGCTGTTCTGTGAAGCCCTGAGAGCTTTGTTAGAGAACCTTAGTGAACAAACAGCATCATGAAGGTTAAGACCCAGACAGGTCAGGGATAAAGCTGTGGAGACGTTTAAAGCAGGATTAGGTTATAAAACATATCCCGGGCTTAGAACATCTCACAGAGCACTGTTCAATCCATCATCCGAAAATGGAAAGAGTATGGAACAACTGCAAACCAGGGTGGATATAAATCAACGATTTTTTTTTTTAATCCCATCTGATTTTTTTTTTTTTTATTTTATATACAAATTGTATCCATTGTGAAAATATCATTGCCTTCTGATTTTTTCTTTTATGCCTCCTGATCGATC